>CM075874.1:13869161-14079161 GCA_038021265.1 Cyprinella venusta
AACGGCCAAGGAGGATCACATGTGCCCAGACAAGCTTTAATGGGATTGTAGGAAAAATGAAGTATAAACACACTATATATTACAAGTTACTGTTTAGTTTTAGACAAGAATTGTATATATATATATTCTGCATCCCGGAGTTTGACTCCCCCAGCTGAGTCACTGTTAGAAAGAGGAAGAAAACTTGAGAGGAACATATTAGGGATGTTTTTCTAAATACAAGCAAAACAGAAGGATGCTAATGTTTTAAAGGAAGTTGAAAAATTGTCTAAAATTAAAGAAGTAGTTCACTTTAAAAAAAAAAAAACTTTTGCTGATAATTTACTCACCCCCATGTCATCCAAGATGTCCGCATCTTTCTTTCTTCAGTCGAAAAGAAATTAAGGTTTTTGATGAAAACATTCCAGTATTTTCTCCATATAATGGACTTCAATGGGGTCCAAACGGTTCAAGACCCAAAAGACAGTTTCAGTGCAGCTTCAAAGGGCTTTAAACGACACTAGACGATGAATAAGGGTCTTATCTAGTGAAACGATTGCTCATTTAAAAAATAAATAAAAAAGTTTGTTTTATAAGCTCAAATGCTTGCCTTGCTCTGTTCTGTGATGCGCGTTCGTGACTCTCCTGTTCATTAATTTTGATGAACAAGTTCTAACTTGTTCAACAAAATGAACGAATCTTTTTCGAGTGATTTCTTTCATTTCATTCGTGGAATCAACCTAATGACTCGAAAAAAAGATTAGCTCATTTTGATGAACGAGTTTGAACAGGGGAGTCACGAACGCGCATCACAGAACAGAGGCATTTGTGCTTATAAATTTTTTTTATTTATTTTTTAAATGGGCGATCATTTCGCTAGATAAGACCCTTATTCATCGTCTGGTGTCGTTTAAAGCCTTTTGAAGCTGCACTGAAACCTTCAAGGTCCTGATTTGGACCTTGAACCGTTTGGTTCCCATTGAAGTCCATTATATGGAGAAAATCCTGGAATGTTTTCATCAAAAACCTTAATTTCTTTTCAACTGAAGAAAGAAAGACATGGACATCTTGGATGACATGGGGGTGAGTAAATTATCAGCAAAAGTTTTTTTTTTTTAAGTGAACTACACCTTTAAGTTAATGCCTGATGCCATCATTTCAAGGATGCCTTTCCCCCTCCTGAACACACTCTGCTAGGAAAATATGCTTTGAGATTTGCAATCTGCTATTTGCTTTAATCTCAGGTTTTCTAAGATAAACCATTAAAAAGGAATCCGATTTGTGCCAATCAACAAAGAACATAATTTCCCATAACTTTTCTCAGTTCCCCTGAGGTCACTGTAAGCGGAAATAGTTTCACCCCAGTGTGTGTTTGTGTATGACAAAGCCTTTCTGGTCTGCTGTGATTCAGATGATCCTACATATAAACCCGATGAAAACCAGATGAACTTAGATTTATTTTTATGAGAATTGTTGCAACATTTGTATAGTTGGGCTGGAGTAATTCTAACAAACAACTTTTTTCATGGGCTCTATAAACATGCAAAAAAACAACTACAGCAAAGGGTTATATCAGATGAGTAAATGAGAAGATTTCAGAGCAACTTTGCCCACAATCATGAAATTCAAAGTCAGGAATGGAAAACCAGTGTATATTTTTCCTGAATACACTCCCACCCTTTACACCGTTTCAGAGATTTATTTGAGGCCTTCTCTGCACAACACAATAGCAAGCAAGGATTTATGCTTTAAACAAAATCCATAATCAAAGCAGGTTTCATTAACTGTGTGAGTGATAAGTTAAAGCTGACATAAAAATACAAGAACAGAAACTGTGCCATTGAAACATTAGAAATGTGATCGATGCATTTTCTACACAAGCATAATGAATAAGCGCATTATATTCGATTTATTTCAAAGAAGTACTCTATACATTTTTAGACCCTTGAGCATAAATACTGTCAAATCTACCTGTACAAGTACGGTTTAATAATGATTCAGCTGACTGAATAACACAACTTAAGATGGTCTATTTGAAGGGAATGGTGAGTTCAAGGACAAAATCAACAAGTTCTTCTCAAATCCATATGAAATGGACGAAAGATGAGAATTACAAGCACTAAAACAAGCTTTAACAGGAAGTGCAAAAAAGCTAACACATAATAGATGATCATTTTTAAATTAATGCAATGTAATAGGCTATTTTTAAGTGGGCTGTCTCTGCCCGAGAAATCAAAAGAGAGGACATAATGGGATTCTAATGTTGTAAATCATCCATAGCTTCGAAATGAACGTCTGATGCCATTCAAGTATTTTGACAAAGAACAAACATTTGTAATCTGGCATTTGCTAGTATCAAAATCTCTATAAAAAATTACATTCTAATGATCAGAGCTAATGCTCCTTTATACCAGCTAGGATCAAGACCATCGAGGTCATCAAAAACTTCAAAAACATTAAAATATATCCTCAGACAAAAACGAGTTTAAGAATACTCAAACTGAATAGCATTCGTAGTAATATTTTGCACTACATACTTCTGTTCAAATTATGTCCTGTTACAAAAATATATTGAACTTCTTTAGCTGGTAAATATACTTCGATCTCGATTGCATACACTTTTATCAGTAACTTTGTTCGTGTGTCTGTGTGCGTTTAGTGACTAGTCAGGGACTGTGTATCCGCGTCAGAGCCGAACAGCTCTTTGTATAGCGGAGGGAAGAGGGAATGCACCGTGAGAGGGTAAAGCTGCCGAAACCATCGCAGTTTCTCAATATGCAGCGTACACAGAGACTTCAACACCGGCATTCTTTGATACAGCTGGAATCACACAAAAACACAACATTAGCGGTTCAAATCCAATCCAGCTAATACAATCCCTCACTTTCTGCCCTGAAATCCATCTCTTTTACCTTATCCAGCAGACTCTCCTGATTGTCTCTGTGCATGATGTGATTAAGGGCAAGCTCCACATCTCTCCTTACTTTCTGCACTCTCTCTCTGTCTTCCAGACATGGTCGATCTACTCAAAAATGTAGAGAAAGAACAGTAAATGAAGCCAATTCCTACTGTAAAGTCAGAATATGTGCAGTTTTACTGTGCTCACCTGCATTGATGAGGACCAGTGCAGTGAACACCGCCATCTGCTGTTCGGTCAGTCTCAGCGCACACAGATTGTGAGCAAAGTCAAAGACAGCAGCTATTAGATCGCTACACACTGAGGAACAAACACAAAAGCAAAGGTGTAAAATGATTGGTAATAGATTAAGAAACTGAATAATATCCTTTTTGTAAGAGAAATGTACTCAATTGTATTGAATGTTCACTTGTAGTGTATAAAATTACAAGTGAACATTCAATTATAAGTTATCCTTAAAGCTACACAGTGTAACTCTTTTAGTTTATTCTTAGCTAAAAACACTTAGTTCTTTCAAAAATATATGTGCTCGTTAATGTATATTTACTTCGTTCAAGTAATAAAGTATTCTCGTGAGTGTATAATATGCCATTGAATGGCTGTTGCCCCTCCATCTTGAAAGTACATTAGCCAAAGAGGGACATACCCGTTAATTCAAGCTTCGCCTTTCACGTTTACGTTCTAGTTAACACTCATGGACGAGGTCGAACTGGAAGCCATGTTAATCTTGGACTACATTGGCCACCGTAGGAGTTAAAACGAAATCGGAATTGAGAGGAACAGAAACTAATATTCACTGGATGGTCATATACATTTTCACCGCTAGATGGGGGTAAAAATCACACAGTGTAGCTTTATATGAAAATAAAACTAAATTTATGATATTTTCTGGAAATAGGATTCATAGCAATTGTAAGTTACATTTAAATGGAGTTGAAATTGAAAGAGTCTATGAAACCAAATTTTGAGGTGATCATAGATAATAAACTTAGTTGGAAACCACATATTAAATACATTAGAAGGTAGCAAAATCAGGAGGAATACTGTATAAAACAAGAGATCTAATAAATAAAATGAGTTTGAGTATTATATATTCCTCCTTAGTAATGCCTTACTTGTCATATTGTTCAGAAATCTGGGGAGATGCAAATAAAACAAATATAGTTGTATTAATTAAGTTACAAAAAAAAGAGCTATTAGACTTATTAATAAAGTAGGATATTGCGAACCAACTAATAAACTTTTTATTCAAAGTAATACCTTATAATTTACAGATATTGTATATATAAAAATATTGGAAATAATGGATAGAGCACTTAATAAAAGTCTCCCATCTGGTATTCAGAAATGATTTAAGTTAAGAGAGGGTAGATATAACTTAAGAGGTCTGATGTAAAATGTGATGTAAAAGATGTTAAATAGATGTGTATCAGTTATAAGTGTGAAATTATGGAATTTACTAAAAGATGATTTGAAATTATGTACTTCTCTGTCTAGCTTTAAAAGATCTTTAAAAAAGAAAATTGTTAATGAGTATTCAGTTAGTATGTAAAGTAAGTACTTAAACAGAGCACACTTTCATGGCACACTTTACTTTTAATTATCTGTTGTCATGCTTTAATGAAGGACACTTATTTCAAGTGATTTACATACTAAAGAAACTAAATTACAAATTACATAAATTACAATTTCACCTTTATTTGATATTACTGTCAAAAATGGGCACCCATTGAAATGAATGGGAAATGAATGGAGCATTCTAAAATAAGCCAAAATAAGACACCAGGAGACAGCAAAGTCACTTCATCTTTAGGTTTGAGCTCTAAGAACTTATTGGAATGATATAAAAATATGAAGAAAAGAAAAGAAAATATGGTGCTTTTTAAAGTAAATAAATTAAAAAAATACCCCAAAATTAAAAAAACACAATAAAGCGATAGACAAAACTGTATCGAAGACAGTGATATAACATTTATAATAAATAAAAATTAGGATCACATTAGGTCACATTTGTCCACAATTACAGGATTAAGGGCTATAAAGTGAATACGGTTTGAGGGCCACCATGCAATCAAATGTGCAAAAACATTGCATTCAATTCAAACTCTTGTAGTCTTTTTTAAACGTATCCTTAAATTGACAAATATGATTAAATACGGGTTTGTAAAACCATGCTCGTACACTGGAAGTCTAGGGGTGATCGACGTAAACCAAAATATTCCTTTAACTCACCGAGAGATTTGAAAAGTTCTGTTCCTGCAAATTTGCCGTCAAAAAATACTGTGTTGTTTTCTGTGTTAAACATCCGACTCATCCGAACCAGAACCACTTCCATTGACCCTAATGAGAAAGAGAGAAAGGCACGCACAGAAGAAAGCAGAGAGGAGAGGGCAAAATGCACAGATTTATAGAACAAGGAATGAGAATGGAAGAGGAAGAGACAAAGCCAGAAATGTGACAGGTTTTTGAGAGATGAAAACAGGACAGATAGAGATGAGACTTGAGCTGCTGTGAACCTTCCCAGTCTTAATCAATTAACTATTGTGTTTTAAAGAAAGATATATCTCACCACTCTTGAGGAGAGCAATCTGATCATTCTGACAAAGCTGACGGAATCCTGGGATACGTTTAGCAAATTCCACCACATACTGAACGGCATCGGTTAACCTCACCGCACAGTGCTGCCACATCTCATCCACCGACTACAGAGAGAAAGAGAGAAGGGAGGAAGTCAAAAGTTTGGCTGATGTTTTTGAACGAAGTCTTAAAGCTACACTGTGTGATTTTTACCCCCATCTATTGGTGAAAAGGTATATGACCATCCAGTGAATATTAGTTTCTATTCCTCTCAATTCCGATTTCGTTTTAACTCTTACGGTGGCTGATGTAGTCCAAGATTAACATGGCTTCCAGTTCGACCTCGTCCATGAGTGTTAACTCAAACGTAAACGCGAAAGGCGAAGCTTGAATTAACGGGTATGTCCCTCTTTGGCTAATGTACTTTCAAGATGGAGGGGCAACATGGCGACCGACATTAGACCCCTTACCCGTATGTATTTTCAATGGCATATTATACACTCACGAGAATACTTTAATACTAAATATACATTAATGAGCACATATATTTTTGAAAGAACTAAGTGTTTTTAGCTAAGAATAAACTAAAAGAGTTACACGGTGTAGCTTTAAGGCCTGATATTCTCACTGCAGAGTTCTTCATTCATTGGTACATGCATTTTCTTAATAAAACAAAAAACAAACAACAAAATGGCAGAAATTTTTAGGAATCTCCAAATCTGTAAAGGCTGTGCATGAGCGGTTATGGAGATGTGGATATGTTTGCAATTCGGCACTCCAGTGTATTCATGTTTTTACTCTCGTCTGATCTGGACAGACTGAGCGAAGAAATTAAATGAAAAACATTTCACAGCCCCAGAGCATACCCACATATTGCATAATCGTCATAGACCGATGGCAATGTCAATACATGTTTAACAGTGGGCTTGAAGTTTCAAAACAAACTCAAAACACTTTGTTTGACCAGATTTAGACACTCTTTAATTCTTCGATTAGCTTGAAGTACATCAGAGCCTTAATGTTAAAAAAGATGTGCAACTATTTTTCACAATTGTGAAGTTATTTATCTTCATTGTAACTTTTTTTCTTGTTATTGTGACTTTTTATTTTACAACTGCCATTTAATTTCTCGTAATTGTGAGATAATTTTTCACAATTGGTCATTTTTTTCTTCTATCTTAGATCAGAAAGAGGAATGTGTGACCAATGCTACAGTGTTTCACATGGTCATCACAGTAAAGCCCAAAGTATAATTCAGTTTTATGTGTACGTTAGTTGTCACGTGTACGCAGCTGAAAAAGAAACTGATTAGACAGCAACAACGATGGACGGCCACGTTTAGACGTGGTTAAGAGATACAACTCAATTTTAAATGAGTACAAAGATGTTTTATTGGTCATGACTGGAGAGAAATAGCACAGATAATGGACGCTTGAGTCCAATTCACACAGCACTGACAGACGCCAACTAATGTGGACAATCACTAGATTACAGTACTTCACTTCTCAGACAATCCCCAAGCCAAAAAATACAGATTCGCCGTGTTTAATGGCCGAAAAAAGAGCTGACCAGCAGCAAAAGACACCGACCGGAGTAACACACTCATTTGACAAAACCCGATTAGCGTATATGTAAAAAAAAACCCAGATGTATACTTTGGGATTTACAGTTTTGCTAGATATAGAAGAGTAGAGGACATGTACTTTGCTCTGGTACGCATGGATCTCCTCCCTGCTGAAAACCTTCCATCTGAGAGCCTGCAGTTCCTCCGGTCGATACTGAGTCGTCTCTCTGTGAGAACGTACGATACTTGCAGAGAGCTCCTCTGTCAAAAATCACACAAAAAGAGACACGTTAGTCTGAATGCACGAAATGCAGACATAACATAGTCGAACTTCTAACCCTATTAAACCACTTCATTCCACCACATAGCACACATGACATTTTAAAAATGTGCTAAACTGCTTGGTGGTTCTCACCTATGTGCAGAGAGGTCGGATAGGAAAAGAACGAGCTTTCGGGGTCGAAAGGACGAAACCCCATTTCACCGCCGCTCATGTTCAGAATAGTCTCGGGTGTAGACCTTGTAGAGTCAAATCCTGAAAGATAGAAAATGAGAGAAAATGATAAACCACAATATCTTATGGGATTTCTGGATGAAAAGGAGGTCACAATTGAAATTAGGTTAGCCTTAACTGCTATGTACGTAAAATACTATGTCAGTCCCTCCAGGATTTCACGATTTTTTTGTGTGATTTTTGCGATCAAAATGACTGATTTTGTGGTGGTAATTTCCAAAAATTTATGAAAAAATTTGCGATGTATATATAACATTTACCATAATAGTATTCAGTCCTTCCAGAAAAACGCGGAGTTTTTCTGTGATTGTTGCGGGCAAAAATTGATTGATTACGCGGTCTGTTTTCTTTAAAATTGGGGAGATTTAATTGGGGATATATGCTGGATATTTATGCAATTTTATGCGATGAAATTGCAGGAATTTGCAAAAATTGAGGGAACTTGCAAAAATTGCGGTTTGATGAAAAAGAGAAAAAAAGTGATTCCCCCAACATCCTGTTCTCACTAGGCTAATGTAAGAGTCATTTCTTATTACTTCCTTTGATAAGCAAGCATACTACATCATAGAAATTGCTGGGAATATTTAATTTCTCATCTTGTTTTATTTCAGACTGTAACGAGTGTAAATAAGGTGTGGCCCCTTTAAGAGCTGCGCACTCCCTGTTGAACTCTCTGCAGTGTGCGCCTCCAACACCCCATGTGTGCGGGTAATTTCTGTTTGATGCTACTTCTTTTATCTTATGTTGTTTATTAAGTAACGATGTGACGGTAGAACGTGTGACAGACGGTTATACGAGTTCGATTTGTGAGATGTCGATCGCCTCCGTGAGTCTGTCTGGCGTCGCGTAATTGCGTCACTTCATAACGTTCCCATGGAAACAGGGGGAAATGGCGGCTCTTGTGTGAAGCAAACGCAACATTTTTCAACTTTTTGCTAAGATACATGTGACTTTTTTTGCAACGAAAATGCGAGGATTATGAAATTATGCAAACCCCGCATATTTTGCACGGAAATCGGCAATTTATGCGGCGAAAGTGCGGCTTATTTGAAAAAATGCGGCCCCCGCATAAATATGCGGACTTTGGCTGATTTTGCATTGAATTCAGCGATCGCATAATCGCGTTTTTCTGGAGGGACTGCTATGTACTGTGTATCAAAGGCCTCGTTTACACTGCATGGTTCAAGTGACCCAAATCCGATTTTTTCCTCTCACGTGGCACAGATCGGATATGACGGGTGAACGTGTAAGCAGGAAAAAAACGCATGGATTCCGATTTTCTCAGATCGGATTCAGGCCTCATTCATATGTGGTAATAAATCGGATATGAATCAGATGCGTGCATTTGCGTGTGCCATGTAAGCAGACAAATCGGATATTCCCCAGTAAATGCGAGTCATGCGTCATTAAAAACTGCGCGAATATAGGCGCGAGCCGCGCGATGGAAGAAAGGATACACGCAAACGTCTGCATTTGGTAGTTTCAGCAGTGTATAGTGTGAATGCAAAAATCGGATATGGGTCACTTTTAAAAGATGATGTAAGCAGGTCGTCAAAAAAATCGGATATAGTCAGAAAATCGGATTTGGGCATCAAGACCTGCAGTGTAAATGCAGCCTAAATTTTACCTTGGGAAATGATTGCAAGTGAGTTTGAGGTATGGTTGCATTTAGAAATAATGGTGCGAGCGCAACGGTCAAACATGTCCGGCTAGCTCATGTTTACAAACTATGGAAAAGTAGCGCAGTGAAGTGGAAAACGTGTTTTGTGTAAAAGTGTAAGGTTAAGGCCTGTGTCTACTTTCCATGTTCCGTTGCATTTCAAAATACACTCCTTTGGCCGTGAGTGTGGAAATATGCATTTGGCGCACATCTAGTGGACTTTGTTTACAAGCGGTCAAGTCACTCGCACATGTGTTGTACACACACCATCTGTGCGAACACAAAAACTGGGCTATACGCAGACAGAGCCCCGTTTTTAAATGTGCTCTGAACCATGCACTGCACTCTACACAACGACAAAGAAGTTTTAGTAGCTAATGAATTTCCACCACCGAAAATGCTTGCTGTACAGTAGCTCTAGTACAAGATTTATTTACGGAGAAGAGAAAAACTCCCGTAGTGTTTGAGTACACCCCCATCCTTCATGTTGACTGAGCTTTCAATGTTGTAATGGAAAGGGTGAAGCTAGTTGGTTCTTGAACTGTGGTGCGTTTGCAGCATTCTAGAAAGTAGAGACTTTTTCATTTTACTGCGCCTGGAAAAAAAATGAGCGGTCCTACATTTGAACGAACTTGAGCGCACAAAAGACGTGATATACGTAAACGGTCCCTTGGCGAGCTACATCCAATCAAGCCAACAGCTGGTAGCTCGCGAGCGACGTGTTGGAGACTCAGGTGATAGATAATAGAAAACTGCTTCGCGGCGCAGAGGATTTTTTTTTTACTGCTTGTGCCAAAAACGTGTAATGAAAAAATTACCCGAAACTACTACTGAGCAAAATATACATTAAAGGGGTGATGAACTGAGAAATCAAATTTTCCTTTAGCTTTTGACATCTAAGAGGTCATCATATTATAAGAATATCCTGTAAGTTTCAGAACTGAAAACGTCCTTGTTAGTCCAATAAAAGCTTTTATTGACACCAGCCTCTGAAAACGACTCGCTTTTAAAAGTGGGGAACTATGACGTCGAAGGGGTTAAAACACCACCCCCGCAGAAGAAGATCAACGCCTACTTCCACGCGTAGCTAAGTAGCCTAACATACATGCCTACTGTACTTCGTGATGACAAACCGGATCGATCTAACGAGCAGTACAGAATATTGCGCAGTGCCTGGTTGTGGAAGAAGACAGTCGCTGCATAAGATTCCTCTGGATTCCAATAGGACTGCACGGATAAACTTTATTCTTAATGACGTTCCAGCTGATGAGGGTAAAACATCGTCGTCTGTTCGCTTCATTTCACTGAGGATTGTCCTGTAAACAAGACTGGATTTGCAGACCGATTGAGAGAAAAGAACGGTGCTGTTCCTTCTATATTGGATCTGACAGGAATAGTGCAACACATGGACCCTCGGTTGAACATGTATGGGCGTATCCGGTTTCCATTTGACAACATTGGACGTTTTCCCCCACGTACACCGACGGGTGAGTTAAACTCATTATAATATGCAGAACTGTTCTCCACTCACAGCAGTGGGCGTTTATTTCACAGCAGTGGGCGTCTTCAGTGCGACACGCCCATAAAAACCGACCGTTTTCAGGAAGGCTCACAACTTGGGTACAAAATAGCCTATTACTTATTCATTTTGATGTTTTTGAATGCAAAAACCAGGCGAACGTCATAAGTTGACCACAGACAACAATATAATACAATTTTAAAAGCCAGTTCACGACCCCTTTAAAGGGCTACCCATACCATATAAGTATAAGGAATTTAGTACACAATATAGAGTGTGACCAAAAAGTAATTCCATTACTTTAGTGTTAAATACAATTATTTGTGAGAATTTCTCACCTCTACCTGCTGACAAGTTGTTGCTCTCACCTCTCCTGTGGGAAACCCTGTAGGCCAGACTCTGAGCCTGGGCCTCGCCTATGCGGCACTCCAGGTATGGATGTACCTCTGGTGGGCAGCCTGGCACTTCAGGCTCAACAGAATAAGGGTAGGCTTGAGGTAGAGGTGGGATGAGATGTGATGTCTGTTCTCTGGGCTCTTTGCCGGATCGGTAGGATGGGAGAGACTGAGGCTCTGTGACTGAGTTGGCCTGAAGACGCTGCTGTTGTCGATGTCTCTCGACTTCTGCAAACAGCGAGTCTCTCTGACGCTTGGACATGCGGCCAAACTTCACAGCTGAGGGAGACCAGAAAACATCACTACAATTAATTAGTGCGTTCATGCATAAAACGAGTCTCAAAACTGAATTCGTCCTTTCTGACCATCGCGGCTCATCCCCTGAGCGACACATTTTTTGAGGCGGCAGCTCTGGCAGCGGTTACGGCTGGCGCGGTCGATGGGGCAGTTGCTCTGCCTGGAGCACGAGTACTGCACGCTGGAGGACTGACTTCTGCGGAAGAAGCCCTGTAGAGGCAGAGAGAGAGAGAGGTGGTGTGGAACAATTAGGCAGAATGTGCTAAAGAAATATTTGACATTAGTAAATTCATTTTCTTTTTCTTACCTTGCAGCCTTCACATGTGATGACTCCATAATGAACCCCTGAAGACTTGTCTCCACAGATCTTACATGGGATCACCTCAATCTGAGCTAAACACACAAGCGACACAACATCAAAACTGAGATTAAAGCCGTGATCATGTGCTTTAACACAAATGTGTAGAACTGTCCCAGTTGATTTAAATCTTTCCTGATGCTATTCATCAGATTACAATCCTAGCCAGAAGACATACAGCACACTGAATAAATCAGTTTAAATGTTACAGTTTGGGGTAATATTTTAAGGTAATACTCTTTATTCAGCAAGGATTCATTAAACTGATCAACAGTGACAGTAAAGACATGTATAATGTTGCAAAAAAAATTATATTTAAAATACATGCTGCTCTATATATTCATTAAACAATCCTAAAAAAAAATAGTTTCATGGTTTTTTAGACCGTTTTCAACATTAACATTAACACAAAAGCACTAAATCAGCATGCCGCCATCACAGGAATAAATAACATGTTACAGTACATTGTTTATAAAGGGAGAAGTATGAATGAATTTATGAAGTATGAATGAAGAGATTTTTATTCTGTACAAACTATATCTTCTATCCCCTGCCCATCACAGAAAACTTTCTGCATTCTTACATTTTCAAAAAAATATCACTGATTTATGATTTATAAGATGTTTTCCTCATGAGGACCAAAAAAATGTCACCACAAGTACATTTTCCCCCATTAAATAGGGTTTACAAGGACCACACACACATATTTTTGAGTGGTTGAAGACGTGCGTTGATGCTTTCAGATGTTAAAAAAACAGACAGAAAATAAGTGGTACAATTTTTAAATTGGTATTCTGTGATGAATGGATAGACTGATTAAAACGAACAAATGAAACAGTGGATGACTGGTTCTTTTGTAGCAGATGCTCTTAAGTGTATTTGCAGTTAAATGTACACACTCACGTACAAGGGTATAAATACACAAACATCCTGAAACACAAATACACACTGGTTTTGTAACAGACTAAAGATAATCCTCGAAAGCCACATTAAGAAATCCTAATCTAATGAACACACACACACACACAGAGAGAGAGAGAGAGAGAGAGAGAGAGAGAGAGAGACAGAGACAGAGACAGAGACAGAGATGAATGTACATTTGAACATCAATGAATGAGAGGAAAGGCAGAAGTATGAATGAATTATGGTATAATATACTCTATTAAAAATAAAGTAACCAAAAAGGGTGATTTCGCAGTGATGCCATAGAAATACCATTCTGGGTCCCCAAAATAACATTTCAGTGAACAGGTGTTAAAAGTTCTTCTTTTGAAGATTGTAACCATTTTCTTCTTTTGTGGAATGGTTCCATGAAGGTTAAACGTTCTTCTTGATGCAAATAAAGAACCTTTATACATGTAACCTACACATTTGTTTAATGTTGGGAAATGGTGTGTTTAGTTAGCATACTAAGCTAATGATATTTTCTTTCCCCAAGATTTAATAAAAAGTCTATTTATTATGTTTATTACATTGTTTTCCTCAAAATCCAAATGTTGGCTGGTCCCTGTTGTGTACCGTAGGTGATTTTAGGGTTTACTATCCTAGTGGGGACATTTGGTCTTGAAAATGTAGGAAAAACCTGACACGCAGACACAGATACAAACCTACATTTTGACATGGAAAGTGAGATATTGTGTATTTAAAGGGTTAGTTCACCCAAAAATGAAAATTCTGTCAGTATTTACTCACCCTCATGTTGTTCCAAACCTCTATGTGTTTATTTGTTCTGCTGAACACAAAGGAAGATATTTGGAAAAATGTTTTAATCAAACAGATCTCATTCCCCATTGACTAGTATGTATTTTTTTCCTACTATGGTAGTCAATGGGGAATGAGCTCTGCTTGATTAAAAAAATCTTTGAAATATCTTCCTTTGTGTTCAGCAGAACAAATAAACACATCGAGGTTTGGAACAACATGAGGGTGAGTAAATACTGAAAGAATTTTCATTTTTGGGTCCATTAGTGCTTTAAAATCCATTAGTGCTTTAAATTGCAATGCAGTGGAAGAGAGACAGATCTTTTCTTCCCTATTGTGACATATATTCTAGTGAAACAGATTATCGAGAAAAAAAATGTAGGACAGGAGTTTAGTTTTAATTGTGAGCTTGCAGTCAATTTTAAGAAAGAGATGGGTTTATGCAGACTAAATGATTGGAGAAGTCCAGAGACAAGCTTGTCATTTCACCTGAAGATCCAATTATGGTTCTTCGGGTATCCATTATGATGAATGACATATGCAATGATGTATCGTTCACAATAAGATCAGTAATATTCATGTAGAAACTAGATTTCTTTCAGATGTTCTAATTTTTATTTCATGCCATCTTTACTGTTCTGCTCTGGAGTTTTGTCTCAGAAGACAGTTTTTGTGCGTGTGTGTGCATGTGTGTGTGTTTTCAGTCAAAATGACAGTAAATCTAACCACTTATTTCTTGGAATCCAGCAATGTGTGTGTGGCTAAGTAATGTGGTCACATCGTCCAGTACCAAGGAACACAAGTCCCCTCCATCAAAAAGCATGCACACACACACAAACACACACACACACACAATGCACAAATACAGGTGAGAGAGAGTGTAAAGGAGGAAGTGAGTGGGAGAATGATACAAGGTTAAAGTTCATAGCGGATACATAAACTGAGGCATATTAAAACATTAAAAAAAAACAAATAATAAAAAAGTTGCAAAAAGGATTTAACTACTGGGCTTATACTTGACATCGTTAACCAAGGGTCATTTTTAATCCTAGCTTAATGTAAAGCTGCAAGTAAATTTTGTGCAGTAGTGGGTAATTTCATTTTGCACAAATACAATCCACTTTGGTGAGCAACCTGTATCTTAAATATCTTGAAGGGACATGCCAGTGTGCCGTTTACATGCACATTCGTTGAGTTAGTGGTGTCTTAAAACAGCAACAATTCTCTTAAGTGAATTGATTCTGGTTCACTGTGCATTTTGTGCATTGCTTATAATGTAATTATGAGCACAGATTCTTCTAGATTCACTTTGATATTGCGCAATTTTAAATAGTTGTCAATGTAGCACAACAACATTGTGGTTGTAGGTGTCACGTGAACCGTCAATACTCGGCAACATTTGGTGCAGCTCCGAAAAAACAACGTCAGCCCAAAAAACAAAAGAGTGAATGGAAAGTTCACTGAAACCATACTGGAAGTTGACCGAAAGGAGACCAGAGTTCACATTCAGTGCCAGAAACAGTGCAAAGAACATAACCAAGGGACCTCAGCAATATTGTAAAGGGGCCTCAAGATGACTGAAAATGATTTAACCATTAAATGCTGCATTAATGTTTCGGCCATCATTATTACATATACTGGTCTTTAGCAACCCGGATCTACAGTATTTCTAACATACATACAGTACATGTCAACACACTGAACTCACAATACAATATTATTGGGACATATGGTAAAATGTTAACAAAAATGTGCTGTTGATTAAAATGCTAAATTTGATATTACATTGTGGTGGGTGTAAGTTAGCTTAAACTTGGTGCTGATAACCCAATATATATGAATACGCTTGTACTCGGTCACTCATTAGATATAATGTAGGCCAATTTTAACTGGTAACATAAGACATTTGGCATTATCAGGACCCACCCACAAATATTCCCCCATTGCATTATTATACATTATATTCAACATTATATGGGAAGTACCAAATAGGCGAACATCTTTTGGCCAGAAAGTCTTATCAGTGATAGGGAGTATATTTTAATAGTTTGCCGCAGTCAATACGACAATGTTCTTCTTATCACTCCTTTAAGGAACATCTTAAGAAGTGGCTTATGAAAAATCAAGTGTGTAAACATTTTACTTAGTAATTTGTTATGATGTGTTTTTTTATGTATTGTAGCGTTTTATGTTAGTGGCGTCTTGTACTGAGTTGTCTGTTGTTGTACCTGCCTAGGGACTACGGACGTAAATTAGCAATTTGCTATAATCTGGCTTGTTTACATTTTGTACTTTGTACTTATGTTCATTAACATGCATTGTCCCTATTAAATAAAATGAAATTGGAGACAATTGGAGAATTATATAAGGGAGTTTAATGTAGTACACTAAAACTCTGAAAACTAGATTTTTTCCACACACAGTAATTTTTTTATTTTGGGTGAACTATTCACGATACATATTGTCACTATCCAAGATACATATTGATGCATTTTTGTATTGTGATATATTGTTACACCCCAATAATATAAAATAAGGCATAAAATCGTTCAGTCATCAGATTCAATTTCTCTTCTGCAGAAAAAAATATACTTACACAATTACACACCTCGGGTTGTTTGCGACCCTATACAATTTTTTCAAAAATAGAAACAGGAATTATTTTATATAAAAAAAAAATGTTTTCCTGCTATAGTGTTTATAATAAATTGATTGAGAAATACTTGGATGGAGGCTAGTGAATGACATCCCATGTCACTAAAGACCCAAGGTGTGCATTTAAGGGTTAAAACAAGACAAAACAAGCTTTAACATTAGCAAATATCCTGATTTTTAGTTGTTTTGCTATTTTTAATTCACCCCAAATTTCTGGAATTCTAAAACGTAATTATTAAATTAAATAATGGTGTACACAGTCTACTTAAAGTGGGCTTGAATGAATGATCCAACAAATGAATAAATATTTTTACTATTTTCTTTTTCTTTTCATACATTTGACCAATTGAATAGTAAAATTGACTGGTATAGGCCATTTATTGTTAAAAATTGTCCCTACTTTCCGCCCTGGTTAATCTCTTTCAGGGTTTTTCACACCATACTTTACCCTGCATTACTAATTCACATGGTACCTTTGGCATGGCTAATGGAAAATGCAAAGCCTTCCCGTGTGAAACGTTACTAAACCCAGTTAAAAGTGGCCTTAACATGGTGCTAAAGAAGACATTCATTGGTTAAGTATAGTGTGAACAGTCTTTAACAATATTGGGTTCTCTTCTAGGCCATCTTATAGTGCTAGAATGATCAAATTTAAATTCATAAAAAAGCTGATTTGAGGTAAAGTGGAATCAGAATGTGTCATGTCAGTCTGACTCTGACCTTTTCATGTCAGAAATGTAAGCTTCACTTGATGAGTTTTCCCACCTGGTCCATCAAAGCTCTTACAGTGGGTGAATCAAAGAAGGGCATTTTTTCACAAAACAAAAAAAAAATCAAATAACATGTCATGAATAAACAGGGAGATTCACCGAGAATGACTGAGACTGGGGGTATATTGAGTGTGAAGAGGTGGACGTGAAGGTGTCAACCTCAGAGTCTTTTTAAGTGGTTTACTGGCTTCTCTTTCGCTCTGACTTTCCCTCTTTCATGCATTATCTTGCTCTTTATTTCCCTCTCTCTGTCTCGCTCACAAAGGATGTGACTGCCAGTAATACACTCTTTCATCTGTGTTTTTACTGCCAGGAATGTCTCTCCTTCCCCCCCGCCCCTTTTGTTCTCATCCTCTCTTCTCCCAATCCTAACATCTCCCAAAGAAACTTTGATGGAAATATTAATCTGATTCAGCACTATAAAAAACTATATCAGAGATCAAAATCTCATACTCATTGTCTTATTGGTGCATTGTAAGAGAGCAACTTAATGCAGCTTTTGTCATCCAATGTCATGCAACTAGATTTAATTAATCCTGTTTAAAAGTTTTTTGGGGTATCATATTTGATTCATCAGGCTTTTAAGACTCGTATAGTATAATAAAGTGATATTATGGCACTTATACTCAGAGGGGAAAAAAAATACATTTTACATTTTATTCAGAGGCCCATGCTGAGCAAGAATATGCAATTTGCTGCAGTTGCTGATTTTTATATGAGCAAAACGTAAGATGAATTTCTGATAGGTTGTAATGTAAATCATAAAGATCTTTATATCAGTATAGCAGACTACTTCCATATAAATATCAATTGCAACTCTATATTTTGTAAGACTATGCCTTAGATTTATGAGCAAAACTGAGCAAAACATACAGTTGTGGTCAGAATTAATGACACATCTGGTAAACATCAAAAATGGCTGTAAAAATAAATCTGCATTGTTTATCCTTCTGATATTTGATAAGTAAAAGAATTGAAAGTGAGGGGGGAAAATTAGATTATGAAATGTTTTTCTCCAAAACACACTGGCCACAATTATTGGCACCCCTAGAATTTTTTATGAGTAAAATATCTCTGAAGTATATTGCCATTAATATTGACCTTTTTAGCACACCAGGAGGACTAGGAACATGAAATTGTCCAGTTATGACTTCTTGGTTCACGGGAGTTTAAACATGAGGAAAAACAAAGGCCGAATTCCCTTAGTCATCCATCACAATGAGTAAAACTAAAGAATATAGTTCTGATGTGCAGTGAAAGATTGTTGAGCTTCACAAAATAGAAAGTGGATGTAAGAAAAATAGCTAAAGAATTGAAAATCCCCATTTTAACCATCAGAGTAATAATTAAGAAGTTCCAATCAACTAAAGATGTTACGAATCTGCAGGAAGAGGACTGTGTCTATATTGCCTTAATGCACAGTGAAGAGGAGAGTTTGAGTGGCCAAAGACTATCCAAGGATCACAGATGGAGAATTGCAAAGATTCCTTGAGTCTTGGGGGTCAGAAAGCCTAAAAAAATATATAAAACAACCCCTGCATCCCCACATGTTGTTTGAGAGGGTTTCATGAAAAATCCTCCTCGCTCCTCCAAAAACAAACTCCAGCATATTCAGTGGTCAGACACGACTTGATCTTCAAAAGGGACCGGATTCTATTGTCAGATGAAACAAAAAAAGGGGTTTTTGGTAGCAAACCCACCAGATGTGTTTGGTGCAAACAGGGATCAAAAGTACCCCATGCCCACGCTTAAATATCCGTGGATCTTATGTTGTGGGCATATTTTTTTGTTGGAGGTCCTGGACATCTTGTTCAGATACATGGCATTGTGGATTCTATCAAATATCAACAGATAAAAAAAAATCAAAACCTGACGTCTTCTGATAGAAATCTTATAATGGGACGTGGTTGGATCTTCCAGCCAGACAACAGTCCAAAACAAACATTAAAATCAACACAAAACTGTGTAACGGAGCACAAAATTAAGCTTCTGCCATGACCGTCCCAGACCCGTAAACTGAGTAAAATGAGTGGGATGAACTGAAGAGAAGAAGCACCAACATGGATCTGGGAATCTGAAGGATCTGGAGAGATTCTGTAAGGAGGAATGGTCTCTGATCTCTTGTCAGTTGTTCACTAGGCATTATAAGAGAATACCTCAGAAAACTCAGAGCTGTTATCTTGCAAAAAGGAGGTTGCAAAAAGTATTTACAGTAATATCAGGGTGCCAACTCTGGTAATTATTGCCAGAGTGTTTTGGAGAAAATTATTTCATAATGTGTTTAACCCCCCACTTTCAATTCTTTTACTTAAAAGAAATGTTCGATTTTTCAGACTTTTTTAATTAAAGGATAAAGGATTTACTACAGCCATTTTTGATCATATTTACCAGGGGTGCCATTAAGTCTGACCACAACTGTACAATGCATTATGCAATACAATGATGATGAAGAGATCCAAATAAATCTTCCTCAAAAGCCTGATGTATCATAGTAACATTTTAACATGATTTTCGAACGATGTATGGATAATCAAGAATGTGTGTGCATACAGTAATTAGCATGTGCATGTTTTTTTGTGTCAATGTGTGTTTATGTCAGTGTGTCAAGGTATGTCATGATTTGGGGCACAGAAGGAAACTCCTTGCAACTGTTTTTGCAAGAGCATGGGTCTCGTGCCAGAGTGTGTGTCTATGAGGGACGGTGTAAATGTAGGTTGACGTCCTGTGCATTGCAACGTTCCTGAATGCAATTTTTAAAAAGCCAGGTTTTTGAGCCACTCACTTTAACTTAAATGCCATGTGCCTAATAAATCTGAAGCCATTTTAATGACATAATCGCAATGCTGATAGGCTGACGGCACTACAGGAACTCGCGTGCACAGTCCTTTTCACTATGAACATTGGAAATATTTGATTTCCAATGTTTCAATAGTCCACTTCAGGCTTTTAGAAGCCCTAAAAACAGATACTTTATAAAATATAAAGACTTAAAATCTTTATATTTTCTATATATATATATATATATATATATATATATATATATATATATATATATATATTACTCGTCAATATAAAGACGAGTAAATGGTTCATTTCTTTGTGTTTTTGTAATTGTTATTTGTTTTTGTTGTCACTATTGATGAAATATTGATGTTGTCACTATTGATGAACATTGGAAATATTTGATTTTGATTGAATGTTCCAATAGTCCACTTCAGGCTTTTAGAAGCCCTAAAAACAGATATATAAAATATAAAGACTTACAATCAGTGCTATTTAGTATCATACTATTATGTTTTTTTATTAATATCTTGAAATGGTTTATTCTTGGTTATTAGTAAATGGTTCATTTCTTTGTGTTTTTGTAATTGTTAGTTTTTTTATGTCTACATAGTTTGTATACATTTTTATTTAGATTTAGTTATTTTTGTACATCAACTCTAAATAAAAATGAGAAACCGTGGCAAGTTGAAATATAAATACATTTTTCTTTACATTTTATTTTATTTCAGTTCAGATTTATTTTATTTCAAGCGACAATTTTTTTAAGGTTTCAGTTAACTATAATTCTGTGCTTACAATGTTACTTACTTGTATGTTTCTTGCAAAAAATGTTATAATATAAAGCTACTTCTGAAAGGCCATTGTTGGAAAAAGATTAGATGCTGGCGGGCCGTTAATTTGGTATTAATGGACTGAGTGAATTTCCTGTTATTACGTATTGAAATAAAGCCAATGACAATAGACCTGTACACAATAGACAATATAATGCCCTGTTTTCTTTCTTTCTGTCTCTAGTCCTTAAAAATGGGAACAATGTACTGTTAATATGAAGTTTTTCCACCGGTGTTTTAACTATATTTTGAATTGCACATCACATTCTCAAAATCAAGGCCTGTAAATCTAAAAAATAACCTCTTTCTTGCATGGTTCCTTGTTCCATGTTTTCTATCCTTTTGTTTTTAAAATGACTCTAATACCCATATGTTCACTTGCACACAGACAATATCCAAATAAAGAGAAATATCTCCACATAGACAAAAAGCTGAAACAAACCACATGCTGATAAAGAGAAAATTTCTCATTTTCTCTTCTGCGCTATCTGCTCACCTAAACCACATGCTGATACAAACAAAAAAAGCCTTCATGTTTCTCATCTCAGAGAAACTGATGACAAATATAGTAAAATCAAACTCCCAATCTAAAGAGTTGAACATTATTAAGACTCTAAAAACACTTACACATTTTAGATAGAAATCATATATTTCTTAAATTGAAAAAAGAATTAGCACACATTACAAAAAATTAGCAGTGATAAACCCCACTGGTACTTACCACAGCTGAAGATCAGCATAAAGCATTGCCTTATCCATATATTCAACTCATTTCAAAACAGGAGAACTAAAACTGAACAAAGTAAATTTACCTGTTGAAATGTCCCTAAACAATGCTTGTGAGAGACTTGCACTTGTGATTGCATCTCTCCGATCATACATCTTTCCAGAAATGAAGATACTATCTCACCTATAGCCTATGACTGTAAGCAAGATGTAAGCTGTGATATGTCGTAAATGATTATCTTTGATGTACCACTGATAGAGGAACATTACATAAAACTATACCGCAACTTCTGTATTTAGGTCTGAAATGCCACTGGAAATGGTGCAGGTCTACAGCACCAATGTGATTTTTTTCTTAGTTTTTTTTTTTTTTTTTACTTTGAAAAATGTTTAGTGAGTAAAATAACATTTATATATATTGAAAAGTTCAATGTAAATAGAATTGCTCATTTAAAAAATGACAACATATAACAAACATAATTTCTGTAAAATGCACGTTTTGGAATCTCTTTGAGATCTCTTTTTTGACAAAAAAACAGTAAATTATGACGTGAGGATAAACTAGTGACAGAGCAAGACGAGAGAAAGATCTATTGAACTTTTTTTTTACAGAATTATCTCAAGATCAAGTGAAAAAAGAATGTGCAAACATAGAAATAAAATGTTCTGTTTATATTTAGGCCTGTCACGATAACTAATTTTTGTTGTGCGATATATATATATAGTCCCAGAAATAATTGCGATAAACGATATCATTGCCATTTTAAGACCATTTTATGCAAGTAGGCCTAATTCAAATGACAACAACCTTTGTGAAGTGTGTAAAAAAATTAAGTGTCATAAAATTCAAAAATCCTAAAAAAAATTAAATCAATAATAAATAAACATTTTCTAAAAAACACAAAAGTGCAAAGTAACTATAAAACAGTTGCTACATACACAAAAGGCACTTAAAATGCTGGGTTGTTTTAACCCAACTTTGGGTCAAATATGGACAAACCCAGGCATTGGGTTACATTTTTTTATTACATTTTTAACCCAACGTTTGGGTTTGTCCATACTTGACCCAAAGTTGGGTTAAAACAACCCAGCATTTTTAGAGTGTATGGAGATTTTTCTGTCATTCCTTCACTCTAAACCAGGGTAGGCAAGTTATTCAGACAAGGACCGAACTTGCCTACTCCTGCTCTAAACAATTCTGGGTTGTTTGAACCCAAATTTGGGTAAAATATGGACAAACCCAAATGTTGGGTTAAAAATGCGATTTCAAATTTTAACCCAACTTCAACTTTCACTTTCAACTGTACATTTTTAATTGCATTTTTAACCCAACATTTGGGTTTGTCCATATTTGACCCAAATTTGGGTTCAAACAACCCAGCATTGTTTAGAGTGTTTTCTCTGTAAAGTAAGGGTGCACACTATTGCTGAAAACACAAATCCGAAGCAGACGGATGCCTGTATGAACAGAGGCACAGATGCCTCAACAGGTAATATCTGCCATATTTTTATTTGTACCAGAACAGGATAGCGGATTTGAAGTGTATTTGGACTTATTCTTCCAAACTGTCCGTACACTCTAAAAAATGCTGGGTTGTTTTAACCCAATTGTGGGTAAAATATGGACAAACCCAGCCATTGGGTTAAAAATGTCATTTAAAAATGTAACCCAATGGCTGGGTTTGTCCAATATTTACCCAAAATTGGGTTAAAACAACCCAGCATTTTTTAGAGTGTAGTTGTCAGGAAAACACTATAACGCCCCATAGATGCCTTTTTCCCCACCTGTCGATGACCACTCTGTGTATGAATAAATATGCATAAATGATTATTGGACATGTTATTTACTGTTTTAATAAATGCAGTAGTTGTATGCAAACTAAAGTTTAACGAAATAGTCGATGAGGAGAAGAAACGGATCCCTAAAAACCCATTTTAAGTCCCCCTAGTTTATGTAGCGCTTCAGTCTGTGCTTCTCGTGAAACCTCCATCACAGCATTCTGCACTGTAAAGTAGTGAAAAACCTCAAGGTTCCACTAACGGAAATCCTCGAGTTGAACACAAGAGTGCCTGTGACAGGACAAAAAAAAAAAAAAAAAAAAGTCACCAAGAGAAAGAAAGAGAATGAAAGAGAGAACCTGGAAACATCAAGAGCCCATAGCTTTCAAAGAAACACAATATACATACAGTATATTTTGAATAGCTAATTGATTAGCGTCTAATGTTAAAGCTTTCTAACCAAGTGATGTGACAAACAAAAAAATGTTTAAATAATCACTGACGGTTTTTTTTTTTTTTTTTTTTTTTTGGATAGGTAGTTTACCACTATATATATATATATATATATATATATATATGAAGAGTTCAGATGCAAAAGCCTCTAAGTGCCATTTGAAATTTTCTTCTAAAATGATCATTTTTATCAAGCTTGTGTATTTAAGTTCAGTAATTTCACTTAAATGACAATTAATAGGTAATCTTCATTGCCATTTAAGTGAAATTACTGAACTTAAATATACAAGCTTGATAAAAATGATCATTTTAGAAGAAAATTTCAAATGGCACTTAGAGGCTTTTGCATCTGAACTCTTCATATATACATATGAATTAAAATAAAAGATGTCTAAAATTAAGGTAATATAAAATAAATATTGTTTATTTTCTAAATTAAGGATTAGCTGTATTAAACAAACTCACAAAGCAGCACAGCAACAAAAACATATTCAGTCACAGGAAAGTGACTGAAGATAAGATGCAATAAGCAGAGTGAGATAAGACACTTGCACTTATCATGGTGATTTAGTCACGCACACACACTCACACACGCGCGCACACGCACACACATCCTCACACATATATTCTTTTCATTGTATAAATCAATAATAAGTCTTCTCTATTAGCTCTTGATTATTTTTTTAAATCAGTCTGAATGGAAAAGCTTTGTGAAGTCAGGGGGAGAGAATATCTCTTTGATTTTCAAGTTTTTGGTACCTGAATGTACAAGTCATGATTTCAGTGTCTTTGAAGATTTAAAGACATTTCAGAACAAGAGTGAAAAAGGGTGTGAAACTTCCCCCACACACAGAGACGCATTAAAACGGTAAATTTTTCATATATCAATGTGCGGATGTGCTCATATATCAACTTTCATTTTATTACATTCAGTTTCATAAGCATTTGGTCTGTTCGAAAACAGATCAGAACAGATTTTTATTTTTAATTTATGATTTAAATGTCTTTATTGATTTGACTGATTCACCTTTTTACTTGGTAACAAAGGGGGAAAACAACACACAAAAATGTAGGTAATGGAAAATAGCATTCAAACAAAAGCTCTGCACGCACACCTGTGCTCACACACTCACACACCACTGTGTGCCGATACACACACACACACACACACAAGGATTGAACGGGTGACCACAGCGCAGAAAAGTCTTGCAGCTGGCGAAGCGTTCATTGGCAGTATATTCAAAAAGTGTGCGTGTATGCAGTGAAAATCTAGTGCAATGTTGCAAAATGCCTCACAGTGCATGTTTTCCTAATGTGTGTATAAAACCATACAGTGCGTTCGATAAAATCCCCATGTTTTGTTTCCGGTTCCGTATATCGGATATAGTGCAGAACGGCTATCCCTGAAGGTCTTTCTGCTCATAGCTTCCTTTCTGACTCATTGTGACTGAAGCGCTGCCTCTCTCTGTCTAGTACGGAATAAAAACCAGGAACTTTTAGGACTTTTAATGCAGCAGAACAACAGTAAACTGTCCGCATTAAGTACCGATAACCTCTGATTCTGAACGTAAATAATGACAATTTGAATGACATTGTAATCTTTTAACATTAGTTTGTAATAAAATAAAACTAAAGTACAATAAATGGATACAAATTCTAAGGACAGTCTTCACAAGACAGAAAAGAACTCCATTGAGTTCTTCTCCACACTATGGAAGTTATAGTCAAAGTTTGGTTACCGATATTTTTCATAATATCTTATTTTGTGTTCAGCAGCAGGTTTGGAACAGCTTGAGGGTAAGTACATGATGACCGACCCACGCAGACAATCACCAGTTTACAGTACGTCACTTCTCAGACATTCCCTGACCTGACATGCGGTGATTCAACAATTCAATCTGCAAACGACAACAACAGGGGTGACACACTGATCCGACAAAACCCTATGAAGTGTCTGCCGTCGCTCAGTGCAGTTTTAACTGACCTTTGAGATGTTTTACTGTATCGGAAGGACATATTTTCAACACAAAAAACACATGCGCTAGCAGTTTAGACAAGCACACTTATTCCTTAGAGTTACTACTTTGCACATTTTAAAATAATAGTAAAGTAAAGTAAATTATGCAGTGAGTTGATTAAACAAAACTATCTTTTATTTTAGTTTCGTGCCTAGATTACAGCTTCGCACATTTGTGCTAATTTTGAAAGGTGCATCCTGGGATGTTTTTTTTTAACAACAGTATTTGTTCTGCTATTAAAATGAGAAAATCCTATTTTAAAGAAATTGATAAGCATTTTAATCGGTCTATACACACTCTCAGAAAAAAATCTGGGTAGCACTTTATTTTTCAGTCTTGTTCCCCACTAGATATTAACCCTGAACCTTACCTAAAACTTAACCTTAACCCATGTTATCTTTTATTAACCAGTAAAATCTAACATTGTTCTTACTAAGATTTTTTTTGTTAACTTTACTTAATGTCCAATAATTTATTGAACTTACTTAAAATTTCTCAGTAATCTGTACTGTTTGCATGATATACCTTCGTTACTCAGAAAAATCTTGTAAATATTACTTGACTGGTTTGATTACCACAATATATATTGTGGTACTCAAACCAGTCAAGTAATGTAATATATATATATATATATATATATATATATATATATATATATATATATATATATATATATATATTAATTAATTGAGCATTACAATTTTCTTTTTGCGGTCTCTTGCAAGTATAACCCCACTAACAATAGCAAATAAAATTGTAATAATAAAATAAAGCCAAAAACATAAAACCAAAGCAATTAATTTATTAATGCCGCAATGCACTCTGGGAGTACACTTCCTCAGAGCACAGACAAAATTAAGTTGACAAAACTTAAATGGATTTAGTAAGAATAACTTGATGCAATTAAGTTAGGCTTACGTAATGACATTAAGGCAACAAATTTGCATAATAAAATGAAGTAAACTGAACTAATTGGTTTTTACCGTGTAGTTTCTTAGCTAAGTACACTGTAAATACACGCAAGTGCATGTACTGCAATTAAAGTGCAACCAACAGCTGCCACTGGAGCAGTGCCGTTTCAAAAAGTATACCTTTAGACCTTATTTACCCCTAAAAAGTAAAGATTGGTACCTTACAGAGACATATTTGTAAGGTATCTTTAGAAAGGGCACCAGCCCATGACAGTTTTTGTAGTTTTTTTTTTCCTGAGAGTGTATAAATCCATCAATTCATTTTGAAATAAATCAATGTAAGAGGTGAGTTATAAACCACTCTCAGTTGTGGTTGGAATCTTGAATTCTTTTACACTGTCTCAACAACATTGTCAATCACACAAAAACAGCTTTCAGCAGGGTCCTGGACAACAGCGAGAGCGTCAATGCAGTCCTGCGTCAGATAATGCAAGATGATAAGATACAGCGCAGCCGACTTCAGCATGTGCTGCTTGAATTGTAGCAATTTTGATGAGGAGAATTTAACCACATTCGTGATGTGGGCTGCTACGGAAAATTCAGTTTTAGGGGACTGTACAAAAAAGCTCGCTTGAGAGTCATTTCTGAACGATGTCCACAACCACAAGCCTCGCAAACGAACGTCATCTGATACTTTTGGGGTCCTCCATTTTGTCAGTCTGGGTTTCAGGATCAAGTAAACAAAAATAGAAGCAGAATTAACAATCGTCTTTATTCTTTTAGCTGTTACTTCTCGTTTATTGTGAGGGGCTTGTGACAAAGACGACTGAAAGAGGATGTTGTATTCAGACAGTTTCTGAAAGCCAGATCTTATCTTGCAGTGTTCATTTCATTAAGGAGATAATCTGCACATTAAACCCTTTATCTGTAGGCTAGGCTGTATCTACAGCTGTGGTTCTAATCATAACAGCCACAAAGCACAAGATTAACTAATAATCATATGATCTGGCCATTAATCTATATTGTGGTTTCTTCAGCTATGCTTGACTTATTACCCATCGAGAATAACTAACTGCCACTATCATCAATTTCTTGGATCCATCTACATAAAACAAGTTCATATTTGTCCAAATTAATTTAAAAGGAATTTGTATCAGGACAGTTTCGCTCAATTCAGCGAACTGCAAGAGTTACGAACATTATTTGGTAGGTTCAGTTATTTCAAATGCCAAGGACTTCATTCACATTACAACACAGAATTAAATATTTTTTTTAAAAAAGGGAACTACATCAATTTCCAATATTGTCATTCAGTTTTCGTGTCAAATTAGGATTAAAAATAAACTGAATTTAGACTAAAATGTTGTGCTTTGTGGAAATGGTTTGGCATATTTGATGTTGAAGGTGTGAAAATCCCTATTACTAAAATCGGTGAGAAAGTGTAGAGTCACACACCCACACTGGACTACTTCATACACACACACACACACACACACACACACACACACACACACACACACACACACACACACACACACACACACACACACAAACACAAACAGTCTACAAGCTACTGTTAAAGCCATTAATAAATTACATAAGATAAAGCAAACTAAACGCAACTATGAGAAAAAAAAATTAAGAACGAAAGAGGCCGCATGGCAAATTTCTATTAATTAGTAAAAAGTGAATGAAACTTTCTGACACGTTTTCCTGCACATGCATTATATCAGATCAATCAGATCACATTTTAGGCACTCACACACACTTAAAAAATAAAAAAAACTGATTATTATATCTTTAATTTGTATCAGGTCCTACTTTAACACTAAAGACATTTTGAATTACAAATCCTGGTCTCAAAATCAAAGCACATCAGACCTACACTGCTTTCTGTATTCCAGCAAAATCCTGCATATCATCCCACTCCATCCTTCAAGATGGACCATCCATCCCCGACTCAAAGTGGTTCAAGAGCAAACCAAAGTCTTGGACTTTTCATCGACCTGCTAATATGGCGGGGCGAGTCTCGTACAACTACAAACAACACTGCGAAGGTCAATCTCAGCCGAAAGCCAAGGATACCTAATCACTTCGCCCTAAACTAGGGTATGATGAGCGAAACGAAAGAGCAATATGAACGCAAAGCGTTTCGAAACTTGTCCATTGCGATACAAGTTGCACAACAAGAATGAAAACCTTTGCGCTTTGAGGAGAAGTCGAATGTGATGTAAACAAGCAATTGTCACACACCCACACGAACATTAGCAAAAAATACATACTTACTAGGCCGGCCAGACACAAAACACAAATGCCTACCTCGCATCATCTTCACAGCATGTGTGAACTGCTGTCTTTTTCTCGTGAAGATGCGTCTAAATCACTCAATGTGGTTGACAGCTCTGTCTCACACTGTTAATCAAACTTCTGAACAGGTGATTCTGTCGCGGTGTGGGAGATGACAGAGAGATTAGGTGGTTTTCTGTCGGAGGGAGATAATTTGAGTGTGTTTCTATCTGAGAGTGACAACGAGGGAGAGGGCCTGTCCCTTTCAAACCGTGGATTGGTACACCTCTCTCTCTCTCTCTCTCTTCTCTCTCACACACTCTCTCTCTCGTACATGATGCGTCTACTAAAGAACTTGATGTGCTGTTTCTCTGTCCGTCTATAGGTGGACTCTACTTTCTCTTTCTCTTTCTAATTCAGTGTTGAGGAGTTCACATCTCCAAGCTTTTCTGCAGAGCATCATTCTTCCTGAAATCCTCAATTCCTCACCCTATCCCTCTCACCTTCCACACCGCTGTAAAAATACTCAACTCATTATAATTTGTTTCTTTTTTCATTGTTTTTTTAGTTTTAATTATTTCCCAAAAGTTGATATAACTTTTGTTTTTAGTGACCATGAAATAAAAATGATTTCATGAAAAAAAATGAAAAAAAAAAAAAATTTAATGGAATATTCCAGCATTTGTTATAAATGATTTATCGGTGCACAATTGTTTTTTTTTTTTTTTTTAAATTCATGTCCCCTCCTAATCCTTCTCTCAGTGACATCTCTTCTCTGATGATGTGTTTACTGGTGTGAGGGCGGGGCAACCTGTCACTCACATGAGATCCACCAATAGCAAACCACAACCATCCAATCAATTCCCGACGGACAAAATCAAGTCCTGCTCAATAGTTTTTCTTGTTTCCAGACAGTTTCAAGGACATACATCACAATAGGATGGAAAAAACGATCGCAACTTCAGTTTCATGTCGCCTTTAATTTTGTCAACTCAAATATGGATAAATCAATTGGGCAAATACAGTAAATTAAGTTTAGTTTACTAACATCAAAAAATATTTTTTGTAGACACACGACTACAAACTCCCAGTTATCAAACTGTCCTGAATAAATTTGTGTTTCATTCTTTAGAAAAAAGGTACTTCAAACAAGCTTCCACTGGGATACCCTTACTTATACTACAGTCCCTTATTTGCTCCTAAAGGGTGCTTATTAGTATCTTTTGAAAGAGTGTTAAAATGCACACAGAATTTGAAAAAGTGTTGACTTTTCTTTTGCTATTATATTTGATGAGGAACTGTTCAGAGAGGATGTGAGGCTGGTTTGATAGGTGGTAGATGGTATTAGTGTAAACAACCTGGTTAAGATCGTCATGTGATATTGTTGCCGCAGCCGTACGACAGAGTGTTGTTATTGCTTGTCATTATGAATCATTAGCCTGGATGGCAGCCCGAACTCCGCCCACAACATTTTTTGGACGGGAAGTTCGGTCTCTGGACTCGATCCATTGAGGAGAAATTATGATCGGTTCAGAAATCATCGGGCCAATCAAACTGCCAGGGCGGGCTTTATACGATGATTGACAGGTGGTCTTCAGTAACGTAATCCTCACGTCGTCAAAGAGCGCTTGTCAAAGATGAGTTAAACTGGAGAATTGAGATGTATAGATTCCGCTGTCGCGTCTTTTGTAAAATAAATCGACAGCGCATTCATTTTAATAGACAAACAGAGAACTGCAATCGAGGCATTTGTCGATCGGAAATATACTGTATTTTTGGCGTCCTTCCTACATGATTCGGGAAAAGTGTAACTTATCAGCTGGCTCTGACGGTCGCTAAGAAGACGGGACGTAATGAAAAGCCTGTGGTCGTTTTGGTTTCTCCTTTGGTGGCACTCATGGAGAAGTAAGTAAAAGAAGCAACACTCGTTATTTAACTTCTAAAATAAATAAAGTAGGCTACGTTTTGTATTTGAAAACTGCGCCATGCAAAGGAGTTGACTTATGCGTTGCTCTGATTGGTTGTAGGTCTACCGACTATCCAATTGAGTGCAGAGTTTGTTTGTTTTTCCTGGTTCGGTTACGACACGCCTCATAATCAAAGCTCTATGGAGGAGTTTCAGACTCGTATTCTCTCTTGAATATGAGTATGACGAAGTCAGGCTAATGAATCATGGTCCAACCACACTATGAGTGTTTTCTAATCATCCTATAGTCACGCTGTTATAATCCCAGAACACTAAAATGATATGAAACGCACTCAGTTTTAACTTTTAGGGTTTTCAAACATTTTTTTATACAGTCAAATTAACTAATAAACCATCAAAAAAGACTTATTTGATATACTTATTTGTCATATTTGAATGTAAAAACAAAACTCAAGGACAGGGAAGAAAAAAAAGAGCGAAAGACAAAAAGATGAGATACTTACACAATGTTTGTAATCAAACACAAAGGCGGGAAGAGTTTTAAACAGCATCTATTCACCAAAATACTCTGAGATCTTATCTCGATTCAGATGGTGCTCACGCCCATAGCTGCGCCACGCACACCTGTGCGTGTGTGTCTACGGTAGCTTTGCTCGTGTTTAAACATACAGCTTTTGTGGCTGAAGTAAAAATATATGTGGATACAGGTGCATTGTGTGTGTGTGTGTGTGTGTGTGTGTGTTTCTAACAGGTGTAATTATGCACCGCTTTGCTACACTGATACATGGCCCCCTCCCTACAACAACACAATGGAGGGGTTCTCTGATATGTTGCAAAAAACAACATGCATAGAGGGTGAAGATGCCACTTCTCAAAGCACGCACACACACATGAAAGGAGTGTTGTACTAAACAACATGCTAGCAGAGTGAACATCCATAAAGAGTGAACACACAGTGTATAACTGATGAATGCTTGAGATTCTTGTACTTACTCAGATGGGATTTCTTGTGCACTGGGTTTCCTAAAGAGGTGACACAAATATAGCTAGTTAGTGGTCATTTCCCACAAACAGGGCACATTTTTTAAATATGTATGTCTTTAATAAATATATATGTTGCTGTGAATATGTTAAATATAAAATCCAACATAATAGTAAAGTAGCATGAAAAGTAACTAGTTGTAAACACATCAAATGTCTGTGCTCCCTTACGCAAACTGAAATTATACCAATTGATTTGTTGTAAATTCAATTCAATTAATTTATTATATATATATATATATATATATATATATATATATATATATATATATATGAAGAGTTCAGATGCAAAAGCCTCTAAGTGCCATTTGAAATTTTCTTCTATAATGATCATTTTTATCAAGCTTGTATATTTAAGTTCAGTAATTTCACTTAAATTGCAATGAAGATTACCTATTAATTGTCATTCAAGTGAAATCACTGAACTTAAATACACAAGCTTGATAAAAATGATCATTTTAGAAGAAAATTTCAAATGGCACTTAGAGGCTTGCATCTGAACTCTTCATATATATATATATATATATATATATATATATATATTGGCCCGTGTCCTTATTTATAAATATAAATATTATAAATATTTTTCTTTAAATTAAACTAAACAACAGTTTATCAATAACTACAAACATTTAATCACAAACTAGCTAGACTGAGTGACAGCTTAATTTACTGTAAAAATACCCATTTTTTATTTTAGTATAATCTATTTAGCATAAATTGTCCTTTTTTATGTTTATTGCTAGAAAAAAACAAATAACTCAAAGAGGGTTTTAAACTGTTAACAGGATTGCAACAATTGAAAATCTGATTGAAAATGAATAGAAAATAAAACATGTATTTAGTTTAATTCAACTTTAGCTTGAAGTTAAAGAAGTTAATCACCATTTTAAGCTCTTTTCACTAAACATTTATTGAGCGTTAAGGCCTAGGACCCTATTCATGAACAATGCAGAGTTATTCCCACACCCACACACACTAAACAACTAAAACACATGCACACAAACACAAATGTATGCTTTTATTGGAATAAAAAGCACAAGCACAAGTTAATCATTCACATGAAAAGCCCACTCAGCCCCCATCCCTGCCCACACACGAGCACAAACAGCAATCTCCGTTGTCTGACGTTTGACCACACTTTGAGAAAGTTCAGATTTGATGCTGTGTTGGCCGTTTCCGATGGGTATTTTTAGCAGGGTGTCTGTCTGAAGGCACAGGGCAGGTACGATAAGCATCGCAGGGAAGAACACTTGGCCTCTCTCTCTCTCTGTCTGCATTACTCCGACTGTCTCTCTCACTCTCTCTCCCTCTTTGAAGGGCTTTGTGGCTTTTTGAAAAAGTCACTTTTGCTTATGTAGCGGAACACAAACAAATAGGTGCGTGGCGACTTGCAGACGTACTCGGAAACAAAGACTCTCAAAGCAGGTATTTCACAACTCCGTCTCACGGTTTGCCTAATAGCAAAAAAAAAAAAAAATGACCAGTGCTGAGCTTTTGGTCAATATAGGGTGCTCAATTCTGCTGATTTTCTCAAATTCGACAAGAATGTTTGTGTTTTCAAGAGTGCAGCAGCAAGGTTCATCGTTTGATCACAGATTAAAGGATTCTCTGTGGTACCTGGATCAACAGTGTGATATATAAGGCACCAAGGTAACAGATCTAAATGCAGTTGGATAACACAGCCAAGTCCTGATTACACTGCTTACCGCTCAATTCTGGCCAACTACCAACTAGTTACTTGATCACACCCCTATTCCAGGACCATAGAGACAAAGAAAGAGAGATTTTGACGGCTTGAGGTAATGTCCTTTGAGAATGTTTGCCACAGTTAAAATCACACTTAGAACTATCACCTATTACCATGATCATTAAAATAGCATTTTAAAATGTAAGCATGTGTATCTACAAATGATCAAATGTCATTATAACAAAAAATATCAAGTCTGGACACACTGAAAAACGCACAGATAGAGAAAACTGAAATTTGGGCCTCTGTTATTAGTGCCTGATATAAACTTCTCATCACACCAGTCATGCTTGCAGTGAACAACACTTGTCAGGTGACAGCTATAGTATAAGTTTCTCCTCTTCAAACACAATTAATGGGGCCATAAAATGGAACAAAATTGAATTTAACTGAGATGTTTGTTCACTCGTCAACTGTATTTCTTTTTTTTTTTAAAAAAAAAACACTTGCTTGGACCAACTATCCTCAAGTCACATTTTATCATTGTCCGGCATTTTTCATGTGATTTCACCAAAAAAAAGCTACAGTATGAAGACACGCTGAACAAAAACATGGATAGATTCAGACTTAAAGGGATACTCCACTTTTTTTGGAAATAGGCTCATTTTACCACTCCCCCAGAGTTAAACAGTCGGGTTTTACCGTTTTCGAATGTGTTCAGCCGATTTTCTGATATTTAGAAGAATATCAGTAACCAGACAGTTTCTGGTCTCATTGACTTCCATAGTATATTTCTTTCCTACTATGGAAGTCAATGAGACCAGAAACTGTCTGGTTACAGATATTCTTCTAAATATCAAAAAATCGGCTGAATTGATTCAAAAACGGTAAAACCCAACTGTTTAACTCTGAGGGAGTTGTAAAATGAGCCTATTTCCAAAAAAAAAGTGGAGTATCCCTTTAAACGTGTATATTTGGCCATTGTGTTCATGCAGCCAACAGACATGTCTGTGATTGGCTATTACCAAAGCATGTTGTAAATATAACACCGCTCTTCTGTACTGAACTGCACTTTTGGTATTTTGTTCAGTATCGACTTGGTGCCAAAGTACCAGTACTTTTAACAACACTAGCCCAGGCAAAAACTCCCCATCCAACTTTAAAAAGCCTAAGAAATGTGTGTGTCAGCATCCAGTGTCAGCATCTCAAGACTTGACTACAGAGTTATGGGCTGGAAACAAAGAAATAGGCTACATTGAGCATGGGATGTATGTCTTTGCATTTATCCACTCAAAAGCACAAGTTGTGGGAATATCTTCAACCACCTAGATGATGTAACCATAGTGTCCAGGAACAGCCACAACATAAGGACCCATGCAGGCCGCAGAGCACCTGATGACTTCTCTAACCCCTAAAACCTGCTACTATACAAGAGAAATCAACAAACAACATCCTATAAAAAGAAAAAAACCTAACCCTTCCTGAGAAACACACTTCTAAAAAAGTTGTTTGAATGAAACTTAATGTATGGATAACTGTAAAAAAAAAAACATCACAAGCCATCAAAGTTATTTCAGTTTTCAGTTAACAACCATTGACATTATCATGAGTGTCAAGATTTGCCTCATCTGTAAATTCATAAACCGCTATAAGGTAACACATGCCATATTGTCGTTGAGTGTCATTACTTTGTGGTTTCCTTTTGTCTCGCACCCATCTCTTCCTCTGTTCAGTCTTTAAAGTTCTTTCTCCCTCCCACCTGTATAAAATCTCCCCTATGTGTAGTCAAATGTCACACTCTGCCTACGTAATCATTGTATTCAAATATTTGCTTGGGAAGAAACTGCAAAAGAGTGTTGCAATGTATGAGAAAGCAGGTAATCTGTGTAGTGGGGTAGTGGACGTAAGCTTCTGGATCTCAAATTAGCCAATCGGCTTCTGGAAATAGATCAGGAATCCAAAGACACTCATTAAACACTAATCTTTCCTTTAATCCAGATTATGTCCATTCTTACCACACACAGAGGTATTTACAGTATTTCTGGCAAGGTTATGTGAGGGAAAATTAGAGAAAAAGAGACTGAAAAAAAATTGAATGAGAAATGAGTCTTAGAGTTAGTATCACAGAGCCATCTAAACATCAGATGAGATTTTTGCAATCAGGAGCGGAAAATTTGTGGACATGAACATTTAAATTAAGACGAGGACTCTGGGTGGTTAAACCCTCAGTATAACGTTTACACACATGGCCTAATTCTTCTGATGAAAGCGGAGTGCTTTGCTTTCTCAACAGACTTGGCAGTCATTAAAACATTCACAAAGAAAATGTCAGAGGATCAAAAAAAATATTATAAGATTCTACTGTGTATAGAGGATGGATTCAAAAATCATGAAGGCAACGAGATTTCTGCAACGAGAATGAGTAAAACTTTATCAATAGGGTCTAAAAAAAAATTCAATTAGAACCAAAAACCATTTACATCTGTGTTTTAGAACGTTTAAAAGCCAATTAGGACTATTTATTCACTTGTTCTTTAGAAAATCATGCACAGGTTGAGTACTAAAGGAATGTTTGGAGTGGGGATGCACCGATTTTTTGGTCGAAAATTTCGATATTTGTCACTTGCTCTCTTATTTGAGCTTTTGTCATTGAAATAGAATAGGTTGATGAACACACACACATATATGGACACACACAGAAGCATGTTGTCAGCACTGCTCTGACGATTTTATCAGTAAAAATGTTTAGCAACATAAAAGCTACATGACATTTCTCACTAGCAATGTAATAATGGTGCAAGAGATTCGGTAATAGAGATGCCGCTGCCAAAGTCTGTTGAGAGACGCACAAATTCAGGTAATTCACACTCTTAATCTCTCTCTCCCTCACTAACAACTGCATTAGTCTGCTATCAGTGGCTAAAGCCTCCATTAATAGTTCTATAATGACGTTTTGGAATTAGCGATGAAGGCTTGAGATTAGATGCATAAGAAATTAGTCCTAGACATACGATTTAAGGACAAAAACCTAACAAATACATTGAAATACATCTGAACAATGTCTTGAGGTGTGGTAGCCGTAGTATACGCGGAAAGATTGACCCAAAGTGGTAATGCGGCCACAACGCAAGGCAAAAATAAAATTATTATTTTCTAATAATTCAATGGACCGTCATCAATTATTCTTCTTTACTTAGGGTTTTTGAAAGCATTTAAGTAATTCTAGCTAGTTTATTACTGCATCATAAAATAACATAAAAAATAAATAAATAAATAAAAAATGACAATGAGTTAAAATGGCCCCCACAGTCACCAGATCTCAACCAAATAGAGCATCTTTGGGATGTGGTGGAATAGGAGCTTCTTGCCCTGGATGTGCATCCCACAAATCTCCATCAACTGCAAGATGCAATCCTATCAATATTTACATTTTTTTGGGCCAACATTTCTAAAGAATGCTTTCAGCACTTTGTTGAATCAATGCCATGTAGAATTAAGGCAGTTCTGAAGGCCAAAGGCGGGTCAAACACAGTATGAGTATGGTGTTCCTAATAATCCTTTAGGTAAGTGTACTTTAATCTTTATTAAAGTTACAAAAGTTATTTAGTCAAGAATAGGCTAATGAGAGGTTTTGTTGTTTTTAGTTGTCTGATTAAAAAAAGACAGAGGGTAAAGCAGCAGGAATATTAGGCTGCTGTCACTTTAAGAGCTGCACGGATCTAATGCAAGCTGAGTCTTAATTCAAAGCCTGCGTTCTTCGATGGACTCAGGCTACAATGGCCAAGCCTTTGACTGAAAGTTGTTAGATGGGACAGTCTGGCCTACAGGACTGTTCTTGTTGCCAAGCAACTGTGACAACAGTTTGTAATGTTTGTGCTGGACTTTTTATATTCAACTGCCTAAAAACAAAACCGGATTCAAAATCTGTCAAAATATAAGCTCCGGAAGCATATAAGGAAAAAAAAAATATCAACATTATGTCCAAGGCCTGGTGTCATTCACGCAGCCACGCAGGGCAATGTCCTTATTGTCAAGCCCTGCTGTATTTTGTTCAGATTTTGTTTTAGCACGTATTTAAATATTTTACCCAGAGAAAAATGTTGGGTTATGCAAGAGTTATTATCCTATCCAACTCAGGTGTCTCCGTCTATTAATGTAGGTGCAGCCTAAATTCTTGACTTTGTAGCATCTTCAGACTAATTCTATACATCCTCAATTAACAGGGGAAAAGTTAAACCCCCTTTGGTTTTTTTTAAAGGAATGTCTGTGATATGAAGTTACCACAGACAATAATTTCAACAGTAAATTTTAGTTATTATGTTATTGTGCTTTAAATGGTAGGAGTTTAAAAATTGGGCATAATTCAGCACAAAAAAGGTGGATAAGTGATTCAATCATAATAGTCTTGTGTTAAAATATTATGTACATTAGAATCAACGTGTATTAAGGTTAATCCAAAAAACTTCCACATATACTTCCATTGTAAGAGCATTACATGGGTTATTCCAACTGAGGGAAGAGGTTCAAAATATTGTCTTAACCACAGATGAAGATCTTAACTTATTCTCTGTTAATGGACAATATCTATAAATTGTTCTGAAAATGCCTTTTATTTTTAAAGTGCACTATTATGCTTTTTTAAATTTTGCTCATTTTGTTTTGGAGGTCTCCTACATACATAAGCATCCAAGGTCAAGGTTCTTTTTATAATATACATTGCACATCAGATCTTTTCTCACGGTGTCTGAAAATAACTTGATATGTGATTCAGTAAAACATGATCCTTTCAGCTACAACTACAGCGTTTGAGGGCGGATCAAAAAAGATGGCCGGCTAATGAAGACCACAGAATGGCATTATGCATATTACAAACCTACGCAGATATGTTATGGAGAGACTAGACAAAGTGAGACTCTAGTGAGACTAGAATTACTGAAGACTCATTTCAGCAGTTCAGAACCGATTCTTTCTTTTAGGAGACAACTTTATTTGTCATGCACTTTGATCTTTAAAACTTTGCAGAACTTTTACATTCAGAAACAGCTATTATTGCATGAAAGGTATATTCGAAAAAGCAAAATAGGGGAACTTTAAGAGGGTTTTTGACTGAAAATATAAAGACGTTGAGAAGCACTAGTGTGTGCACAGGTGAATATATGAATGAGATGTTGACTCAGAATAGGAAAGTTAGGCTTATATGATGTACAAGAGAGATATCAGGTGCAAGTACAACGGAGCAAGTGGGAGATCATCAAAGAAGAGAAGCAGACAGAACAGAATAGAAAGTAAATGTGGAGGAGTTCAAAACAGAGATGATACAGTGAGAGCGAGGAGCAGAAAAGGAGTGTCAGATGAGGGAAGTGTGAGAACATGTGGATGAATAGCATGTTTTAGATAGCGCAAATAGAGAGAGGGATGCTGACAGGACAGGAACAGAGGCATGACACAGGGTTTATGTATTCTCAAAATATGGAATATAGATATTTTTGTTTGTTATAAAATGTACAACAAACAAGTCCTATTTATGTATTATCAATGTCCGAGAATTCATCATCAGTGATGAAACAAATACTGTCAAATTATTCAAAATTTCTAAAAATAATTTAAGAAGATTTAAAAAAGAAAAGAAAACATTTTGTCATATGAAACAATTCTGAGCAAACCTATATTGCATTTTAATATTGAAATTGCGCAAAAAACCTTTCATATTATTTCTAATAAACAAACAACTGAAACTATCCAAAATTTGATCATAATTTCAATTAAATTGAATGAAATAATCCACCTCCCACGTCATGTTTTGCCTGAACTCATATTGCATGAAAGGGTTTAATGGTTAACACACCACACTGCTGTGTTAACTTCCAGTTTAAACAGAATAAGGTCACTGAACAAACTGATCTCAGCAAAAGAATGTCGTAAGAGTGACATAGCCAGTAGTTCAACTTCAGATAACCCAATACACCAGTTTCCAATTAAAGCAATACTCTTTCAGTTGAATAAGACCCTAAAGAGACCTATTGGGTTGCAAGTTCCAAGTAAGACACCCTTGAGGGAATTTCATTTCAGTAACTAAAGTATAGTCTTATCTCTGTGCAACTTGGTCAATAGGTATCACTTTCCTTTCCTTTATTCCTCTTTTATTTCCCTGACTTGTTGTTTCATCCCTCAGTTCTCTGGAAAAACAAGTGAATCTCTAAATTCCTCCCACACAACTGGTAATATCTGTCATACATTTAACATCATTACAAAAATGTGCTCGATTTTATATACTGTAAATTTAAACCTTTTTTTACACTTTGTACAGAAATGTGTTTGAATTTCAGGCTCTCCACAAATTAAATCTCCTACCAATTGGTTATTGCTTTCTTTACAATTGTGAAATATTATCACGTTCACTGTTATTTGACATGTCAAGGATTGACAACAGCTATGTTCCATCTAAAAATATTTAAAACTTTTTTTTTATTATTCTTTTACTTTTCCAAAATTGTAAATAATATTGTTCCAAAATGGGGGTTTTGCAGTGATGCCAAATAACTAGGCTATTTTGGTATTCCTTTTGGGCAATGGAAAATTTCCATTGACACTGAACCTTTATTTTCAAGAATGTTAATTTTTCAACAGTTAATTTGTTAAACCCATGGTTTAACTCCCAAAGTTAAAGTCCCCCTGTAGTCAATCATTTTATCCCTTAAAACACATCTTTGATCACCAAAATTATACATTTAAAAGTTTTTTTTTCCTGTAAAAAAAATCTTCTTGCCTTAAAGGGGTCATCAAATGCCCATTTTCCACAAGTTGGTATAATTCTTTAGGGTCTTCATGTAAAGTTTTTAACATACTTTGGTAAAAATTAATCAATGGTTGTGTAAAACAGCACTCTTTTTACCCCCTAAAAAACAACTCTGTTCACAGCGACCCATTTCAGTGCATGTCTCTTTAAATGATAATGAGCAACTGCTCACCCCACCCCTCTCTTCCATGGGGGAGTCACACAAGACACAAAAGTGCTGCCTTGGCGGACAGTATACAAATGCTGAGGGCGGAAATATGCTAATACTTGAAAAATGCTAATAAGAGAGAGTCCGTCAGTGATTGTGGGCAGGGAATGAGTAGGTAATATGACATCATATTGCTCAGAAAATCCAAACGGCTTAATTATTGAGAAGGTTAAGACTTTTTGAGGATAAAAAATGATTTTTTTCACAAGATGAATTATATTTCATGTTTAACCAGCCCATTCTCACCCCCAAGGCGTCACCTAACTGACGCCTTGGGAGCATTTCGACCATGCTTCAATATTTGAAGCTTTAGGCGTCCTTTAGCGTCAGTTAAATGACGCCCTAGGATCACGTGTACCCTACCCCCACCCCACACCTAAACCTAACGACGTCCTCTAACTGACGCTTTCCTTTAGCGTCAGTTAGATGACGCCGTAGGATTGCGTCATGTAAGTGACGCTAAAGGGCGCCTAAAACGTCAAATATTGAAGCATGGTCAAAGGTGACGCCTTGGGGTGAGAATGTGTTGGTTTAACCACTAGACATCAGAGCCAGTGGCAAACGTCAGAAGCACTAGCCGAGGAAAGGCTGTTCCAGGCGGGGTGCAGAGCGATGAGCGCCCAGTGATCCCTGGATCTCACAACTCCGAAAACGTCAGACCAAGTTTTTAAAAAGGCGCTATCTTTATAAATAAACCACAGATTTTGAGCTTTAAACATCTACATTGTCGAGTGAAAAATGTGTGATTTCGTGACACAATAACAGTACTATTTTTAAATTTCGCGTCTGTCTATGCGCGGAAACACCAGAGTGACTGAAGGATTGCCGTAAAGCAGGTCTCTGGTCGTACTTTTTAAAGCAAATAAGTGATTCTAAAAAACTTGAACACCCAGTTATGTCTAATGTCTTTGCATCTTCTTTTGAATACAACATTCAAATTACTAGACAAACAAATATATCCTGAGAAAAGTGGAGTTTTAGGGGTATTGCTCCATAGACCTCCATTCATCGTGCACGCGTCCTGTGAGCGCCCTCATATGGACCCAGAGTGGAACTGCAACCAGTTCAGAACGCGGAAATTTAATGTAAGTGGGAGTTCTCCCTATTTTAGACATTCTCTGCTGCTACACCCTTTCTTCATTACGTAGATTCATGAATATGCAAATTAGCCCCACCGCCTCCAATCACACCAGCCCAGAGATCTAGATCAACTGTAGTCTACTATAATAAACGCTGCAAAATGGCAAGTGGAAATACTGGTTTAATTCAGCCATATATGTTTGAACCAGAAACTGATTTCAGATGATTACACGTATCAGAATGGTAATGTGTTTAATATAGCGCTCTTTACAACGTCGAACACCTGACGGTGATTAATATAAGCCTTTTGCTTGATTGCTTTATCAAACAGCTAATAATGCATTGCTAATGTTACACAAACTATGTTCCTGTTCACCATCTCAAGAGTCAGTCAGCTGCCTTCTAACAGTCAGCATACTACAAACGCTTTGAACAACCCAGAACATCAGTGGAGAAAGGCATATAGTTCATCGTAATATACATTATATAGCCTACATAATTCACCTGCCACATTGCTAAATGTGGGCCTACACGATTTTTCATAACAACATAAAAAATATACCGGGATAACCTGGCTTCTCTTGGGGCTGCCCTGCTTCATAGCATAGTAAACGAAATGCTAAAGCCCGCCCACATGTTAACATGATTGGATTCACAAGGTGGTTTGTGACGTCAGAGACACCAGCGATTTCATGTTTTTGCAGTTTTTAAGGAGAAAATGGTTTGCACCTGGTTTCTGTTTTAAAGCATAATAAAAACACCACATATACATATAAACATCATTAAAGGAGCATTTCACCCATTTCAACATTATTCTTTATTGAAAGTGGATCATATATGTAGTCGAAATGTAAAAGAATTTTTGAATTTGGTGCCCTCTTGACAGAGAAAAGACAGAAAATAACCGAGGGGTGCATTTGTGTGTAAAACAACAACTCCCACAATGCACCACATTGCACAGCTCCGCAAGCCACACCCACTAATCCGGAACAGCGCAAACAGAGAAATAACTCTTCCGTCTACAAGGCTAACGTTAGCTGTCACCAGAGTTTGAAATTCATTTCACACAAAATGTTTAGTTAGTTGGCTGTGGCAAGCAGGATGATCGCAACACAGTCTCATCCCAATTCGTCATATAACTGACGTCTTGGGACGTCTTTTGACCATTCGTCAATATACGACTTTTTAGGGCCCCCTTAAACGTCGGTAGATGACGATCCCGGGTCGTCATACAACTGACGCTTTACCTTTAACGTCAGTTAGGTGACGAGTTGGGTTTAGGGTTAGGTTTAGGTATGGGGTAGAGTTAGGATCCCATAACGTCATCTACCGACGTTTAAGGGGGCCCTAAAAAGTCGTATATTGACGAATGGTCAAAAGACGTCCCAAAACGTCAGTTATATGACGAATTGGGATGAGACCGGGTTGATGATCGAGGGCGAGGGACGTAAGAGGACGCCGCGCAAGCCCGATGGCGTGAGTGATAATGCAGACTGATCTCATGAAGTAGCGTGTGTATGACACGCCAATTCGTATTTCCATTTTTGGCGTGCTATCAAGACGCATAATCGCTTTTCAGGGTGTTTATGAACGCCATTTACTTAACGTTATATAAATATATGACTTACCTCAACCCCATCCCTAAACTTAACCGTCACTGGGGTTAATGGCATTTATGACTGTTCCCTTACCATCCTAGGGGAAAAAAAAGATATGACTTACCTCAACCCTATCTCTAAACTTAACCGTCACTGGGGTTAATGGCATTTATGACTGTACATTTGACGGCGCGTACGGACACGCGCAATGACGTGAACGTTAATGGCGTAGATATACACGCATACACGCGGATACACGCAGATAGCTCAAAATGCGTAGAGAAGAGATAACACACCACTTGACTCGAAAGTGGCGTGTATGTTTACGCAAAAGTCATGATGTCATGTTGGATAATGAAAGACACCTGTGAGGCGCGCGCCGGTCTCACGTCTCTCACGGAAGAGGGAAAGCATAAAATGAGGAGCGATGACGGCAGATCGAGAGAGAAACAGGCCTGATTTTATGTTGTTTAGTTTCTGTAACGTCACAGCAGTCATCAATTAGGGGCTACTGGCTTATACTTTGGTTTTTTATTTGTTCATTTTACTATTAAAATGTTTAAATGTTCGCCGGTTCCTGCCTCCTTCTTCCCACAAAACAAACCGTTAACGTTACATTGGCAAAATCATTAAGTTAGTGAGTTACTCCTCATTTGTATTTATTTCTATATGGTGAATTACTGCATGATACCTGGATGTTCAGTCAGGCGAAACTATCACAACAAAAACGTCCATGTGCTCGTCTAATTCAGAGATTTCCTCCAGGAGAAATTGCCATCGTTGAAATTCTCTGCAGCAGACGGACTCTATCTGTGTTCGTAACGTTAGTTCACAGCGAGAGCACAAGACAAGCACCAGCAGTCCGCGTCAGCTCGAGCCAGTCCGGGCTCCTCGACTGCGACAGGCAGCCGCCTCCGGTTCCTCCATCAGCCTCAGCTGCTCTTCACTATACTGCGGCTCGTAAAGACAGCCATGAACATCGGATTCGAGCAGCAGAATTTCAAAATCCTCTTCTTCAATATCATGTTTAGTTTATTCCATCATTCTTCCTATCTCCACAGCGCTTGTTAGCTTAGCTTCCAAACAAGATGGCTGATATTGATTTCAGTTTCTGCAAGTGAAGTCCCACCCACTGATCTGTAATAGGCCTGTAGCGTGAGTGGGTCCCACACCCTTGAATAATGAACAGCTAAGTTTGTAGTCTCCGCACTTTTCAATTAAATGTGACTTCCTGCTTATTATGACGCAAAATTATGATTTTTACGTCATAATAAACAGGAAGTAAAACACTTAAATCCTAATTTCTCCAATCTCAGGGGAAAATAAAGGAATAAACCATGACAATTCAAAAATATGACTGGGTTTCTAAAGATACAAAGCTTAATGCAAATGGGTGAAGTGTCCCTTTAAAAACTTGATTTTCACCACAGGGGATCTTTAAAAGAAACACTGCACGTTTAACAAGAATAGATAAGGCAGCACAACACTATTTTGAAAACACACACTGGATCAGAGGGAAAAGTGACAGAAGTCAGAGAGTTGTGGTTTAGCTGGCTCGCTTGGCACAGGCGCTGTGGGTTAGTGTGGGACTGCTGCTGGCACAGTGAGACAGGCACTTCTGTCACATAAGGGGTGTGTATTTTTAGTGCCACTGGTCTCATATCTAACACTGCATGTACGTGTGTGCGAGTTTGTTCCACGTTTCACAAGTGTTTGACACTCATACACACACACACACACACACACACGTGCAAACTGAGATCATTTCCTACTAATGCAGCAGGTATGTTATGGTTTAATGAAATGCATGCTTACCTCTCTGAGTGTTGTCGTGGTTCGGGTCCGGTGACGCGGGCTCATCATTTTCCATTCCTTTCCTGTCAAAACTCTCCGTGCCAACACTTTATAGTTTGGTTGAGATTAGTGTGTATTATTATTACTAAACTGATTTAATAAACTAAAAATCCACTTAAAGGAAGAGAAGACAACTGCGGACACTTTAACGACCGGGACGCCGCAAACGTTTTAACAAGCACATCGCCATTTTCAATAATCCCCAAAAAGTTGGCTCGTCTGGTCAATAAACAAACAAGGTTTAAGTCAAAATGCTCCTCCGCTTCGCTCCGTTGTTGTTTGAATATAACTAACATGCGTAGACATTTCAAACGAAAAGAAAAAATAATTGACCAGCCCCTGAGAGAGAGGGAGAGAAAGAGAGAGGGAAAGAAAAACGGACGGGCACTTGTTGGATAAATAATCGACCGAGTGGCCTCTGGCGCGCGCAATGACTCTGTCTGACCAGGCTCGCGCAACGCTCGAGCTGTCCCGAGCCAGTACGGTGTTATGTCATCAATCATTATGTAATAGGCGCTGGAAGCGCGAGAGTAATGCTTTTAACGGGAGACTGAAGGGTAGTTTATGAGCATTTTTGTCCGGTCCACTGTAATTGTGTTTTTTTATTGTATGCTAGAATAACATCACACCGCACACCAAGACACTTTTTTTTTACTTAGGCTACAGAAATTCCGTTCTATTTAATTTATAGCTATACCAAACTAGGCTACATAAACTGGATTAAATAATATTGTTGAAATACAGTATTTTAATAATTTTTCAATATCCCTCTCAGACGTTTCAAATTTATTTATTTATTTTTTATAAAGAAAGCAGTTTCATTTGTTCTGGACACATGGTCAATAATCCTTCAGTGGTGTGTTATGTAATGTGAATTCAGCACTGTCACTGGATAACATGAGCTGACTATGTTAATACACTAATTTATTCAACTGTTAAACAAGAAATAAATAATAGTAACTTTCATAAACATCCTAATCCTTTTCCACAATCCCTAAACCTTATTTAATCATCGTAGGTCTTATGCCTGGGTACACATACACGAAAGATGACCAATTGTGGTGATTTCTGTGGTAGTGGCTCCTAAATCAATGGTGTTGTAGCCTACAGTAAGAGAGGTTTAAAGACCAGTTGTCACAGTCTTGGGACCAAAGATCGCCTGCGATAATTTTCTGACAGTATGTTAGAGATTTAGCATGATCATCTCAAAGTGTGTTTGCTGCTACGATCTAAATCTGCTGACTAGACAATAAAAATGCAGCATGAAATGGCGTATTGATCAACGCAGCATGGCGCTTAAACTTAAAACGACTTACCTCAGGCTCCATTTACAAAATTGGCATGCCATGTTGGCCTCTTTTTCCTAGCTCCTCTTTGTTTCAGCACAAAAAATGCCACATTGCAATTCATCTTACTCTATTTGTTTACCCCTTGCGCATACTGATGATGTTTTCTTCTTAATTTGCGTCGTAGCCTACAATTGGTGTCATTATCGTTATTAAATCCATGTCGTACAGTGTAATTTCTAATGATCTTATACGATTCCCAAAATCGCACAGTCTGTAGCAGACATTAGAAAAATGTAGAGCTCACATTCCTGGTATTATATATTAAGTCTAGACTCAGACTGTCAGGGTTCTCCAATGTTGAGATTATCATACGAATCCTCAGTGCAAACAGTGAAAGTTGGGAAATATTTTCTGGGTCCAGACTATTACACTGGATCTTCTTGAAATAAAATAAGCTTAGTTGTCTGTTATCAATAGTGCACTGATTTATGAAGCACAGCTCACACAGAAATCAGCTTTCTGTTGGTCAACACTGCAAATTTGTGTGTCCAACTTGAACCTGATGTGAAACTCCCAATTGAAATTATTGGCTTTTCAGGGGATTGGGGGACATTCAAAAACATGTGTGCAAAAGAATGATACAGCCCTCATAATTTTTAATAAACAAATTGCTGCTGATATAAGTTGTACTTTCCTTTCAGTTAATTCCAAGATATTCACGTCATTCGTTCTTCAGTCGAAAAGAAATTAAGGTTTTTGATTAAGGGTTGAATTAAGGGTTTGAAAACATTTCAGGATTTTTCTCCATAGAATGCACTTTACTGGTAACCAAACAGTTCAAGGTCCAAAAGACAGTTTCAGTGCAAACTGCAAACTGTTCAAAGGGCTTTAAACGATTCCAGTCGATGAATAAGGGTCTTATCAAGAGAAACGATTGCTCATTTAATAAATAAATAACAAAGTATAAGTTTTATAAGCTCAAATGGTCGCCTTGCTCTGTTCTGTGATGCGCTTTGGTCTGTTCGAATTCGTTCATCAAAATGAAGAAATCTTTTTTCGAGTCATTAGGTTCATTAAACAAACGGAATGACAAATTGACTCGGAAAAAGATTTGTTCATTTTGATGAACGAGTTCGAACAGGAGAGTCACACAGAACAGAGCAAGGCGACCATTTGAGCTTTTAAAACCTAAACTTTTTTTTTAAATGAGCGATCGTTTTGTTTATTCATCGTCTGGAGTCTTTAAAGCCCTTTGAACAGTTTGCACTGAAACTGTCTTTTGGACCTTGAACCGTTTGGTTCCCATTGAAGTCCATTATATGGAGAAAAAATTCTTTTCGACTGAAGAAAGACATGGACATCTTGGTACATGGGGGTGAGTAAATTATCAGTAAAAGTTTTTTTTTTTAAAGTGAACTACTCCTTTAAATGACTGAATACCTTAAACACTCAGCACCCCCAAAGGATATATATTTTAAATAAGATCTTTCTTTTCTTTTCTCTTCTGCTCTCTCTCCTCATCTAATCTTATATTGTTGTTTATCTGTGTTTTGTTCGTTTTTGGGGTTTTTTTGGTCGATGTGTGTATTTTGTATACGTGCATTTAATGATAATAAAAATAAATAAATAATACTGCTATATTACTTCATTACTTTTATAATTATTAACATTATAAAAAGCCAAAATGTCTCGACAAAATCAATGAAAAGTTTCGTTTCTGACTAAAATGATTGGACCGCCTGTAAAATGAATCTAAAATGGACGATGGAAATGGTATTTCGGTCAGACTCAGGTTTGACTGTTGACACCATGGACGGAAAATGTCTCCCCGAGAGTTTCGCTGCAGAGTTCCCACAAAAGCCATCACGCAAAGCCCACTTGACCAAGCACTCGACACCTCTCCATAGATAGAAACCCACCTCAGACTGCGTCCTACATACATCATGTGCGAGGGGCCTGTGGGAGACTAAAGGGCCACCACAGAGATGCAGCTTTAAATATTTCTTTATATCAGTTATATTTAAGTGTGATGCTGCACATTAGGCTAGCAAGGCTAGGGAGGTGTGTGTGTGTAAAGCTTCAGCTTTACATGAGAGGTAGTCAACATATGAAGTCACATTACACCGCATAACAGTATAAACACAGATGAGTTTAAAATCTACACATATGAATGTACACTCCTCTGATGTGGACAATGTGTCATTCATTACCGTAACACTGCGGTGTCAGTCAGTTCTCTTTACTGGAATATATGCAGCAATGTGGAACTTAGATCAAATGGATTTCATGCACATGCAATATGGATATGGTGGATACATCCTTCCTCCTTTCCTGCAACAGGAAAAACAAGATTTATTGCATATAGAGATTACTGGTGCAATCCCAAACTTAAAGGAGTAGTTCACTTTTAAAAAAAAAACTTTTGCTGATAATTTACTCACCCCCATGTCATCCAAGATGTCCATGTCGTTCTTTCTTCAGTCGAAAAGAAATTAAGGTTTTTGATGAAACCATTCCAGTATTTTCTCCATATAACGGACTTCAATGGGAACCAAACGTTTCAAGGTCCAAAAGACAGTTACTCCTTTAACAGGATTAAATTGCTTCATTTTTAAATGTCAATGTTAACACTTGTTTTCGTTGCAAATGCATTTAAAATAGTAGTGATTGATTGATTGACTGATTGATTAATTGATTGATTGATAAAAAATGGGAGAGTGAATAAAATAAGTTTTTGTATTATATTTAAAGGGATACTCCACTTTTTTTGTTAATAGGCTCATTTTACCACTCCCCCAGAGTTAAACAGTTTGGTTTTACCGTTTTCGAATGTATGCAGTCGAATTTTTTATATTTAGAAGAATATCAGTAATCAGACAGTTTCTGGTCTCGTTGACTACCATAGTATATATTTTTTTTCCTACTATGGAAGTCAATGAGACCAGAAACTGTCTGGTTACTGATATTCTTCTAAATATCAGAAAATCGGCTGAATAGTTTTGAAAACGGTAAAACTCAACTTTTTAACTCTGTGGGAGTTGTAAAATGAGCCTATTTCCAAAAAAAGTGGAGTATCCCTTTAAAGCTGCAGTCCATAACCTTTTTGGGTTAAAAACTATCCAAAATAAATTTGAGCAAGTACATAACCAGCCGGTGTTCAAAACTATCTGCTTGCCTTAGCTCGATTCAAAACAGTATGCTAGTAATAATGTTTTTAATTCCAGTGGTACTGGTGGATTTCCGTGGGAAATTCGAGCATGTCTTTGCATCATTACGTCACATCTGGACATATAAAGAAGGAGTCTCGGCTAGTATAAGCTATATTGCGTGTGAGGATCCTGGAGGTGGAGATTTATAGCCTTTTCTCACAGCACTTGATATAATTAAACTTATCAATTTGATGGCGGATCCAGAAAGGTTCAAATGACAATCACCAGTGACAACAGATTCACCCGTTGTAAAATGCAAAAGACTTCTCCACGCGAAAACAAGGATAAATATTGGAAGGGCATTAAATGTAGTCACGCGATGCTGATGTTGTTAACATTAACAATTTGAAAACAAAATATAATTTACACGGTTTAACGTGACATGATAAGCTATCTTTAGATTCAATCAGAGCGGGTTACTGCAATGCTTTTTTCCCTTAGTTGGTCAGAACAAAAGTGGATGTTTCTTACTAGTTCAGATGACATTTTCCGGTGAAAATTCTTATGTTGGTCATACTTCCAAAAAGTAGATTCTGTGATTCTGAATGGCAGTATCCACAGCGGCACAGTGACTGACAGCCTCACAGTCTCCTCATCAAACATTGTGTTCATCCACGCTGTGCCGAGGCACAACCCAAAAAGTTGATAATTCCGCGTATAACCAGAGCCGGGTACATTTACTTGAGTACAGTACAATTTTGAGGGATCTGTACTTTACTCGAGTATCATTTTGGGGAGTACTCATGAATTTACTCAAGTACATTTGAGAGGGAAATATTGTACTCTTTACTCCACTACATTTCTATCTATAACCGTGAGTATGAGTTACTACTTCAAAAAAAAAAAAAAAAAAAATGGAAATAAGAAAAATCTCGGAAACCCTCAATTTGTTGTATCCCTCTCAAAAGTGATTGGATTGTGCAACTGCCACTGATTGGGACAGCCTATCAGCAATCACCTTCAGCTTTCCGGTCAACTCCATGGTCAGATTTAGATAAGAGACAAAACCATGGATGAAACCATGGATAAAGACGGAGCAGGTCTTTATCCGGCATGTCCATTCCGTGAATGGCCCCACCTCGCCAGACTATTTCAATTTTCGGAATATTCTGAAATTTTCTTAAATGTTAAATGAAGCAACATGGTAAAAAGATGAATATGACTTGATTTTACTTTCAGTTCCTTTTAAATTCTCCAAGGTATTGACAATAACATTTTTTCACAACTTCACGTAGGACGTTTCTGTACATAAATGTAAGCACTGTGGCAGTAGTAATGCAATATTTAGAAAATGTACTCTTAATACTCAAGTACTTCAGTACTTTTACTCAAGTAGACATCTGACTGTAGTACTTGTACTTGAGTAAAATTTAGCAAGGCGCTGTACTTTTACTCAAGTAAAAAACCTGTGTACTCTGTCCGCCTCTGCGTATAACTGCAATTGCATATTTTCGAACCACAGCTTTAAATATAATTTAATATTACATTTAAATATAATGCAAAAACTTTTTTATATTCTTAATAGTACAGAAACCATTTTCCATTTTTAACCTCAGAAACCTTAGAGTTGGAAAAGTGGCTGTATTTAGCAAATATGTATTTACTTACTTTATATTAATATATATATATATATATATTTTTATAAAGCACTCATTCCTTTTAATTATGAGGTTAATCTGGGGTTAAAAATGGAAAAAGATTTCTGGACTATTGACAGCATTAAAAATGAGTCTTTGCAATGTTTATTTTACGCTGCATTTGTAATAATTATTTTACTTAATTACATCTATTCACTCTATGTTCAATATATACTGTATATATAAACTCAGCTAGTTATTCATAATATAAGTGAGTGATGTGACAGAGAGGATTTAGCGTGTAGCGCTTACATGTGAATAGGTTGAATATCAGCAAGATCAGTTGGTCATTGCGTGCACACGCATATGCATACAAACACACACACACACACACACACACACACACACACCTCAGACACACACCTGCAATCTCACTCACGTGTATAGAGATGCGCACACATGCACATGGCCCTGTGGTGGATTTTGGGCTGCTTTCAGCTTCGTGCTCCAAATAAATAACCCAGTTTTATTGACACAAATAGAATCTGCCAGGAGCGAAACAGGGGTAAAGAGTGTGAGAAAAAAAAGAGAGATAGGTAGCTAGATAAAATTCAAGTTCAGTTTACTAGGTAAAATTTGCAAAGCATCCGCAAATGGGGTGTATGGTGTAAACGTGTCTAGAATAACGAGCATATGTTCAGACTGACGAGCAGAGGACAAAGATGTTTGTTTGGCAGAAATCTGTCATGGGAATAGGTGTGTGGTGAGTCTTCATGGGTGTGTATAAAGTGGTTTCAGGTAGTTTGGTTACATAATGATTACAAAATGATTTGGTTACGTATGTATGCATGTTTTCACACTGATTGCATCAATGACATCAGCTCGTGTTCTTTCGGATACAAAATATGAACAGAAAAAAATCAATCTTATTTTTACATGTCTACCTACTACCTCAGTGTAGAGTTTGGACACATCATTTACAAGTGATAAAAGTTTTTCTATCCTCTATTTAGTGCATAACTGCCACCGCTGATCTATATAATGACATTCTATATAGATCAGAGATTGCCACACAGGAAGATTATCTGACATCACTTCCTGTATTAAGACTTAACAAGGGACTTCTACAAATTAGATGGAGTTCATTGAGCCTTTTAACTGTGGCATTCATAGCACTAGCTTTTATGGAAAGTCCTCAACCAAGTCCTTCACCAAACATTTCAGTTGACACAATCGTGATTTTTTATTTTATTTTAATTCTAATATTAAGTGTGTAAAGCTTTTTTGGCTGCCTGGCTGAAAGGTGGCCCCTCACATTTTCTTGCCATTTCCGCTGTCACTCTCAGGCGGTACATAATCGTGATCTTACAGAGAGCTGCAGACTGTTTTTAGGCCACCTCGGACGTTAGCATCATCACTCTGGTTTCCTCAACAAAATCCAATAAGGTTTTTCAATTGGCTTTTGGATTAAATTTATTAATTGGATAAAAAAAATATAAGCCCTTAGATATATAAATAAGCCCTATGACCAACAAGAAGTTTATGATTATTAGGCTTATACTTGTTCATCATGGTAATTTCCATAAGAACACAAACGTTTATGAATTTTGAAATCTATTAGCAAAAAGCTAAATAAATGTAGACAGTTGCATGACTTCAACATCACTAGTTAGGACAGCTCCTTGCAGTCTTTATTGTAAAAAAAATTCTCTAAAAGTTCAGGTTTAGTTATAATAGTTTGCAAAAGTGAGTAGTGAGTACTAGTAGATGAGTTTACCTGTTCAGCGTGTTGATGTTTCGCCCCGAGAACCTCTGTAGGCCCATTACGCCACTTGTAAGCAACCGCCTTTTCAAGACAAATAAAACCTTTTTAAAAATCACAATGGGGAATTAATTTTATATTTCATGTCGTAAAATAAAAGATGGAAATATATTGAGCTTGTGTTTACCACAGACCAGCTGGCATTTAACCAAAAAACAAGTGCTAATATGCTAACTCGTTTCCTTTCCAGGTTTTGGCCAACAAAAATACGTCATCCCTACAGACTTCACAGCTGAGGTCCCGCGGAACGGAAACAGCGACATCTTCTGGATAAAAAGTGACATTGAAGATAGTTCACCCAAAACGCAGACATATTAACTAATGTTTACCTGTCATCCCAAAAAAGCAGCCACCTCATTGGTCTAGCCGGAAGCACGTGATGATTCTTCCGCGAAGCCTCATCACTGATGATCAAAATATGACTACGCAAGGAAAGAACTATTGCCGACTTTAAACAGTAATAAAAAATAAACTGCAGGATTACAAATGGAGAACTTTTATTTTCTCATCCAGAAACACTAGATAATTTTATTACAACTAAAACAATTTAGTGCCCCATATATGGGAACGGGATTAAACGTAAAACGTCTTCACCTTATGGCCTATTTGTTCCAAACCTGTATGAGTTTCTTTCTTCTGAACACAAAAGAAGATATTTTATGTTGGTAACCAAACAGTTGATGGTAGGTTGACTTCCATTATGGAAAAAAAAAAAATACTACAAGGCAATGGCTACCGTTAACTGTCTGGTTACCAACATTCTTCAAAATATCTTCTTGTGGTCAAACTCGTACAGGTTTGTAACAACTTGAGGGTGAATAAATGATGACAAAAATATTAATTTTGGGGTTAACTATCCCTTTAATGTTTAAATGCATTTGAAGGACTCTTTCAGAAATCAGAAACACTCAGTTTGTTTGAGGTGGTCAGATGCAAATATTTAGGCTACAACAGTGTGACATAACAGTCAGTTTGAAAGCTTGGTTTTATCAAATGTACTTTTTGCAGTTTTACTGAGGTCGATTTTTTTTTTAGACCTGAAACAACATATTTTCTATTGTACAAAGACCTTTTATGTTATTTTGATTCTTCATAACCCCTTGAAGGACTGAATGAAAGTCTGTCATTTTTAATCAGCATACATGTTCATTTGTGTGGGTTACTATCACATTTACACTATACAGACATTATGCTATAGGTGTGGTCTAAAGATCGTTTTGGTTGTTGTGTCTTAATGATGATGACCATAAATGACAAAGTATTTATTCATCGAATCCTTGTCTTTTTCATTTAAAACTTCAGGCATCACCTTTTTCTGCTCTTTCAGGTTGTGGAGATTGAGCTCTTGTTGGAGAGCTGGTACAAAATGCAGCATGAAGACCCCCTCAGGATGAGGTATAGTCTCATGGCTCATGGCACTGATTTAAAGAAATCTAATCATTTGAATTCACATGAAATCAAAATTGAAGTTTTTTGGCTTTTAGTATGAATAAGTCAGCCTTACTGTTATCTATATTTTTAGACAGTATAAATTTGCTTTCCATTGGGGTGAAAGAATTCTGGTTTCAGGTTAATCACCGCCTCAGCGCACACAGTCTGCTCCGGTTACCTACCGTAACCTCGGTTCCCCGAGAGGAGGGAGAAATGCCATCCTCGATGACGCAGTATGAGACCGAGTCGTTGTTTCAATTTTGTACATTTTCAAAGGAAATTTCAAAACACAACCAGACATTTTTGAATAGTGGTTTTAATGGGATTAATAAAGGCAGTTATGAATGTGTTATTCCCTAGCCATAACAAAAAGGATAATTCAAATGCACACTTTTTGATTTATATCAAAATAAATTTAACACAATATAAATATAGCACTGCTAAAATATATATTACAGAGTTTTTCATTTAAAATACTTCTGATGCTCAAGAACCTAATTGTCACCATGATGAATAAAAAGTCAGAAACAAAACTTTTGTTATGCAAACAAAAAAAAAAATTAAAACCATATCAATAAATAAACATGGTTAATAATAGTATTTAGTTTTTACAATAAACATGAGGTAGCCGCATGTAACAGTTACATGTAATACCCATCTGAATACCTATTCTGAAAGTTGAAGTAAAACATCAACTTGATTAGTTGTTCATTGCGCGCACACACACACACACACACACACACACACACACAGATGTGCGTGTCTCTGGATTCCGGGCTGCTGTCAATTTCCTGTTCCAAATAAATGGCCCACACTTATTGAAACAAATAGAGCTGTGAGGCAAGAAAGAAGGGGAAAAGAGAATGTTAAAAAAAAGGGTTAGAGATAGCACATAATATAAGTTTGCAGGGCTTGACAGAAAGGACCGTCTCAGGGCCAACGTGAAATTCGTTTGGGACAGTTGATGGAATTGTCACTGACTAGACGAGCCATTACATTCATCAACTCACACATCAGTTGTGGTAAACGGAAGCTCAAGCATGTTCGCTTGACGTGCAAGAACCAATGAGGTTCATTGTCGTGTGTTACGCAGCGTGTTTGAGCTTTAGCATGAACCATTGAGGTTCATTCTTGTGTTATGCAGAATGTTTGAGCTTCAGAGGTTTTGGTAACACTTCCTTTTACAGTACAGTACTTACAGTGTACTTACCTAGAAAGTACTGCTAATGTAAGGTAAGTACATGGAACAGGGGTAGATTTAGGGGTAGGTTCAGGGTTAGTACTAGTTGTTACCCAGTAATTGTAGTTACTAAAATAAGTACATAGTATTTACATGGGTAACTGGACTGTAAAAGGAAGCGTTACCGAGGTTTTTGGTGAGTAAAACAGGTTCAAATTAACTTCTGAGAGAAGCTCATTTGACGAATATCAGTAACCACACAGTTTCTAGTCCCATTGATTTCCATAGTATATTTTTTTCCTACTATGGAAGTCAATGGGACCAGAAACTGTCTGGATACGGATATCCTTCTAAATATCAGAAAATCAGCTGAATGGATTTGAAAACGGTAAAACTCGACTGTTTAACTCTGGGGGAGTGGTAAAATGAGCCTTTTTCCAAAAAAGTGGAGTATCCCTTTAAGACATAACCGACTATGCTTATGTGAATACTCACCAAGAAAGATATTTTGAAATAAGTATTTGACCATTCAAGCGCAATACGCTGCGAAAAAGAATTAAATTCGGGATCACATTGTGTAGAGAGGAGCGCACTTCTATCTGTGTGCGCTTCGGGTGTGTGTCGGTCAGAGCAAGTAATGCATTGAGATCTTTTGTGGCTTATTACGCTTAATAACATCAAGCATGTGCCACACTCATTCATGCATGTTCTTTTCACGAAAAAACTACTTTTGTCCGAATATCTGCTTTCAAGAGGTTAGGTGCATTATCTGGGAATTTCAGATGCAAATGCTTTGCTTCCCATAATAGACCGTGACATGCAAAAAAGGAATAATTGTGTGACTGCAGACACATGATACAATGCCTAACTAGTATATCAGCTGTGTGGTATTGCCATGCATAAGGTAGGTAAAATATGTGAAAGTCAGTCTACAAGGATGTGCTTTTGATGTGGTTTAAAGATTTGATCGGTGTTTATGCATAGTTTCAAAGTTGATGGCTCATTGAAATCAGCTTGTTATCTTAGATACATAAAGTGCATAGGTTTGTGTGTTTGCACTCTACCTGTGGCCTCTGTGTAGAGTTTGGACTCATCAGTGCTGGTCACTTTGCAAGTGATGAATGTTTTCCTCCTCTCTATTCGATCCAGAGCGCAGTGGATTAAAACCACACTGCCCAGAGGCATTGGACTGTACAGGTGAGATCACACACAATCAATCCCTAAAGCCAAGCCTACAACTACACCTTAAAGACAGAAGTACTGAAACATTAGCTCACCTGCGGTAGTCAATGTTGAGATTGGCAGTCATAATGGGTCCTGACAGGTAACCAGCAAGAGAACCAGTCACTGTGTCAATCATGGTGGCTATGGCTCCACCATGGACATGTCTGCCACACGGGAAAAAGGTGTAACATCATTTCCTGTTCTCCCATTCACACAAATAAAAGGGTGGCATTCAATTGTGGGCAATAAGCGTAGAAGAGAGCTCTTCCTTACCCCGGTGCGCCCTCTAGTAAACGTCCTGCCTGAAAGACACAAACGGAGCTCTTCTCCTCCTCATTGACGAAGACCACATATTCAAACGTTGCTCCTTGCTCTTTAACACTTCTTGTGAAAAGTCGAGCTTTGGCCTGGATGAGTTTGCTGAGGTGGATGCCGCCTACCAGACAGAAACAATGTGACATTTGCTTTTACACTCAATAGCATTATCATGTCATTTTATTTCACTAATTACAGTGACTTGAAGTAACTACGCACATACAAATTAATCACTAACCAGTAGCATATTTAATGGAGCGGTTGTAGCTGGGCAACTTTTTCCAAGGACCCCTTTTTTTCTCCTCGCCATTTTCAGTGTCAGTGTCACACAGTGCATTATAGTGATCGTAAGCCTTGCACATCTCTGGACTCCATGACGAGTTGGGCAGGCTGAAGTCCCGCGGCTGTAATGAGAACGGCCACAGCGACAGCGTCTGGACAAACATTAAACATTAAAGTTAGTTTTCAATAAAGTAAATCAGAGCAGTGTTCATTCTGTAGTCATGTTTATGGGCAGGTCTTGAAGTATTTGGTGTGCTGCCATCAATGGATGACAAATTTGTATATATAGTGCATATATACAGTGCATATATACAGTGCATATATATATATATATATATATATATATATAGGGCTGTCAAACGATTAATCGTGATTAATAGCATCCAAAATAAAAGTTTGTGTTTACATAATATATGTGGGTGGGTGCACTGTGCATAATTATTTTGTGTATATATATATATAAATACACACACACATGCATGTATATTTCAGAAAAAAAATTATATATAAAATATTTATATATAATATAAATTATATATAAATCTATATACAGTATACACATGAAAATATATCTTAAATATATTCAAGCATGTGTGTGTATTTACTGTATATATAAATAATTATACACAGTATATTATGAAAACACAAATTTTTATTTTGGATGCGATTAATCATCGCATTAATCATTAATCGTTTGAAAGCCCTAATATATATATGTATGCACCTACACACATACACCTACACAGTAATAATAAATTCGGCTTTGCATCACAGGAATAACTTGTATTTTAAAGTATATTAAAATAGAAAACCATTATTTTAAATTGAATTATTTCACAATATTGTTACAAAAGCTTTCTATTTAAAATAAATTCTGTTCTTTTTTTAAAAAAAATGTATATTAATCAAAAGAATCCTGAAAAAAAGCCTAACAGGTCATAAAAAATTAAGCAGCACAACTGTTTCAATTATTGATAATACATAAGCATAATTATTTCAGAAGTATCATGTGACACTAAAAAGACTGGAGTGATGGCTGATGAGAATTCATCTTTGAATCACATAAATAAATTATATTTTAATGTATATTCAGATAGAAACCATGATTTTAAACAATTATTTCATATTTTTATTCATATTTTCAAAATATTACTTTTTTCTGTATTATTGATCAAAATAAAATGTTCTGTATTTTGAATCAGGTTTGAAGAGCATAAGAGACTTATGACCGATACTGTGTGTGTGTGTGTGTATGTATGTATGTATGCATATATATATATATATATATATATATATATATATATAATTTAGCCATCCATTGATAGCAGCACAACAGAAAACTAGACCCGCCCATAAACGAATTATCAGCAGTTTTAAAATAGGAAAATGAAAACTTCACCGAGATAGGACTGCTGGTGTTGAATGAGGACTGTGTGTGTCTGTGTGTCTGATTAAACGAGACTCCGTTCAGTCCATTAGAGATCCGCTGCTCTCCGTGTAGGAAGAGGAGGAGGCCAAGTCTTCTTCTCGCTATCTGCCCCAACATGCTGACTAGAAAGCGGTCTGTTTTCAGAGGAATGTGGTGGCCGTCAATCCAGAACAAACACAGCAGATGTGTTATTCTTCTAGACAGGATAAACGCCTAAATATCTATTATACAAATGAATGACTTCTTTTACATGACGTAACGTTAATTAACTGAAGGCATTTCCACAAACGCTCTGTCAACAGAACCCGCAAACAAGCGATAGCCGCTTAGTCCTTTTGAAGCAAAAAAACTGGAAAACGAAATAAAGTCTTTATCAATAAGTTAGCGATATAACATTGTATAAAACGACAGCCGACTTTAACGTGGAAATACCTGCCGGTGAAGTGTGTGACTTTCACATACACCGACGTCGTCGGTGATTGGCTAATACACGCACGTGGAGTGAAAACGCGTGCCATTTTAACCACGTGACAGTAATTCATACGTTTGATTGGTGGGCTGAAGTGTTACAACATCCTGTTTGTCTGTTGCCACAACAATCCGCGGTTCCCGTACTTTCAGTGCACTGCTGGAATCTACTGTTTTTGTCATTTTTCATTTAGTAGTTGTTTACCTGCATCTGATGCACAATGTTCGGTCGAGAGACGCGTTCAACAAACAAGTTTGTGCAGAGAGAGAGGGCCAGAATAAGGGTACAGAAATGCTGTTTGTCTTTTAACGTTATATCTTTAGTCACAGGGTCCCCAGAATAAGAAAATATTATTAATAATAACTTAAATAGCTTAAAATAAATTACTATATTATAAAATTATTAACATACTCTGTCGTTCAAAAGTTTGGTGTTTTTTATTCATAAAGGATGCTTTAAACTGATCAAAAGTGGCATTAAAGACATTTTAAATGCTGCACTTTTTAAGTTTCTGTTCATCCACGAAATTTTTCACAAAAATATTAAACAGCACTTTTTAACTATGATAAAGACGAGAAGGATCAAAATCAGCATATTAGAATGATTTCTGAAGGATCATGTGACACTGTCCAGATGATGCTGAAAATTCTGCTTTGCCATCACAGGAATAAATTACATTTTAAAATATATGAAAATAGAAAACAGGCATTTAAAATGGTAACAATATTTAAATTTCAAATTTAGCCTATTATTAATTAAATGTTTGAACATGTCATCAGTACATGTAGTTTTATACTCATGTTTAACAGCTTTCTTTTTTTTTTTACAGAGAGCTGAAGAGATCGCAGACAGGACTGCTGAGCTGGACAAGTGTGTTTAGGTTGATTTTAAAAATTGTGACGTTTTAAGATTTAGTCTTTTGAAATTTAAAAGAAAGAAACATTATGACATAAAATGAATAAGAAATACTGCTGTATGCTATTTTTATGTCTCTAATCCCATATTGAAATGACTCTGTCTGAGTACATCAGTTCAGTAAATATATACGTATATACTATGTACTTGTTCCAGAATCAAGAGTGTGATGTTGAAAGCTGAATTTGAGTGTCGTGGCCTTGCTGTTTCTGAAAAAGCCCTGAAACGCAGAGAGAGGACCATAAAGAGAGAGATGGAGTTGTGGAATACCACTCTCACTCTGGTCAGTAGAGATATCTGTGACTTTCTTGAAAAAAATCTACTGTGAGAGTGAGTAATTGATGACAATATTATCATGTCTGTTCAAAGGGTAGTTGCAATAACAGCATATCATCAGTAGGGGGTGGTATAAAGACACGAGCGTAAGTCAGATTGAATCAGGAAATACAGTAGGCCTATCTTTGAGCTTCAAGGTTGTCTTCTTACGGAAGCTGAAGTTAATTAAACATTGTTTAGCTTAAGGTTTCTCTAGTCAATTTTCAGTTGGCATATTTATTTGGCCCAGCTACTGAGAAAGATATAATAAAAGCTAGGCTACGCATACACCGAAAACCGTGAGTTCTGTCAACAGTTGTGTTCGACAAACAGCAGGTGTCAAATGGAAACTATTCAAATGATCAGTTTTACTTTACTTAGTTTATCCACTCTCAATCCTTTAACAGACTGGACAAACACAGTTATCTTGAGTGCTCATCGTTATTGTACCCATCTTGGTCATATATGACAGCAAACTGAACAGAGGGGAACTGGAATTGAGCCAAATTCCATTGTTTGTTGCACAAAAAGAATAAAAGGATTCAGTGTGTTTTAAGATTTTGGCCTACACATTTCAAATGTGTGACTAATTTCCATTACAGAGTGAACTGAATAGGCTACATAGTTCTAATAAATATGTTTTAAGAAATATTAAGCATTACAATTACTACTATGGCAAGTAAAATAATATTAAATAATATGCTTGGCATATAAATTTAAAATAATTTAAATAATAAATAATTTAAAATAAATAATTTCAAATAATTTGTCTATTGTATAATATAAAGGATTTTTTTTTTCCCCAACAGCCAACTTAAGCATTTCGGAAATGTTATAACAGTTGTTTGGATGTTTTTGAATCAGCTCTGTTACAGTATATACCTTTTCAAAATTGTCTCAATTTTTGGTATTTGCTTAAAGGAAGATTCAAATAGGGCTTTGACTTGTAAATGTTGTTGATGGACGTCAGCAGGAAAGGTTTATTGTAGCATGTTTCTACAGGTAAGGAGAGAAGCGTTACGCAGTTTGCTGGAACAGGAGAGACAGCTGCACATAAGAGAGCTGAGCAAGATTGACCTGGCCATTTATCAACAAAGAACATAAACCATGAAAACATATGCCCACGTTAAGCCTTCACATTCACAGCTATCTAAAATACATGGTTTGTATGTGACTGTTCGAATGAATTTTTCTACAATTTTATTCTGAAGTTCCCTTTAAACCGAAACACTCCTGTGATCACTTAAAATCTGGAAAAGTCTGGAAAGTAAGATTACAAAGTATCATGTTTTTATAAGAAGTCTCTTATTTTCACAATTTATTTGGGAAAAAAAATACAGGCTTAAACAAAAATACAGTAAAACAGTAATAGTATCCCATTGTTGAGTGTGCATAACTAATTAATTACTCCCATACTATTCCTTTGAAAAGGTAAAGTAACGGATTAGCCTACTTTTAATTTATCTGTAATTTAATTACAGTTACTTCGGATGTATTTGTATTAAATACTGTATAAACTATAGAATTATTCTATATAAAACAATAGTGTATTTAACTTCAAAATGTAGCCATAATGTTAAAATGTGTCTCTGGTCATTTTAAGAAGAATTTATTCATTTTTATATTATTTATTTGAAAGAATTAAAAGAGCAGTTTCACGTATTTCCAGCCCGATCTCACGAGAATTCGTACGAATTTTACGAGGTGGCTAATTCGTAACAATTCATACGACCTCACTCGTACGAATTTGTGCGTTTTTGCTAAATCATACATATTTTACGAATTGGCCAATTCGTATGAATTTGTACGAATGACCTACCCCTAACCCCGCCCCTAAACCTACCCATCACGTGGGTTTGGACAAATCGTACGAATTCGTACGAGTGAGGTCATATGAATTAGTACGAATTAGCCATTTTTTAATCACTCGTACAAATTTGTTCGAATTGGTCGTGAGATAGCATCGTTCAACTGAGGTTGATATGGGATTTAGAAAAAAGTAATTAATAATAAGTAATACTTTTTAGAGGGATAAATAACATTAATCTAATTGCGCTAGCTGTTGAAGATGTAATTAGTAGCCAGTAATTAAATACTCTTTAGAGTAACTTACCCATTGTTGTATATCCTTCAAAAAATTATCCTGTTATGCTGATTAGATTTATTCAGGCATTATTTATACAAAGTGAAAACATTCACTATGGAAAAAAAACCCTGAACAAATACATTGGAACTATGGATAGTTGTGAGCAAACAACTTAACTTAAACTTACATTTAACTAAAAAATAAATATAGTCATCTGAAATAGTCCTGTTTTTGATATTCAGGAACTACAGGTTCCTGTTATGACTGTTGGAAAATCTATTCTTTTGAAAGAAAGGGAGGGTAAACACTGGTCACATTCGACATCTGTGTATCCTTTTCTAGCAACACACATTTAAATTAGCTACCGTGAAGGAAAATAATTGCATTGGTAAATATGTACGTTCCCACCCTGAAGATCCTGCATTAAGCAACTTCTCCAATAGTAAAAGGTAAATTTCAAAAACCTTAAAGAGTGACTCAAACACAGACTGAGTAAAATGCCATGAATGTGGAAAAACAGGTTAACAGAACTGGAAGAATGGGGCTATTTGCCTAATACACATTTGTTCGCAAACTGCTGTCATATGATAAAGCACACAATGCAAGTCACTTTAAACCATTTAAACTGTTAAAATAAATTAGAACGTTTCAAGGTTTTTTTTATATACTTTGAAAAGAATTATCAGTTGTGCTCAAAAATTTACATCGCCTTGATTTTTAATTCTGTGTTTAAAAAAAAAGTACAAACATTCACTGATGCTCCAAAAGGAAACAAGATGCTTTAATAGCTGAGGATGAAAACAGGATGAAGATGTCCAAATTTTTCTTATTTTTATCTTTAAAAAAAAATAATACTGCCAATCTGGAGCAACAAAAGATACTTACATATTTCCAAGACAAATCAAGTGAAATTCAAAAAGTTTTAACCCCCTACTCTCAATGGAGTAGCCTAGTTCACTGTTTAAAAAACTTTTGCTGATAATTTACTCACCCCCATGTCATCCAAGATGTCCATGTCTGTTTTTCTTCAGTCGAAAAGAAATTAAGGTTTTTGATTAAAACATTCCAGGATTTTCTCCTTATACTGGACTTCAATGGGGTCCAAACGGTTCAAGGTCCACAAGAGAGTTCCAGTGTAAACTGCAAAACTGTTCAAAGGGCTTAAAACAATTCCAGACGATGAATAAGCATCTTATCAAGCGAAACTATCCCTCATTTAAAAAAAAAACAAAGTTTAAGTTGTATAAGCTCAAATGGTTGCCTTGCTCTGTTCTGTGATGTGCGTTCGTGACTCTCCTGTTCGAACTCATTCATCAAAATGAACGAATCTCTTCTAGAGTCAACTCGTTCATTTCGTTCGTTGAATGAACCAAATGACACGAAAAAAGATTTGTTCATCTTGATGAACGAGTTCGAACAGGAGAGTCGAACGCGCATCACAGAACAGAGCAAGGCGAATATTTGTGCTTATAATACTTAAACTTTGTTATTTAATTTTTAAATGAGCGATCGTTTCACTTGATAGGGCCCTTATTCATCGTCTGAAACCGATTTTAAGCCCTTTGAACAGTTTGCAGTTTGCACTGAAACTGTCTTTTGGACCTTGAACCATTTGGTACCCAATGAACTCCATTATATGGAGAAAATCCTGAAATGTTTTCATCAAAAACCTTAATTTCTTTTCGACTGAAGAAAGACAGACATGGACATCTTGGATGACATGGGGGTGAGTAAATTATCAGTAAAAATTTTTTTTAAAAGTGAACTACTCCTTTAATGCATCGTGTTTCCTTCCTGAGCATCAGTGAATGTTTTAACCTTTTTTTATATAGTTAATAGTTGTGTTTGAGTCCCTCAATTGTCCTCAGTGTGAAAAGATGAATCCCAAATCATATATACAGATGAAAATGGTTAAAATATGCAAAAGATGCTGTAAAACTGAAGAATTTGCTGGACCTGAAGGATTTTTCTGAAGAAGATTGGGGAGGACAAACAAGAACATCCAAAAAAACAAACAGTCATGGATCATCCAGGTAACGATGAACAGTATTAAGAATCAAAGGGTATGTAAACTTTTGAACAGCATATAAATAGAGCTATTTTTTGTCTTGTGGACTATATGTAAATATGAAATTCAGGACAGTACTAAATAAAAAGTAACATGCATTTTGTATGATCCCTCTTTGTACATATGGTATTTAACCTTTAACATGACAATAAAACTTGTCCATCCTCCCCCATCTGTTTTTTGATGACACACACCCCATCCTCACACCCTCCTCACGGATCCAGTCTGTGCCGACTGAAGGTTACACACCTAATACTCCAAAGAATCTTTGGTTAAAGCTGCTGCTGATTGCTCAAGTGAAATGCAGAAAAAGACTTGATGGGGTTGAGTTACACTGTATGATGAGCAAACAGACAATACCAGAGAATATTATATTGTTTGTTTAAGCATACACTGGAGGGGCAAAATGAATAATGAATGTAAATTAAGCAATATTGGGTGTGTTAGAAATGTCAGAAGCGAAGACCAGAAGACATGGATGTATACACTGTAGTTCTATACACATTTTAGGGCGCAGTCCTTACTAGTGAAGACAAAGCACTAGGTGACAACCTTAAAAAAGCATGTAAATTCAAGTTTAGGAACCCAAACCAGATTCTAAGGTTTCACCAGTCCTAATCCAGTCTCAGTAATCTTTTTTAATTGACTCAATACAATAAAACCGGTTTTACTTTTGTTAAGAGAAAAGGACTGGCAGGAATCTCTTGCTGGAAACTTTGCTTAAAGGAGTAGTTCACTTTTAAAAAAAAAAACTTTTGCTGATAATTTACTCATCCCCGTGTCATCCAAGATGTCCATGTCTTTCTTTCTTCAGTCGAAAAAGAAATTAAGGTTTTTGATGAAAACATTCCAGTATTTTCTCCATATAATGGACTTCATTGGGAACCTAACGGTTCAAGGTCCAAATGAGAGTTTCAGTGCAGCTTCAAAGGGCTTTAAACGACACCAGACAATGAATAAGGGTCTTATCTAGGACCCTTCGAGTCATGACTCGGAAAAAGAATTATTCATTTTGATGAACGAGTTCGAACAGGAGAGTCACGAACGTGCATCACAGAACAGAGCAAGGAGAGCATTTGTGATTATAAAACTTAAACTTTTTTATTTAAAAAGATTGTTTTGCTAGATAAAACCCTTATTCATCGTCTGGTGTCATTTAAAGCCCTTTGAAGCTGCACTGAAACTCTCATTTGGACCTTGAACCGTTTGGTTCCCATTGAACTCCATTATATGGAGAAAATTCTGGAATGTTTTCACCAAAAACCTTAATTTTTTTCGACTGATGAAAGAAAGACATGGACATCTTGGATGACATGGGGTGAGTAAATTATCAACAAAAGTTTTTTTTTAAAGTGAACTACTCCTTTAACAGAACTATTCATCTGATAACATCATCATAAACTTAAATGCTTAGTTTAATGTACTTCACTTTAGTTTTTCATTTGATGTTATGTCAAGACATACTGTAGGATCAGCAGATCATAAAAAGATTCTTAAACTTGTAATCCCACAGGGATAACGCATTACAAGTAACTCGAGATAAGTAATCAGATTACTTTTCCAAGTAACTAAAGTAACACCTTACTTTTAAATTTGCAACTAAATATCTGAGTTACTTTGTCAAATAAGTAATGCAATTTGTTTTCCCATGTATTGACTGACACCTCTCCTGTCCACATGTTGAGAGAAATCGAAAATGATGTGCAGAGGCGTTGTGTGTGAACATGATGGTTATTAGTTCTAGACTAACTGTAAGCAGGCATTTACTAATCTCACTTGCACAAAAACAAAGATTCAGAATTCATCAAAATATATTTTTAAGGAGTACCGTAACATTTTAAGGCATTACTTTTAAAAGTAACTTTCCCCAACACTGAAAATGAATAAGTAACTTAAAAGTAAATCAACTGCCAAGTTTTTACAAAAAAAAAAACAGTCTTTTTTTCCACACATCAGTCTTTATAATACATTTATTTAGTGCATTGTTCATAAAGAAGCACATCCATACCTTATTTCATGAAATAACATATTAAACAAGTTTAAAAAAAAAGGGTGTGAAGGAGAAAACAAACACAATCCCATCCAGAACATTTTTCCTGAGCACTCCCATTAGTCTTCTGAAATTCCTTCACAGTGAAATTGCGCACAACTTCCTATGAAGAGACAAGCAAAAGGACTCGTGTTAAAAACATTCAGGTGATTGTGTAATCTTACAGCTCAATGAATTGAAATCAACCACTCTTACTTTGCCTCGTCCACATTAACATCCACAAATTTGCAGACCTTTAGATCTCTCTCTAGAATGCTCTTTTTTAGACCCTGAATCTCTTCCTCAGCTTTCTTTTTTTCAGCTTCTTGGTCTCCTGCAGAGTACGTGATGAAACATTGACAATGAGCATTGTATTATCCACATACAGTACCTTCTGACACTGTAGTTCTTTCGTTCTAATAAACCCCAGAAATAAGAGTAACTCATATTCACCCTTTAGTTTATTAAGTGCTTCTTTTGCTTCTTTGCTCTTCTTCTCTAATGTACCCTGAAACAGAAAGAAAGACTGTGTGAGAGCACGTATAAGCTTATGGTTTATGTTCAGGCAAAACAGGAACACAGGGCACAGTTTAACAGAAGAACAGACCTGTCAACAACCTTGATTTGCATAAATGTTGTAAAACATCCATGCACTGATGTAATACAATACTGTAAAGAATCCGAAAACATAAGCACATTCCAACCTACAATAGACTCATATTTTAGGAACCATTCAAAGAGCAAATATACACGCCTAAAAGACAACTATGTTCAGGTTCTTCCTTTGAAAGGAGTATCTTATGCTCACCATGGCTGCATTTATTTGTCAAAAAATAGAGTAAAAACATTAACATTGTGAAATATCAATGTAATTTTAAATTATTTTAGGAGTAATGTATTTTATTCAGAAATGACAAACTGTCTATTGGTTCTTTGGCTTTACTTATCTTGAAAAGTTGCAAAACTGGAAATATAGTTTTCATTCATCACGTGCAAAGTATGAATAAACAGTGAGTTCCAACTGTATTGAATGTTTGCAAATTTAAAGGGATACTCCACTTTTTTGGAAACAGGCTCATTTTAACACTTCCTCAAGAGTTAAACAGTTTGGTTTTACCATTTTCGAATGTATTCGGCCATTTTTTTTTTTTTTTTTTATTTAGAAGAATATCAGTAACCAGACAGTTTCTGGTCTCATTGATTTCCATAGTAGTTTTTTCCTACTATGGAAGTCAATGAGACCAGAAACTGTCTGGTTGGTTACTGATATTCTTCTAAATATTAGAAAATCGGCTGAATGGATTTGAAAACGGTAAAACTCAACTGTTTAACTCTGGGGGAGTTGTAAAATGAGCCTGTTTCCAAAAAAAAGTGGAGTATCCATTTAAACTTTCTTATCACTTCTGGTGGTTTATTTAACCACACCAAAATAGCTTGCAGATGCGCAAACGAAACGAGTAATACAAACATTTGTTTTGCCCTATTGGCAAGAGTTACATCTCAAAACCGGATACTGTTACAGTTTCATAACATTAAATATGATCATATAATGTGGAAATATAATCATTATATGCCCCTGTAAATCTTTTGGGGAAAGAACTGTGTTCCATATTCACAGTTAATTACTTATTCAATTCAATTCTATATTTATATTGCGTTTTTCAAAATACATTTAGTTTCAAAGCAGCGTTATAGAAAATACATGTGTCCACAATACAATTTAGAGCTTATGCTTTTGCGTTGATTAATATGTGAAGCATATAATGTATATATTATGAGTGTACCGTATGAAAAAAAGAATGAATCAAGTTTTTCACCATTTCATCTTTTGCATTGACTAGTTTATTTTTTTGTCCTGTGCTCTGACTAAAAAAAAATATTGCAAAATGCAAATATTTTTCCCATAGTCATAGCTACACTAGTCAAAAGTTTAAGGTTAGAAAAACTTATTTGACAAAGTAACTCAGATATTTAGTTGTACATTTAGAAGTAATGTTTACTTTACTAGTTACTTGGAAAAGTAATCTGTAACACGAGATAAGTAATCAGATTACTTTTCCAAGTAACTAGTAAACATTACTTCTAAATGTACAACTAAATATCTGAGTTACTTTGTCAAATAAGTTATGCAATTTACTTTGTTTTCCCATGTATTGACTGACACCTCTCCTGTCCACATGTTGAGAGAAATTGATAGTGAAGTGCAGAGGCGTTGTGTGTGAACATGATGGTTATTGAAGTTCTAGACTAAGGCCTTGTCCACACGGACACGGTTATTTTTATAACCGCGACTTTTATGCGGTTCAGCAGATCGCCCACACGAAACGCAGTATCAGACACTGAAAATGAACATTTTTGAAAACCCCTGCCAGGGTGAGGAATTTTAAAATGTCCGTTTTCACAGCATAAATTCCTACAATTACAGGTTGGTCCCATGGACTTTCATTGTATTTTTCAATAGGCTCCGAGTGCCTGACAACTGTGAGGGGGTGAATTTTTTTCTAACTCGTTAGTTTAGATAATATTTAGATATAAAATGTATGACAAATAAGGGCGGTTAACTTTGATTGACAGCTGATAACGGGCTGCGCCGAGTGGAATTTGACGTCTCGGCCATGATCTGACACAACGCATCATACCACCTCTGTATCCTTTCTGAACATTTGTATTTTGTATTTCCCAAGATTTTCAAATATGGCGCCGCCCATACCCCCCATAAACAGCCTCAAAACTGTTCTTCAGAAAGTCTATGGGTGACGTCACAGACGCTTTGTCCATATTTTTTTACAGTCCATGGCGCAGGCTCAAACTGAGCTTGATGACAGTCTGACAGTTGTAAATCTTCTAGTAGCTGTGCCAAGACAAATCCGAATCACCTAATTCGTCAAAAAAGTTGAAATTTTTGTCCCGTTGCTTTTATGGACTCTCTATCTATGGGCTTCTCCCTCGACTTTATGCCTCCATGTCCCCCTGATTGCCTCATAGACAGTAAAAGATTGCCTGCGAGCTTCTCCTTCTGTCTATACGATAATATCTCTATTGTGCGACAGAAAGTCCCGTGGGTATGACACAATCGATAGCCTATTTTTACAAAAACGGCTTCTGCGGGGCAGTAACGTAAGATAGAAAGTAATGCAGTATTTTATTCATTGTCTTGTTTCTTTAGAAATAAATAATGGACAAACTAAGTCTTTGGATGCCTCAGATGTAAAGTTATTCGCCAAAATAAATGGGAATAAATGGGATTCTAACAGCAGGTGAAGTTCTGCTACAATGGCGGCTCCCGCGAGGCTTCAACTTCCGGCTGATGGATTACCCCCTTGGTTTGACATCAGATTGTGTGCCGTTATCCGCCGACTGGAACCGGTAATAACTTTTTGTTAGGCTTCTGATTGGCCAACGTGGCTTTACGGTTAGGGTTATATCGCCCCCTGCTGGTGTGGCATGCTCTTAACAGCACTTGATAGTGTGTCTTTGCGTTTTCATGAAGATGGGAGATTTTTTTAAGCCGAGCATGTGTGGATGGGATTTTTTTTTTAAACCCAGGAGGAAAAACTTTGGTTAAAAAATAAAAAAAAAAATACCCGTGTCCGTGTGGACTAGGGCTGTCAAACGATTAATCGCGATTAATCGCATTCAAAATAAAAGTTTGTGTTTACGTAATATATGTGGGTGTAGTGTGTATAATTATTTTGTATATATAAATACACACACATGCATGTATATATTTAAGAAAAATCTGAAAGTATATACTTTATATATATTTATACATAATTAATATTATGTATAAATATAAATATTTGATATATTAAGAACACATTTTTCTTAAATATATACATGCATGTGTATGTATTTATATATACAAAATAATTATACACTCTACGCCCACATATATTACGTAAACACAAACTTTTATTTTGAATGCGATTAATCGCGATTAATCGTTTGACAGCCCTAGTGTGGACAAGGCCTTCATGCGAGTAGGCATTTACTTATCTCACTTGCACAAAAATAGATAAATGCAAACTTACAAAGAATATTATGCAAACCTGCAATAATTAACTATAAAGTATACAAATATACTTCATATTTGCCGATTCAATTCAACCATATATTCTTCTGCAATCCAGAATGACAGCACAACTGAAAAGGTGTGTTTGAGCTGCGCCCTTCACTGTACAAGTGTGAATTTACATTTTAGACTGAGGCTTATTCATTTCACTTTTGGTGAGATTAAAAAACTAACAAGTTGAGTAAGAAACGCAAAGTTATTTTTTTTAGGGAGTAACGCGTAATCCAAAACTTTTAAAAGTAATTTTCCCCCAACACTGACTTGCATTCAGCGAGAAAGCATAAAATTGATCAAAAGTGACACTAAAGGCATGTATAATGTTACAAACGGTTTCAGTTTCAAATGAGTGCTGTTCTTTTGAACTTTCTATTCATCAAAGAATCCTTAAAAAAGTATCACGGTTTATAAAAGCAGGACAACACTATTCAACATTGAGAATACTACGAAATATTTCTAGAGCTACAAATCAGCATATTAGAATGATTTCTGAAGGATCGTGTTACACTAACGACTGGAGAATTGATGCTGAAAATTCAGCTTTGCATCACTGGAATAAATGACATTTTAAAACATTAAAATAGACAACAGGTAGTTTTAAAATTGCAATAACGTTTCAGAATATTACAATGTTTCCTGTTATTCTTGATCAAATAAATGCAACCTAGAGGAGGGAAAAAAATATCTCACCCACCCCCAACTATTAAACCGTAATGTATATAGAATTCCACGCCCCAGGAGATCAACTTCTCAAAAGGATTTAATGTCACCTAGCCTCATATCACAGACAAAAGAGTAATAAGGAGTTGCAAAGGCAGAGAGAACTTCAGCACAAATGATTAACTCCAAATTTGTGATTGATCTAAAGTGAATAAATCAAATCTTAAAATCACTGTAAAGCTCAACTCCTTCGTTATTATTTACAATACCTTGTCAGTCTTGCAGGTGCCGAGTTCCTTTTCAGATGCAGCACTGGCTTTCTTTAAGTCATCCCTCTGTTTTTTGAGCTGATCCCTTTGTGATGTCAGAGTACTAAGGTTTTTGGAGATCTCGTCCACTTTCGTCTTGACTGACATGATTCCATCCTCCTTAAGCTTCACCTGTTCACTGGAAACAACGATGCGTGCTTGCAGGTTGCGGATGTTGAGCTCCTGCTGTATGGCCTGGTAGGTTATAATCAGCAGGGCACATAAGGCCAGGAAAACCATTACCGACATGCCTCTCATCCTGAGGAAATAAAGGTAGGAAGAGAGAGGAAGAGAAGACCAAGTGAGTTCCTTGGGGGACCGTTGATTTTGTTTTCTCTCTCTTTCTCTCTCTGTAGACACAGTCACTTGGTCCTCATGGCAGCAGCACCTATGCCGTCGAACGAAAATGACACAAATACCTGTCTTGTCTTCCGGAAAAGTTCAATCTGAGCCGTAGACAGGTGGCCTGTCATACCTGTCCAACTGGATGTCCGGGTTTAAGTAAATAAATGCGTTTGTGTGTGTATGTGTGTGTGTGTGTGGGCGTGGAAGAGAGAGAGAAAACCATAACACTTCCTTGATACTGTTGCTGTGATCCCAGACCAACTTTTCCATATTCTCCTCCCACCTTCGTCTCATCAAAGAAAAATAAGAAAACAATATAGCATCAACTCTCATGAATTTTGTTTTAATGTATATATATATATATATATATATATATATATATATATATATATATATATATAGAGAGAGAGAGAGAGAGAGAGAGAGAGAGAGAGAGAGAGAGAGAGAGAGAGAGAGACTACACAGACAGTCCGCCCTTATCTCACACTTCAACCCAACAGAGGTGTGGCATTATAAAACACAGCAAATTTGGTAAATCATTATATGGTTAAACAGGATGAACCGGGATAGTCTTATTTGCATAACTTAACCAACATGTCAAACTGTCCTCAGGCTCTGTGTTTCGAAACCCCTTTCCCCCCAGCGAGGTTTAACAGGTGCTCACCTGGTTCGTTGAGGTACCAATACACTGTGAAGGTTTGGCTCGACTGAAGTAAAAATTATTTTGTCCATCATTGTAGCCTACTTGGATTTCAATTTAAGTGGCACGTTTCAGGCGATATTAAACAGAAATTCTTCGATGTGTGACAATACTTATTTATTTCATAAATGACTTGCGACGTTGTTGTACCAGAACCCGTCGGAACAATTAAGCGTCCTCGCGTCCACGACTCGCTGAACCGACTCTTTGAACGGAGAATCATTTCTGCCGGACACGAATATCTCTATTTTTTTCTCGAACATGTTTAAGAAACAAACAAAAAACAATAACAACTACAACAACAACAACAACAAAAACAAACAAACAAACAAAAAACCTTAATGACAAAAAAGGGCCAATATATAATAAGCTGCGAACAAGAGCGAGAGGACTTGACAGTCTTAGGCTATAATGTTAAATAAACTTTTTGGAAATTATACGACTTAAATTAGAGATTTATAAACATGTAGGTCCAAGTAGGCTACAGTGAAAACCTGTTTTACACATTGGAGATTTTAGGTTATTTCCATAACTTTTCTTCTGTCAGATCAGATGGAAGGAAAACTTTCAAAATACACAGGCCATTTTCTCAAAATTAGTTGTTGTTTTTTCTCAATGAGCCAAATCATACATTTGTTTTCTGTGGCCTGGCCATGACGTAGGCTTTTACTTGCTGAATCAGTTTAACCGGTCCTGTTCGAAAGAACCGATTCGTGGAGATGAGTCCGACTTTCCATCAAGCGTAACGTCCTACGTCTTATTTGCTCGACATCACTGTGAACGTACCTAGACCAATGCGTTCTGGGGGTGGGCGTGGTTTTCAACAGGTGGGCTGTGTTACCTGTATCGTCGTCTCCATTCCTTTCAAGCACCGCTCAGATACCGAGCGTTAAAATAAAACGTCTAACCAGGAAGGAGGCTATTTGAGGATTTATTTATTTTTCACCTGCATATTTTATGATCTATCTCGGTTAATATCACCGAGAATACACAGCGACCAGCTCCTCAAAATAATGAAACAGCCGTCGTGTTCTGGGGGGTGGTAGTATCTGCGACAGGTAACTCTGATCCTCAGCACACCTGCACCTGCACGCGAGACACCGAATCTGAAACTGGTCCAGCCTCCTCTTGAGTCCTCCATCATGAAGTTTCCAGCATTTCTGTTGGGGTTTGTCTTGGTTTGCTGTCTGGGCATCGCTGGCTACATCCATACCAGACGGAAGCAGGAACTGCATCTGAATAAACAGGCTTCTTTTCTAGATATTAAATTCAGAGTGACCAGGGATGTTCTGGGGGAATACGAAGATCAGTTGAATCTGTCCAACGTAGAAATTGAAAAGATTAAGAAAGAGGTGGATGCTCTAACCAAAGACGTGTCCCAAGTTAAGACCTTGGTGGCTCAGAAAAAGAGTGACGTTGATAGCTGTAAAGGAGACAAGGTGAGTGGAATATGGAGGGATTTTTTTTAATGTTTCATCCATCTTAGACCTTCTTTAAATGCTTCATAACTGCCTGTATCAATACAATGTCTCAATTGTAGGCCAAATTGACACCTGTGGTTTATTATAACCTCTATAATTTGTTCTTCAGAAACGACTCACAGATGAAATTGCTGCTTCAACATCAGAGAAGAAACAAATCCAGGGTGAGTTTATTTTCAGTTTTAAAAGAAAACCACAGGCCATGGAAATGTCATTAATATTGACCAAAAGTAGTATGGAGTAGAGTATGTTCACCTTGCATTGTTTTTCAGATTAACGAGATTTGTCGTTTATTGTGAATCCATTGACAATACTCAATACTGCCCCCCGGCGGGAACAAATGCAAGTCAATGCCAAATGGATAAATGCCGGCTAAATAAATAATGATGGGTATTGTCTTTGAGTATTGAAATTGTGCAATTGATTGCACAAAAGCCTACATAATTGTTCATTTTGTCATTGTTTGTATTGCTTTGACCTGCTATTGGAAATATCCTCTCAGACATTTTTCCGTTTTCTGTTCCTAGGTGAGTTTGCCAAGGAGAAGTCTCATTGGGAAACGGAAGATGCTTCTCTAAAAAAACAACTGGAGCAGGAGAGCGCACTCTGCAAGTACATCGACAAGACCTCTGCGGAGGGAAGGTGAGTGGATTTGGATGACAGAATCATTTGTTATGGATCTCCAATCTCATTTAAAATGATACTCCACTTTTTTTTTTTTTGGAAATAGGCTCATTTTACAACTACCCCTGAGTTAGAGTTAAACTGTTTTCAAATGCATTCAGCTGATTTTCTGATATTTAGAAGAATATCAGTAACCAGACAGTTTCTGGTCCCATTGACTTCCATACACCATTGAAGTCAATGGGACCAGAAACTGTCTAGTTACTGATATTCTTCTAAATATCAGAATATCAGCTGAATGGATTTGAAAACGGTAAAACTCAACTGTTTAACTCTGGGGGAGTTGTAAAATTAGCCTATTTCCAAAAAAAGTGCAGTATCCCTTTAACTATCAGAAAACGTGAAGTTAGTTGTGGTTAAATATGTGCAGAACTTGTTTCCTCATTGACAGCCATTGTGTGCTCTGTTCAGAATGTACACATTGTTACATATTTAAACTTAAAATTGAAAGATACTCTTTTTTAATGGAATTTGAATAGAAAATCGATAAAAAGCATACTATTAATGTTGCTTAACAATACTGCTTTACTTCTCTAAGGAAACTGTGTAACATAATTGAAGAGCCAAAAAAGCCTGAAGTAAAGGAACCGGCAGCAGACAAACCAGTCCCTGAGGAAAAAAAGGTTGAAATGCCAGAAGCTGAACAGCCAAAAGTAAAGGTGGAGTGAAGGAAAACCAAGTGGATTGAGTACGAGTGTGTTAAGGAGACGGAAAACAATACTATGTCAGTATCCGCTGGAGGATTGAATGGGAAGATTAGCTAAAGCTGCACATCTTGCTCGGGTTGATCGCCAACATTCCAATAGGACCCCTCAAATGACAGACACTTTCTCAACAATGCACACAACAAACCTATTTGAAGTTTGACCGATGCCAAAATGCGTTCTGTCATATAAAATATGGGATGAGACATATATTGACAATTTCAGCTGCATATATATCAATTAATTTTGTTGCACACTTTATACACAATTAAGTTATGACATTTTCTTTGATCATTCTTTTTCCCTTTCTTTTTTTTTATACAGTCAGGTTCCTTTGCTTTCTTGGGTTTGTTTGTCCTTTTAATATTTCTTTATTTCTTCTTTATTTTTTTGCCCATGTTACAGTGTCATTATGACCCTCCCTCGGGCTCATGCATACATGCCCGCTTGTATCGACCAATCGGAAAGCTCTGACCCTCTTACTGTCACTCCTAATTATCCTCACCCTGTTACCCCAGTTACTATTGTTATATAGTCCTCACAACATCGAGCTTAACCCAGCAGAGCCTTCGGTGGAGCAGATATGAAGTTCAAATGGTTGCTCTTCAGTGTCATTTGTTATAAGTTTTGGGTTTTATTCTGAAATATTGTGATGCTTAATGTGAAAATAAAGGCAGAGTTTGGTTAGACACTCCCTTTTATGTATTCTTCCAGTAAATTGATGGTTACTGCGATTTAAAATGTTTGCCTAGCCATTGTAGTCTAATCTTAAACATTGTCTTGACAGCTGAATGTCACTCTAGGTTGTTTAACCAGTTTGCTGGGAATGTAAAAGTAATGCCACAATAGGTTTTTCAAGTGACATCCAGTCTTAGACAAAACACGACAGAAGTTTTAATATACAGCACCACCTTCTGACAAATTCTCGGCAGTATTTATGCTGTTGTGTTGAACTTAGCTGTAATATATTCCATGTTCAGTAGAAGTTAAGCTCAATAAAGAGCATGCATGGCATACTTACAGACCTTTTTTTAGATTAATTTAGCATTTTCTTTAAAAAAAAGGATTTAATAGCAGAAATGTGCAGCTTATTATTGTATAAATTCACTTGAATAATGTTTTTTAAAAGATTCGTTCACTCACTCATTATTTACTATCCCTCATGTTGAGTGTTTTAAATGTCTTCATGTTTTTATCTAAACAATGGAAGTCATGAAGTCAATGGTAACTTGCGCTGGGGTTGTTGGGAGATCAGCAGAAGAACAGAAAACAGCTGTTTCAATGGCATTAAAGTGGGTGAATAACGGTTGGTACTCTGCTATAATGTCAATTCCACTGACTTTTTTGTTCTTCAGACCGTTGGCTTTGGACTGTCTGAACAAACCTGACATAGAAGTTCCTCGCCATAGAAAAGCACCACTTCAGCGGACAGCAGCACAAGCTGCTATTGTGAATGCGGCCGTAAATTATACACTCACCTAAAGGATTATTAGGAACACCTGTTCAATTTCTCATTAATGCAGTTATCTAATCAACCGATCACATGGCAGTTGCTTCAATATATTTAGGGGTGTGGTCCTGGTCAAGATCTCCTTAACTCTGAAATGAATGTCAGAATGGGAAAGAAAGGTGATTTAAGCAATTTTGAGTGTGGCGTGGTTCATGGAGTATTTCACAATCTGCTCAGTTACTGGGATTTTCACAAACAACCATTTCTAGGGTTTACAAAGAATGGTGTGAAATGGAAAAACATCCAGTATACGGCAGTCCCTGTGGGCGAAAATGCCTTGTTGATGCTAGAGGTCAGAGGAGAATGGGCCGACTGATTCAAGCTGATAGAAGAGAAACTTTGACTGAAATAACCACTCGTTACAACCGAGGTATGCAGCAAAGCATTTGTGAAGCCACAACACACACAACCTTGAGGCGGATGGGCTACAACAGCAGAAGACCCCACCGGGTACCACTCATCTCCACTACAAATAGGAAAAATAGGCTACAATTTCCAAGAGCTCACTAAAATTGGACAGTTGAAGACTGGAAAAATGTTGCCTGGTCTGATGAGTCTCGATTTCTGTTGAGACATTCAGATGGTAGAGTCAGAATTTGGCGTAAACAGAATGAGAACATGGATCCATCGTGCCTTGTTACCACTGTGCAGGCTGGTGGTGCTGGTGTAATGGTGTGGGGGATGTTTTCTTAGCACACTTTAGGCCCCTTAGTGCCAATTGGGCATCGTTTAAATGCCACGGCCTACCTGAGCATTGTTTGTGAGCATGTCCCTCCCTTTATGGCCACCATGTACCCATCCTCTGATGGCTACTTCCAGCAGGATAATGCACCATGTCACAAAGCTCGAATCATTTCAAATTGGTTTCTTGAACATGACAGTGAGTTCACTGTACTTAAATGGCCCCCACAGTCACCAGATCTCAACCCAATAGAGCATCTTTGGGATGTGGTGGAACTGGACCTTCATGCCCTGGATGTGCATCCCACAAATCTCCATCAACTGCAAGATGCAATCCTATCAATACAGGCCAACATTTCTAAAGAATGCTTTCAGCACCTTGTTGAATCAATGCCACATATAATTGAGGCAGTTCTGAAGGCCAAAGGGGGTCAAACACAGTTTTAGTATGGCGTTCCTAATAATCCTTTAAGTGAGTGTATATTGTTAATTGGAAGCATCAATAAAATTTAAAAAAAAAAAGTTTATTCAAATAAAAAAATTATATTCTGATTTATCATTCTCTCATACTGATCTTTTTCAAACGTCATCACACGGTCTTACCTTCAATGATGCCATTCTGGCACGTGTTGGCGCAGTTCCAAAAATTAGTGGGGATGATATCGGCAGCAATACAGGTAGAACTTCTGGTACTGGATGCACAACCACTGCAGTGGTGGATCAACACATTTCCACTCCACCCCAAATTACACAGGTGAGTGAAGTTGAAGGTCACATGGAAATGTGTTCAGGCTCTGCGTCAGTGGATAAACAATGGAAGATTGAACCAAGGGGTTCCTCAAGCAAGGAGAATGGTGGTGGGAATGGATGCTTCTCTGACTGGGTTGGGGGGTGACAGTCTATCTGTCTTTGAGACTTTTGATTCAATTCTACAGGACAAGCAAGAGACTTTTTAGGGCCTACCCAAAACTGACCTCACGCCGTCTACGTAAACCAGGCAGCCGATCTCCTCTTCCGAACTGGGCCTCCCCCGGGGGCACAAGTGTATCCAGAGCTGACCAGGGAAGTTGGTGGCTTATTCTAAGTGTCTGGCCACTCGGCACTGAAGGAAGTGGCACTTACGGACATATGTGCAGCGGCCTCATTGAGCTCATCTTGAACCATTGCCAAGCATTACAGGGTCAATTCGGGAGTTTAAAGAAGTATTCAGTACACCCGGATGTTATAAAGGGAACCAATGACTTTAGGTCAGTCATTTGAATTAGTTTACATTAGGTCTTGAGGAAAGGCAGCACCATGGCACAAAATATGTGTTCTGCAGAAGAAAAATGCATAAAGGTTTGGAGCAATGAGAGTTCATTTCTGGTTAAATATCCTTTACATTTTATTTTTCACTGCCGTGAAAGAGTTTATTATATATTATATGTTTACGTTAAATCATGTAACAGTTGCACCAAAGTAAAATTGTATATAACTTGACAGAAGAAAAGGGTTATGTTATATTTTACAGTACTTGCAGTGTACTTACTAAAGTATTGGTTATCATAAGGTAAATAAAGGTTAAGGGGGGGGGGGGGGGGTAGGATCAGGGTTAGTACCTAACCCAGTTATTGTAATTGCTAATAAGTACATATGCCTACATATGGGGAACAGGACAGTAAAATAAACCGTTACTGAAAAAAGTTAGTAATAGAATAATTAGAAACTATTGAAATTTTTACCAATTGGCCCCATTCACTTCAATTGTAAATGCATCGCTAAGTTTTATTTTAAAAAAGAAAAGGAGGAACAAGAAATTAAGTCAATATGGAAAACTTTAACAAATGAACTTTTTATTTTCAGTGAATAGGTTTTGAAATATTAAAAGTAATGAGTTGGCCTTCCTCTTTTTCATGGTTTTCTTTGGTAAATCACAGAACTGAACATATGTGAACTTAATTGGCTTAGTATCTGCTCCCGTTGTGCGTTTACCTCCAATCCCCTCTCTTTTTTTTTGTTTCTCTTTCTCTCTCCCCGTTTTTTTTTTACCCCGCAGGCTTACAATTAGGGGAAGCAATTAGTGTCTCTCTTCCGCCCCATCTCGTTCAGAAGGTCATTGTGTACAGCGGGACTCGGAGGGAGGGGCAGAAAGCTGACATCTGCTTCATCTCGGATTCTCTGATGAAACAGAGATGATAAATATATTATTTTGGGTTTGTCTTATGTAACATTTTAATGTGTGTAATGCAAATTTAAGCATTTAGAGAACAACTGTTCTGCTTCAGGAAAATGATGCTTCCAGATAGATATCAGTCCAGACATATTAATCAAACAAAGTAGCGCAGATAGTAAGTGTTTTGTTTTTTTAATAGACAACGGTATTTTTTGCTCATGAATGTTACATTTCAGACAAGATATATGACATGGAATAACAAAAAAGATATGATAAGAAATATTTGGTAAATGCAAAATGTATTAAATGCAAAAGTTTCCAGTAGACATTGTACTGTGCCTAATAGTGCACTGGTCTATTGCAATTGTTCTAAATACAAATAATTAAATAATACGATAGTATACAAGATTATCAACAAAGAAGGGAAAATCTATCACTTATATTTGTATAACTTCACCTAAACTTTATATTTAGGTGATTTTAAAATTGAAAATGAAAAAGATATCCAAGTTATAACCCAGAATGTTTGAAAAAGTGTACAGACACATGAATCATATATCCGCTTAACGAAAGAATCCGAACATTGGTTTTCACCGCTTCATTTTTTTGTGGAAAACATACATTTTTCAGGACTATTTGATAAATGGAAAGTTCAAAAGAACAGCATTTATTTGAAAGAGAAATCTGTCAGGAATTCAACTTTGGACATTGTCATGCAGGGTTGTTGGACTGACCTCTCTGTTGCCCTCTATGTGAGTGAACGTGTGAAATCACATGTATTGATCAGCCTAATGCAAGAGGAAGGGCCTGCGGCAAGGTGATCAATGTGCTCTTCATTAACCCCTGTGAGGGAGTGTGTGTGTGTGGGGTTTAGGAAGGGTGCTAAACTTTGGACAGGGGTGTATAAATACACCATCCCAGCTGAAACTTGTGACATTCATGCACATCATCTCGCTTACAAACAGCACTACATGAAAGGCTAACACACACATAGCTAAGCTGACACTAGATACTAACACACACTCCATATGACAGAACAGAACACGCTTTCAAGCAAAATTGACCTAAAAATGACAACATCTGAATGATTTCGTGGATGGAGCTTCAAAACAGTGAGTATATTGTGTGAGTCTGTGTGTGCTAATGCTAATCTTTGTAGCATGTGTGTTACATCAACAACCTTATTGTTTATTCGTTTTAGAACCTTTTACCTGACCATTGGTCAGGTAAATTATTTAAAATATACACATAAATTACGTTTACAAATTGGTAACTATATTTCACAGTGTCCTTTGTTACATGCTGTGTATAGAAAACTACATTAGTACTGTTTAATTACAGGTAACAAGGATACCTTAAAATAAACGTAACCGTTAGAAAAAGGGAATCAACCGCACAGCTGATTTGGCACATTTTATCCCGAATGCGCTTCCTTAAGATATTATATAAATGAAAGATAATATCTAAATGTAAAAAGTGCTAGTAACTTAATAGCTGTTTCAAAGCTTCTCTGTTCTCTTTCAGACGCTGTCGAAGTTGATGGCGAGCTTCTGAGAAGTCAGGGACTGTGTGATATGTTTGATATTCGGTTGCTTTCCTTATATCACGTCAACTAAATATCAGACATATTCCTACAGACTCTGGCACAAATCTTCACATTCGTGGCCTCTCTTCATTCATCATCTCGGGTTCATCAAATGTTTCGTTTTGATCACTTTCTTGATTGTTTCTTGCGCATGATTTCTAGCGTTTGAGCTATAAAATCTTATATAATGCAATAACAGACTCATTTAGTGAAGACTACAGTTTTTCATGTTTTTCATTTCTTAAATATTTGTTCTTAGTACATCTTATAAAGTTTATAACTGCACGTCAACTGTATTCCTGAGCAATTAAGCCAAAATGTAAAAAGAAAGGGTCCAAATGAGGGGTTTCGTACAGCGATGATATAAAAATACCATTTTGGGTTGCCCGTACAATTTTTTTTTTTATTATTATTGAACCATTTTTTATTTTTTTGTAGACAATTTAATACTCCAAAGACCCATTTGTGGAATAAACTGAAAGTTTCCATGAATGTTACAGTAAATATTCTTCATTGAACCTTAACTTCAAAAAGTAAGTAATCTGGTTGCCTTAAAATTTTAAGTTGAATGAATGGGAAAAAGTGAGTTAATACAATGAAGGAGATTTATTTAATCATCAGAAACTCAACTCAAAATAATAAATTATCTCAGCTAAATAAATTATTTAAGTTGATTTGACAAAAGAAAAAAATGTTATGACAACAAATTTTGAAAATGTTTTTTTTTTTTACAAGCCAAGAACCTTTCATTTTAATCCTCTGGTGCTGTTTGGTCATTTTTGAGCGTCAAATTTTACGTTTTTAATTTTTTTACTTCATAGGGATGATACGAAACATGCGGTTTTGGCACCTGCTGGTTAAATGGTCCTGGAAAAAATAGTCACATATATTGTTTGGTGTCAAAAATGACCGCACTGGAAATGAATGGGAGAATGCATTGGAAATAAATGTCACCTATACTGGAAATGTTTGGTACTACACACATTATTTTTTTTAGATATCAACCTCACATTTGAAACACTTTATGCCTTTGATTTTCTCTCAGTTTTAGAGTAAAACATGTTTTGGAAAATAGGTTTCATATTCAACTTTAAAATTTGTATTTTGTGGCCTTTTTTATAACAATACTTCAGCAATAATCCTGCCAAGTGTCGTCTTTAAAACTAACCAAACTTTCAAAGCATTCGAGATTTAAGACAGTTTAAGATGGAAATTTAATTTCCAGTGAATAAATAGCTACATAAATATTTAGTACCATCCCATCCTCTAAAAATAGATCATATTGCTGCATATTTTGAACAATGTGGGCAACCGACGGGCCTCACTGACTCAACTATATATGCATTAAATACTATGGAAGTCAATGGGGTCCATCAAATGTCTGGTTACCCACATTCTTCAAAATATTTACTTTTTTGTTCAGCCGAAGAAAGAAACTCGGTTCCTCTTTATTTCGATAGTCCACTCTAGACATTCTACTAACTCTAGGTAACTTTGCAAATACAACTAACTCTCATTAGAGTATTAGTAGACTTAGTAGACTGTCAGTAGACTGTTAGGTTATGGTTAGGTCTAATATAAATATCTGTTGGGGGACCAACAAAATAAAGTGTTATCAGATATTAAGCAGATAGTCTACTAATACTCTAATTTCACTTAGTTGACATGTAGTTGCAAAGTTACTTATAGTTAGTAGAATGTCTAAAGTGGATTATCGAAATAATGTTTTACCAGAAACTCACACAGGTTTGAAAAAAACTTGAGGGTGAGTAAATGATGACAGAATTTTCATTTTTGGGTGAACAATCCCTTTAATACTATTAAATTCTTACAACATACTACAACTATAATAATAAGTATAGGCTATAATTTTTATAGAGACATATGTCAGGTTTCAGTTAAGTGAAACTCACAAATGAGACAAAACATGTGACAAACAGTTGTTGGTGTTCTCATATGCACAAATCAACCTACATTAAAGTTATAATTGTTACAAAAATATTATGCTGATGTTTCATTCAAATAGTCCAATTCAGGGCTATTCAACTTAGACCAAATCATCAAAATGTTTTAGGTTGAGTTCTGTGATTTTTAGCATATTTGTCCACTATAAATTACTAGTGTTTGTACAGTAGATATTTTTTGTAATAAAGAAGATTTTCACCGAAAACAGCCTCCTGGCTGTCCATTTAATAATCTTGGACTAATTTATTAATACAATCTCACATCATTGGCATCAACTGTCTAACAGGAGCATTGGGTTCAAAACAAGCTGATAAAATGACACTATAGTTCAATTGTCACGACCTCTTTGTTCATCTTTCTTTTGTTCTTAGCCAGTAGTGTTTGTGTGTGTGTGTCTCTCTCTCTGTGTGTGTGTGTGTGTGTGTGTGTGTGTGTGTGTAAGCGATGCTTAATGATTTTAACCTTTAACTCATGACTCAGTAAGCAAAGTCTCATAACTAAGCCAGAGTTTATGTGCTCAATTTACGTCAGCCATACGTTTTTAACAGGAATATGCATACATGCTATTTTAGTCTAAATAATCTTTTACATGACGCAGAGAAAGTACTGTATATGCCTCAAGCGACTGAACTCGGTCTTTTTTATTAGACATTATTACTGATAATTGGTAAAGATGAAGTAACATGATCTTTTTACTTATTTGCCAGTTTTATTGAGACTAGATAGTGATGTACACATGGAAAAAAATGCATATTTTAAACTTTTTAGCATCAGATGTAGCCTATAAGAGCATTACGTCAATAATTTGTTTAAAAAAGCACTATTAAATGTGTAAATAATGTAATGAATCTACTAGTTCTACTTCAAAAAGGCCGCTAATGGGCATAGCAAAGATATAATGTCATAACATTTCATTTAAATATTTTCATATGCCTAAGGATCTGTATGCTTGTGCAATTTCCAACTTCTAGCACATACAATATTTGTAAAAGTTATAAGTTGCCTAACATACTATAAAATGTTATCGAAATGTCCTTCATGCAATATATTCACTATTTTGGATCATGAAACCCTGAATATGTGAGTGTATAAAAGGTAGACACAAGATTGTTAGAAAAATATTTTCAAGTATTTGTTATCAATACACACAAAGATGAATTTATCATGTTCTAATTCACTGCTCATTTATGGCTTGAAGGGTCAACATCACACGATAGACATTTCCAGCACAGTTACACATTAAATAACACCCAGATTAGTGTAATTACATTACATACATGATTACATCGATAAGATGAAGCAATAATATCGATTTGGACCCTGAGTAACTACTTGTCAACTGTTTTTTTTTTTTTTGTAAATGTGTTCTTGCACAGTTTTACCTGGCAGCTTGATACTTGTTTGACTAAAGAAAAAGGCCTTTTACTCTTTTATTGTAGGAACCATTAACGTTATCTGTGCATGAAAACACAAGAATAATGTGCATTGTCTCGAGGCAATACGTAACTGAATTCATTTCTATTTAAAGAAATAACGGTGCGTGGAAGAAATCGTGCTGTGTGTGTGTGTGTGTACATGTTTTTCTATCCCGGTGGGGACTTAGGTTATTTAGTGGTAGGGGATAGAATAGTTTGTACAGTATAAAAGCCATTACGTCAATGGAGAGACCCCACAAAGATATAGTGTGTAAGTGTGTGTGTTTCTGTGAAGTAGGAGGGTCACAGAAGTATAAATATCAGAGATCATAGAGCATCATCACAATAAACCTGAAGAGACTGAAGGAATCCAGAGAACAAAACAGAAAACCTCCATTAAAACAAGATCCGCAGGGTACGGTAAGACTTTATTTCCTCTTATCAAGTCTTAACTTTCTTTTTACATTTCTCAATCTGTTTTGGATCCATTTCTTAGAGTGCCAAGGAATAAAGATAATGATACAAGATGTAAGTAATATATTCTATAAAAGATCTAAAGCAAAATAAGCGTAATTTTATGTCACCATTGTGGTGATCAGTGTTCACTTTAGTTGGGCTCTTGACCCTTAAATCATTAACTTTGTCTTTTGCTTGGCTGCTGTACATGAGTTATAACAGCCAGATGAATAAATAGAAAATGTGACACCATCAGGTGTCTTCAATAATACTCAATCATCACTCAATTAATCACTTAATTATCTCATGAACTTTAACACTGTTTCAGTGTTCATTTAACACTCTGCTCGGAATTTATATAATTCACACTTTCAGTGTTAATTTAACACTGGGGATTTTGCTGTAAGAATAATATAGTTTTAAAGTACATTTATTTTTGCTATAGTTTTACTTTTCAATAAAATTTATCAATCCACAATCAAATGTAACTGTAAATGTAATGTAATACTATATTTGAGAGCGATGAAACACCTAGTCAGTTCAAGATCAAGCAAAAGTATTCTCAGAGAATTCTCTCAGTTCGATTTACAGTTCATGAATGTGAAACAAACAAATAAACAATAACAGAATGAAATAAAAGCTTTAAAACGAAGTTTACATGCACTTATAAGAAAAGGTTCTATAGGAAAAGCTTCATAGAGCCAATTTTAATTTTAATCATTTTAATTCATTAATTGTAACGCATGTTTTGTTTTAATTCCAATTTATGAAGTAGCTTGCAAATACCTTATTGCTAGAAAAAAATCCAAATAACCTGTTAATTGTGAAAGTATTTTGCAATCATTTAAGACATTTCTCCTTTAAACGGAGCCAAGAAAGTTCTATATAAAACCACACTGAACTTTTTTTCTGTATAAAGACATATTGTTTACATCAATTATTCGTAATAAACACTAAATAATAAGTATTATTATTTTTATAGATGGGTTCAAATTTGCTGCTGATTGCATCCTTCCTGCTAAGCGCATTTGCTCCAACCCTCTGTGTGAACCGAGGAGGAGAGTGCACGTTCAACACCAAAGGTACTTCACCGTGCATTCGTGAGTTTGTGTTGAATTCACCACACGTAGAGAGATAAATCATCAATCGTCTTTGTGTTATTTTTAGGCACCTGTGAATATCAAGGGCAGGTCTTCGGCATTGGTGAGAGTTGGATTACTAAAGACTGCTACCAGTGCGTGTGTATGGAGCCCATTGGAGTGGGCTGCTGCGATTAGTAAGTACTGATAACTTCTTTTTGAAATAAATACCTTATAAAATACATTAAAATCTATCTGTACAATTTACAGTAAAAAAATTACAGCTGGTGGAGGCAATGTGGAGGCAACATTTCAGGTTTTAAGGATGAAACTTAAATCTACAGTAAAATTTTTTTTTCTTTTAAACCAACACTATAAAAAAAAATGTGTTCAATTTACGGTAAAATACCGGCAGCCAGAAATTTACCGTATAAAATACGCTAGACTTTATAGTAACAAGGTTTTACAGACTTAACTGAAAATGTACAGAAATAAACTGTATTTCACTATCTGATATAATAATTGAGGTATTAAAGGAGTATAGTTCACTTTAAAAAAACTTTTGCTGATAATTTACTCACCCCCATGTCATCAAAGATGTCCATGTCTTTCTTTCTTCAGTCGAAAAGAAATTAAGGTTTTTGATGAAAAAATTCAAGGATTTTTCTCCACATAATGGACTTCAATGGGAACCAAACGGTTCAAGGTCCAAATGAGAGTTTCAGTGCAGCTTCAAAGGGCTTTAAACAACACCAGACGATGAATAAAGGTCTCATCTGGCCCTTTGAGTCATGACTCGAAAAAAGATTTGTTCATTTTGATGAGCGAGTTTGAACAGGAGAGTCATGAACGCTCATCACAGAACAGAGCAAGGCGAGCATTTGAGCTTATAAAACTTAAACTTTTTTATTTATTTTCTTAAATGAGCGATCATTTCACTAGATAAGACCCTTATTCATCGTCTGGTGTCATTTAAAGCCATCTGAAGCTTCACTGAAACTCTGTTTTGGACCTTGAACTGTTTGGTTCCCAATGAAGTCCATTAAATAGAGAAAATCCTGGAATGTTTTAAATGTTAAATGTTTTTGAATGTTAAATTATCAGCAAAAGTATTTTTTCAGTGAACTACACCTTTAATTTCTTTTCTGTATCATTGTAATACACTGACAACCAAACCAACAATAACAGCAGGGTTGAGAGTCACATGTTATATGGAAGCTCATCATGCAGCACTTCCACAAATAACTTAACTTTAATTTAGAAAAGCTGCACAGTCTCATATACTTAAACATTAAACACCATTATAACACACATGAAACTTTATAAAGGCAATAAACATTAACAATATTAAATGACACATAAAACCCTAATGTGCATAACTGATTAGAAAAAACTACACAAACTATGAAGAAACAATTTATTTCAACAAAAAAAAAATCATCAAATACGAAGTGTCACGCAGAGAATTGTGGGAATGTCAATTTACGATTTTTCCTAAATTTTACAATGAGTTGTTCATTTTCACTTTCAAAAACGGTAAATTTAACGGTATTTTACTGTAAAATGACATGAAATTTACCATTAGATCTATCAAAGTTATTTGCTGTATATAGTAAGGAAAGGTACTGTTAACCAATTAACCGTTTTTCATTGTAGCATTTTTACGGCGTTTTACCGTTAAAATCAAGATCATTTTTTGTTTTGTACATTTATAATACAATGACAACCACCAAACAACACATCAGTTCATCACAAGTACCTTTTCCAGAAGCTGAGGTACATATTATGCAATAAACATTAAATGAATGCTTAACATGCAAACCTAACGTACATAACTGATATCAAAAAACTACGAAAACTTGTGTGTGCCATTATGTGTATAATTATTTTATATATAAATACACATGCATGTTAATGTTTAAGGAAATGTGTTATTCATATATAAAATATTTATAAATCATATAGATTGTGTTTATATATGTATACATAGTATTTACGTGCAAATAATTCTTAAATACATGCAAGTATTTATATATCTAAAATAATTATACACAGCACACACACATATGTAAACACAAACTTTTATTTTGGATGCAATTAATCGCAATTAATCTTTGCACAGCCCTAATAAAAAACTATCAAATTTTAAATGCCACACTGGGAATGTCAATTTTTTCCACTGTAAATTATGAGATGATGTCTTGTTTTTCATTTCCAAAAAATGTATTTTACTGTAAAAACATGTCCTGTGAGATTAATTTTTTTTCAACGTATAGAAGGAAGCATAGTTTATATTTTTATCATATCATTTGTTGTCTTTTACTGTTAAAAGATGGAGCATATCTACCTGCACATATTCAGTGTGTGTTCGTTCTCACCCTGACAGCAACTCCCAACCAGTAGATTATCCCGACTGGTGTGAGGTCATCAGAAAGCCAGACTCCTGCATCAGTGTGACTGTGATGAGAGCCAATCACAAACTCCCTTGTCTTTATGGGAAGTGGGGCAGGATGCGACCTGATACATGGAAGTCCGACAATGAATTACTGTTCTAGAAAGAATTTTAAATATCACTAATTCATGTTTGCAATAATTGTTAATTTTATTTTTTTGTGAATTTAAAAGGATGTGCTAATATATATTTTTTACCATTCTGTTTCAGAGAATTATTGGTTCTCTGCATCAACATTTAGTTTTAATGTTCAGACCTGAATTATATGTTGATATGAAAAACAATAATGTTACTATAGCTTTCTGTTTAAAATCTGCTTTAAACTGAAGTTGCAATAGTCATTCTTATCTATTGTGACATGTATAACCAAATAAAATGGCTTCTCGAACAAGAAGAAAAATGTAGGAGAGAACTTGATTTTGTCAGTCAGGATTCGTTTGAATGGTTGTGGTTTGTTATTACTGTGATGTCATGTGAGTGACAGGTTACCTCGCCCTTGCACCAGTAAACATCATCAGAGAAGAGAAGAGATGTCACTGCAAGAGGGAGGGGAAGTCATTTTGATTAAAGATTATAAGGGCATGTGCATAAAAAATGTGCAGATAAACAATTAAAATTAAATACTGCAATATTACATAAAAACAGGTGTCAATTTAGATTTTATGCAACTTTAGATGCACAGTGATATAATTATCAGCCATTTTAAAACCGAAAGGTTTTCTTATCAATAAAACATGCCACTTTATAAAATTGCATTTAATATATCTATAATATAATTTTGATATTCTGTTTTTTTCATGTGTGATATAAATATTGGCAGCTTCAGCACTAAGTACAAACAGATTTATAATTCCACTAATTATACAAATTATAGATAAATATTACTGGGTTGGGTCTATAATTGAAGAGTTCAGATGCAAAAGCCTCTAAATGCCATTTGAAATTTTCTTCTTTAATGATGATTTTTATCAAGCTTGTATATTTAAGTTCAGTAATTTCACTTAAATGACAATTAATAGGTAATCTTCATTGCCATTTAAGTGAATTTACTGAACTTAAATATACAAGCTTGATAAAAATGGTCATTTTAGAAGAAAATTTCAAATGGCATTTAGAGGCTTTTGCGTCTGAACTCTTCAATTGTTGATGCTCAAATATTTAACAAACCAACTGTTGGTTTCATGTCAGATTTGTATTGTTTTTCTTTTGGGTGTTTTATTTTCTATTCATTTTCCATGTGGTTGGCAATTTTTTTTTTAAAATATTGTTGTTAATAAACATGGGGTAGGTCTAAATACAGTTTGTGTGACCTTACAATATTTAACATTAAACAAAAATTTTAATTAAATATACAAAATATATAACATTTAGCCAAAATGGGTTACAGTGGTATAAAGTCAGCCTAAGCTGTCACAAAATATTAGCTTGTTTACTAATAAACTTAAATTTCCAAAAAAAAAATGTTAAACAACAAAATGGATTAAGGCTTAAATATTGCATAAAAATTAAAAATTGAGAGAATTTTCATGACTATTTTTTTATTATTGCATTATTTTTCATTAGTTAACATCCCACGTGCAATTAATTTAATATCAATTCAATAGATCATTTCAGAATTATTTTGTTGTAAGCTTTTAATTGTAATATTGATCTAATATGTAATGGGCCAACAAAGTACCGTATTCGTCGAATGTGCCAATTAATATTTTTGTCTTGACTAGATGCCAGCAGCAGAAGATCTCTTTCGGTTTCCTCTCCTCAGTCAAGCATATGTGTGTTGAAATCTGATAGGGTGTCGATGCACGCGCACGCTGCCTGTGCTGGTGCGTTTGCAATACACATGAACGTAAACCTAAAAGCTGAAGGTGGTAAACTCGGTCAAAATAAGAACGTTCGACCTTTGACTACCTAAAATCTCTCGGACACACACTGGAATGCGAAATATTTAGCCAGGTGTGTTTTTCTGTCCAGAAGTCACATGATAAGCCTAAGCCATCACGTGTCAACGTTCAAGTTTCAGGAAAGTTTTCATTTATTTGGGGAGAAAACACCTCCTTTCTCCCGCCCCTTCTGCATCATTATTGGTTATTACTCAGCGTTGTTCTTTTTGATAGGTCCAAACTCACGTCAATCAAGCGGCTGACGTTCGGACCACGCCTACTTCTTTAACCTGGTTTAGAGTAATTGACACCGTTTCTGAAGCGAAAGACTTGTAATTTCATCCGCATGAACTCATAGATATGGTGTCCGAGCCACAGTAATATGTAAAGGTGAGTTGATACATTTGCTATTACCATAATAAACGATCGTTTGGGGGTGAAATATCCCGTTAAAAGACAAGTGTCAAGGAACAGGCACACACAGCGTTCAAGGTGTTTGCTGACGTTACGCAAAGTTTATTTGACTTTTTATTGAATATAGACGTTTATGTTTGCACTTAATATTTATTAAGGAATGTTTGTTGAATTTTCAAATGTGTATCATGCATGTGTGTACAGTAACGTTACTGTATGTCTCCTTGTGCTCATGACAGTTCTTGCTACAAGAGGCCAATTAACATGATGTTCTTGAAAGTTGTTTTTATATTGGCCGCTTAAATTACATATTTATTTGCTTATTCACCGTTTAAAGTGAACCACAGACACTAAAAGTGACAACAGAAATGTGCATAAAACGTATTTTCTATTTACCCATATAAAGAATTAGATTTGGGTGAGTTACAGAAAATATTATGGTTATTTTTAAACTTTAACACATGTTTTGGGGTAGTTTACTAAGAAGATGGACCAGATTTATGCTTACATATAATGTAACATATTTTAGATTGTGTAATTAGTTTCACCATTTTTCCTTACAATTAAATAGCCTTGTATTGTGATAAATGGATAAATAAAAGTACACAATAGCTGGAAGCAGCAATTAAAGGGCCAAACACTACAGAGGCAGGACGAGGAACTAAAAATCAACGCCAAAGTGTCAGACTAACTGAAAAAAGACATTTGGAGATGGTTTTAAAGTAAAATGGTTGAAAACACACAAATACAATCACTTGTAAGTGACGTAATTCCTTATTATTATTTGACCAATCCACCTCATTCCTATGGCCCATAATGCTTTGCGCGAATTATTGGTGTGTTAAGCTGTAAACAATCAGAGAAAGGCTCGCTCAATGAACCTAATACGTTAAAAAAGTGTCAGAATGAGATGACATTAATCGACTCACCCTTCAACCATGGAACATTAAAATAAAATGTAAAAGTTCAGGGAGCCTACTTTCAACAGACCAAAAATAGCCCCATATGCATTGAGTATTTGGTTAAATATCGCTGTAGTAGGCAAATATCTGTATTGTATGACAAGCCTTAATCAAAAATGTTCATTAACTTCAGCATTATGATTTCCGTCATTTTGACAGAACAGATTATAAATTGCATTTACCTGTGAATACAAACCTGGAAAGGTACATGTGGATTTGAGGAGAATAACAAGAGGTTCTTCATGCATTCCAGTGAACTATTAATGGAATATCGAAAATTATATTCTTACGATATGTGCTGCCATAGACTTCTAGAGTGTAATAAGAAGAAGGTGCTTTGCCCCTAAAGCCATTAGGTTTATGGTTATGAATTGCATGCATGCATAAGAAGTTGCTATTTAAATGGTTTAGATATACTAACACACATTACACTTCTCTTTTCTCTCTTTTTTACCAGAATGGACACCAAAATACCCCCAGACATGAACAGCGCCGACTTACCCCAATGAACTTTAGTCGATTTAGTTTATGAGAATGAATGTGAGACAGAAAACGAGAAGCATGGAAGAGGAGGAATTTACTGAAAATACCATGCGGCTTAAGAACATAGTTCTGTTTCTCAGGTAGCTATTTATAAAAGGAGGAAGACATGTTTTAGTAGATGTACACGCCGTCACTAACACACTACCACTATTTTCATGCTTGCTTTGGTAGACACTGAAACCATTTTAAGGTAGTGAAAACAGTGTGATAAAAAAGAAAGAGGTTTGGGTACAACAGCAAGGCTGAGTGTAGATTCAAAACTAATACTATTTAACAAGCCATTCAGAGAACAAGGAGCTGTGAAACATGGATTTTGGTGAAAGCACTTTTTGTGGAAGTGGAGACCTGGAACTGGATCCAGATATCGTGAGTGAGGAAGCGGGGAAACTCTACTCTGAGCTACAGGTAACCAATCAATAGTGTCCACCTTAACACACTCGCAAATCAAAATAACTTTAAAGTCAGGATGAAACGCCTCTCGAATAAGAAGAAAATGTTGGGTGGGACTTGATTTGGGGATTGATCGGATGGTTATGGTTTGCTATTGGTCGATCTGATGTGATTGACAGATTGTCCCGCCCTCATGCTGAAAAACACGTCATCAGGGAAGAGATGTCACTTCAAGTGGAGGGGCAGTCATTTTAGTTAAAGATTATGAGGGCACATGAATTTCTTCAAAAATAATCATTTTTAATTTATAATAAAAACTGGAATAAATGCTCGATTTCATGGGGACTTTAAAGCATTTGCCCCTCACTCAAGCATAGAAAACAGAAGTTCAGAGCAGATGTTCTGCTGACTTTTCATAAGGGAAGTCAACCATCGTATTTTTTCCTTTACAAGCATAAGTCATAAGTACTGCTCTTCCTGTGAGTGCAACTGCCCACTGAGATAAGAGAATTAAATGGAGGGAAAAACCTCCAAAAATCATCACAAGCAAAAAAAAAAAATACAATTCAGACGTTTTTTTTCTTCTTTGTAGTCAGTGGTGGAGACTCATGGAGCTGGAGTGGTGGAGTCTCTGCTGCCCATCCTCGTCTGGGTCCTGGAAGGGCTGGCGAGCTGCAGGGCTCAGCTGAGAGAGAGAGAGGAAGAGGCAGAGAAGGAGAAAGGAGAGAGTGAAGAACTGCTGCAGAGATATCAGAGTGAGAAAACACTGAGGAGAGAGAGCCAGGAGGTGAGAGACAATCTGTGTGATGAATTTTGGGATTTCCAGAAATTTCCCCCTGTAGTCAATAATTTTATGCCTTAACCCTAAAACCATATTCTGGACAAATGTGGACAAAATAGTTTTGATTTATTTTTAAAAAATACTTCCATTGATCTGAGCGGTACAAGACTTGGCTACTTTTCTAAGTTTGCCTCCTGAACACACACAATTTTTTTTTTTTTTTGACTTAGTTCTACAATGTAAAGTGGGTGAAAAAATAAAACTCCTTAATCTTGTATTTGGGTCAAAAATGGGCACCCATAGAAATGAATGGGAAAAGCTGTAATTTAGAGCATTCTAAAATAAGCCAAAATAAGACACCAGGTGACAGCAAAGTCACTTCATCTTTAGGTTTTAGCTCTGAGAACTTTTTGGAATGATATTTTAATGTAGTTAAAAAAAATAATAAATTAAACATAAAAATAAGCATAATTTACATAGAAAATATGATACTTTTTGAAGTAAATAAATTCATAAATACCCCCAAAATGAAAAAAAACACCATAAATGGATAAACAAAACTTTATCGAAGACAGTGATATAACATTTATAATAAATAAAAATTAGGATCACTCCTGAGTCATCTGTGCCCACATTTATCCACAATTACAGGATTAAGGGCTATAAAGTGAATACGGTTTGAGGGCTAAAACGCATCTTTGATCATCTTTGAAAAAAAAAAATCTTCATGCCTTAAAATAGCTTGAATATTACTATACACCCTTGCATCATTTAGTATACACGGTTCTATGAATATGCAAGTTAGCCCCGCCTCCACTCACTCACACCAGTTCAGAGATACACTCGTTGATGATCACACGTTGACGTGATTGGTTACAAGGTAGTTTGTGACATCAGAAACACCAGCGATTTCGAACTGCATTTTTGAGAAAGTCTCGGGTTCACCGCAGTTTTAAAAACTCCCCAAGTCAAGTGTTTAATTTTGTTTATATGTCTGTGTGGTGTTTTGAATGTGCTATAAGACAAACCATGTGTATATTCATAAGTTAGCACCATTGCTGAGTGTTTTCTCCTTAAAGGGATAGTTCACTTTGAAATTAATTTTTGGTATGTTTTAGCTTACCTCAAGGGCATCCAAGATGACACTTTGTTTCCGCAGTAGTTTCAATTTTGATATTTTACCTTATCAATCAACCTTTCTGTGTACCGTCAGCGCTATTTGGAGTTGGATGACCAGTTTGAGCAAGAGAGGAGAGCAATGCGTGCGAGAGAAAAGGAGAGGGAAAAGAGAGAAAGAGAACTGGAGAAGAAGGCCAGAGAACAAGCTGACCAATGTGAGTCTCTCCTAATTAAACCTTGCACCCTTCGGCCCTCCCTCCCTCTCTAGACTGTTCATATACACATTAGCTTGATGTATATAAATGTTTTAAATGTATGACCAAAGTCTTTTCCATGTAGTGATGGCTTTGGAGGAGCAGAAAGCAAATCTGACCCGAGAACTGAACTCACTCAAACACACACATAACAAGGTCCGTATCACTTAAGTCTGTGCGTTTGTTGTAGTATTTGTTTACTTTAGAAATTTCCATTTCTTAAAATCATTTTTAATCCTCTCTTTTAAAATCCAGTTAGTCCAACTGACACATCGAGATCTGCTGGAAAAGAAAAAGGAGTGGGAGAGTGAAGCCTCCACTTACAGGTAAACCTTCCCCTTTTTTGACAAGTAATGGAAGCCCACAATTTGGTACATGTTACTTGTGCATTTGAGTGGTTGGAAATGATCCCTGTTTTGTCATGTCAGCAGGAATCACGTGCACGGCAAACACTCGGAAAGCATTTCTACACGAGGCCAAACAGAAACCATTTGCACCGAAGAGGTGATTTTATTTTAAATTCAGTGGATAGACGCTTAACAATCCAGAACATTTCTATTATATTTACATTAATTGCTAGTATAAAATAATAAATATCTTGATTTTCACAAAGCATGTCTTTTATACCACTCTTTCAGCCACATGGTCCCAAAGCTGGCTTTGGCCCTGATTCCGCTGTGTCAGAAACTACCATTACCAATGACAACAACACGACTGATGCTGAAGTCAACCATGATGATGAGCAATCCTTTGTCAGTGACATCATAAGCTCCACCCCTGAGCTGGCCCATTTGGAGGGCTTTATTGAAACAAGGTACAGTAATTTATAAGGAGACTTTATTATACCTAAAACCATATTCTGGACAAATGTGGGCAAAATAGTTTTGATTTATTGTTAAAAAATACTTCCTTTGATCTGAGCGGTACAAGACTTGGCTACTTGTCCTAAGTTTTCTTCCTGAACTCACACATTTTTACTCAATTCTACAATGTAAAGTGGGTGAAAAAAAACTCCTTAATCTTGTATTTGGGTCAAAAATGGGCACCCATAGAAATGAATGGGAAAAACTGTAATTTAGAGCATTCTAAAATAAGCCAAAATAAGACACCAGGTGACAGCAAAGTCACTTCATCTTTAGGTTTTAGCTCTAAGAACTTATTGGAATGATATTTTAATGTAGTTAAAAAAATGTAAAAAATAAAACATAAAAATAAGCATAATTTACATAGAAAAATATGGTACTTTTTGAAGTAAATCAATTCAAAAATACCCCCAAAATAAAAAAAAAACACCATAAATAGATAGACAAAACTTTATCGAAGACAGTGATGTAACATTTATAATAAATAAAAATTAGGATCACACCTGATTCCTTTGTGCCCACATTTGTCCATAATTATTAAGGGCTATAAAGTGAATACGGTTTGAGGGCTACACTGTATCTACCTGTTTTGATGATATTGAATTTATATTAAATATATATATATATATATAAGGAATCCTGATAAACAATTATCTATTTTTTCACAAAAGTATTAAGTAACATAACTGTTTTCAACACTGATAATAAAAGAATGTGCAGCAAATCATCTACAAATCTACAAATCAATTACATTTTTAAATATTTGTTTTTAAAATGTATTTATATTTTTAATTGCTATAATATTTCACATTATTACTGTTTTTTAGTTTTTTTTTTTTTTGCAATATTTTTTATCAAATAAATGCAGCCTTGGTGAGAATAAGAGACTTCTTTCAAAAACATTAAAAAGCTTACTTGTAGAAATAAATGCCACAAAAATATTTGTGAATTCCAGAGAAAATGTTCATACTGTAAAGCTCGTTTAAGGCTTGGGTGTCTCAGTCAAGTAAAAAGCTGTCTGGTTTTCTTTTCTTTCTTTTTTGTCATGCACTTTTTTTTCTCTTGCTGAATTCAGGAAGTGAGTGGGTGTTTGTTTATCTGTTAATGCCTGTAACATCCTGTGGATACTCTTTTATTTGATTTTTTTTTTATTTGTCTCCTGCATGGCAGACAAAAAATATATAAATACAGTCTTATCACAGTTTGGTTAATATTGATAAAATTTGATTGCATTTCTCATATACCCATAATTAATCTGTCTGTTAAACATCTGTTCATCTTTTCTGTTCTTCTGTCTTTGCTCTTTCCAGCTCCCCTGTTTGTTCGAAGACCGCGACCTCTGGACTAAACTCTAGTTTGTTTAAGGAGAAGAAACATGCTCAGGAGGATAAGAGAGAGGTAGATGAAGACCAGAAGGTGAAAGATGGAGAAAAACCAAAGGAGGAGGAAGAGATGGACAGCGACTCTGATTGCCTGGAGTGGGACTTGAGGAATACAGAGTCTGTGTTTTCAGAGTTATCTGAACTCAGCAGGGAATATGTGGAAAACGTCGACCAAGGGGCCAGCGTCAGAGGTGTGTATGTACGTGTGTTAGAAGAAATTCACATTTGAAAGAAGGAACAGGAAAAAGTATAAAATTCCTATCAACTGCAATCAAATGCAAAAACTCACTAGGTTGGCGTGTGCAATAATTGAGCTTTTGTGTATGTGTGTGGTAAAATATTTTTGCATTTGTTTCGTTTGCAGATACCTCAGACCAGTTTGAGCAGATACTTTCTCAGTATGAGGAACTAAAACACACTCAGTAAGTTTATATATATATATATATGAATATATATGTCAATCTTTTTATTGTCGAAGTTGAGTTTTTAATAAACCTCTGAATCTCTGATTTTGATCCATACAGTATGCGTCAACCATAACCATAAACTTTTTTTTCAATCCATCCATCTATCCACCCCTGTGCCCATCTTTGTCTCAGTGAAATGGTGGATACTGCTCGTAAGGCCCTTATATCCCGTGTTGAAGAGCTGACCAATGAAAGATCTGCCCTAAATCTGGAACTCGCTTCTTGCCTTGAAACCATCACTCGGCTGGAAGGGAAAACCAAGGAGATGGAGGAGGAAAGCAAGAGGTAAAACAAATGATTGATTCTCATGTAAAACCTGAAATTTATCATAATTTAGAATTAGCAGTTTACTGAATACTTAATTAAGCATATACATTAAATGACACTGATCCGTATTTTCAGGAACAAAAATCATGATAAACATTTCTTACATGATTATAATTAGGAAAAAAATATGTGAGCTGTCATTTAAAAGTTTAAGCTCAGAAAGATTTTATGTTTTTGAATGTCTCTTACGCTAACCAAGGCTGCATTTATTTGATCAAAAATATACAGTAAAAGCTGTCAAGTATTATTGCTATCTCAAATAACTGTTTTCTATTTGAATGTTTTTGATGTAATTTATTCCTATAATTTCTGCCGCCATTCAGCCGTCACATGATCTGCCAGAGCAAAATATAATTTAAAACCGAAATCTTCTGATGCATTATAAATATCATGACTCACGTTTGATCATTTTAATGCATAAGAGTGTTAGTTTCTTTATAAAAATTTGAAAAACATTCTGACCCCAGACTTTTGAAGTGTAGATTAATAGCCAGCATTTGTGTTTTGTTTTATCTGAGATTTATTTATGAAATAGCCTTTTATATTTCACAACAGGTTACGAAAAGAGCTCGAGGCAGTCCAGTCTGAGGACCCTGATGTAAGTCTTTATTAAACATTTCAGGTGCAAGGCACATTTATGGATATTACTATTGTGAAAACACCACTAACTCTACTTCCAGTTAAAGGAACACGCCGACTTTTTGGGACTTTAGATTATTCACCGTATCCCGCAGAGTTAAATAAGTCCATACATAGACTTCTCATCTCTGTGCGTGCTGTAACTCTGTCTAACGCATCCACCGCTAGCTTAGCTTAGCACAAATACTGGAAGTAAATGGCTCCAGCAAACATACTGCTCCCAATAAGTGACAAAATAACGCAAACTTTTTCCTATTTACATGTTGTGATTTATATAGTCACAGCGAGTACAAATAACAAGGTCACACGAGACACTGCCATCTTTTAACCTTATACATACATTCTCAGAAGGCGAAGTACTGCTACTAGGACACGTTGGACACGTTCGCTACTAGCTAGCTAGTCAAGTTAGTTTTCTTGACGGAAGTAACAAAGTTGCTTTTCAGGTGTTGTGCTGATCACTCTGCCCAAGTAGCAGTGCTTCGCCTTCTGAGAATATAGTTCCCAGTATGTATACGGTGACACGCTTATTTGTACACGCTGTGACTATACAAATCACAACATGTAAATTGGAAAATGTTGGCGTTATTTTGTCAGTATACCAGATGGAGCCGTTTACCTTCAGTATTTGTGCAAAGCTAGGCTAACGGTGGGTACGTCAGACAGAGCAACGGCTCGCATGGAGATGTATGGGTATGGATGGACATATTTAACTCTGGAGGATACGGTGAATAGGTCCCAAAAAGTCGGTGTGTTCCTTTATCCTAAAACATTGCCTAACTCCTGCCTCATTCTCTTTTGTTCGCCCCAGGCCTCGCTACCTACCTCCCTCCGTCGCTTCTCTCGTTCTGAAATGGCCCGGGTCGTCATGGAGAAAAACCAGTACAAAGAGCGACTGTTTGAACTGCAGGAATCTCTGCGGCGCTCTCAGACTCTAAGGTGTGTTAAACTTCCTCTCCCAGGATGCATATCTTCATCTTTTACAGGTCGTACAGGTCATATAAGTTTGACCCATGTTTTTTTTTTGCTAAAAGGTGAAGACCCAACGCATGTTTTGTAAGATTCCCTTAACTTTTAAACATATTTTATTAGATTGTCCTGGACTTAATACATTTTTTATGAAGTTACCTCACTTAAGGACTTGTTTAGTATAATATGACTTGCTGTTCTTGTTTGTTTGGTTTTTTATTGTATTTATGATATTTGTATTTTTGTAATTGAATTTTTGCCATGAAAATAGCCTTGGATGCTGACATGGCACTAAATTAAACAATCTGAATCTGAATCATCTTTAACCCTCTGGGGTTGTTCGTTTCAGAGTCACACTCGGGGTGTTCGGGTCCAAATGGACCCAAAGGCCGGGATTCATATTTAATCATTTTACTCGTTTTTTTTTTATAATGTTTTTCTTTTCTTTTTTGTTGTTTTGAGAAATTTTCAAAAAATAAAAAAAAATATAATTAGTATTAATGCAATAATTATGACAAAATTTTCCCCCATTGAACATAATAGAAAAAATATTTTAAAAAAACAAAATTTTTTTAAAGCTCTATTTCATTTTAGAGTTAAGTGTAGTCCTCATAAAAGCAATTTTTGAAATGAGATGGATGCCATCTGGTGGACAAACTGAGCATTTTAAAAATGCAAAACACATGTAAAATCTGATTTTTTTTGGTGTGTTTGTGTATAAAAGTGTGTTTGTGTGTGTGTGTGTGTGTGTGTCTGGATGTGTCTGTTTTGCACTCTTGATGTTTTATAGATTCACCCCTTCACTGTTTTGTGCTTTTTTTCAAGATCGTGGCTGATTTGTAGATTGTATGCACAAAAAAACTCAGTATTTTCACCTTTTTGTCAATTTCCCATTCATTTTCCATGCGGGTCCATTTGGACCCGAACACCCCAAGTGTGACTATTTTTTTTACAACCACTTGGACTATTCACATCCTGTCCCCAATTTTTTTGGGTGTTCAAATACCAAATACCAAGTCACCAAATTTCGGACCATTCCGAGGAAGCTGTGATTTTTAAAAAAAAAATTATTTTAGTTCTTCGGGTCCATTAGGGCCGAACAACCCCAGAGGGTTAACAGAAATGTTCACCTGTCATTCAGAACTGTAAAGTGAGGAACAGGTCTGTTAATCTTCATCACAACTGGTGCGTTGTGAGCATTAATAATGCAACAAATCGTGTGGCTTGTCTACTGTATATATTTTCTTTTTTGAATAAATCCATTAAATATACCCAGACCCTCTGAGAAATGGCTCTAAAAATCAGAGCACATTAGAAATCATCTATGGCCCTATTATTGTGGCAGTGACTTCTGCACAGGCAAACACCACATGTTTAACACAGAACATGTGAAAATGCAGTTAAACTCATTTTTTTTATGTTGTCCTCTAGAGTTACCAAAGAAGAGCGCCCTCCTGTGGAAGGGAAGGGTAGTGTGTGGAGCAGGTGAGGAGACTGTATACACAACCAGTACCTAACAGTCAATTTGTGCATGGTGTTTCCTTCTCTGAGCCCTTGGTTTTCTTGCAGGTTTAATCGTTTTCTAGGTTTGACAAAGGGTCAGTTAGCACCAGCCACAGCTTTAGCATTAGCCATCTCTCCCACGCCAGCGCCGGCACAAACACCAGTGGGGTCTCCACCGCAACTCTCCACGAGAACGCCCCAAACTGAGTGAGTCCTCTCGCATTGGCAGTTTTTTGGCATACTTCCTAATTGATAGTCTACCTGCTCATTTTTCTATGTATTATAAGTGATAAATGATAGCTTGAATTTCAGGTCTCTAAGACTAATAACTTTGGATCATTTACATTTTAAGAGTGTCCAGAATAAGGAAAATTATTATTATTATTTTTAAATTTAGATGTAGAAGTTCCAAAGTAATATGAATATGTTTTGAGGAGGCACAATACATTATCTGTTTTACAACCTGAGAAAAAAAATCATTAGCTGATGTTTTAAGAAACTTAAGAAACTTGTTGATACGGTCATGATGCTGTCATCATTTCCTAATTTTTACATTTTCTTTCTGCATGTTGGTTAGACCATGAATCTGCCTGACTTGATATTTTTCAAATATCAATAATCATTCAAGCATTTTTTTTTAAACACTGCTTTTTTTTCCTGTTACATTTCACCTTGCGCGCAAAAAACTTCAGAGATTAAAAACATGACAATCACAGAAGAGATAAATTCAACTCATTGTATGTGTGAATTTAATTTAAATGTTTTTGGGTTTTTTTCAATAAATTTAATATATCTGTATGAATATAAATGCCATTGACTCAAACATAATGTACATTACCATTCAATAGTTTTGGGTTGGTAAGATTTGTTAATGTTTTTATAAGAAGTCTCTTATACTCACAGAGGCTGCATTTATTTTATCATCATACATAAAACAGTAATATAATAAAATAGAATAACTTTTTTCTATTTGAATATATTTTAAAATGTAATATATGTTTTTAATGTCAAAGCTGAATTTCCAGCATCATTACTCCAGTCTTCAAATCCTTCAAAAATCATTCTAATGTTGCTTGATATTTTTTTGGAAAAAAAAAAAATCAGGAATCTGTGACGAATAGAAAGTTCAAAACATCAGCATTTATTTTAAAGATCAAAAGTGAAATATATTATAAGTGGACACGTTTGATCAATTTAATGCATCCTTACCAAATAACGTTATACATTTCTTTAATAAAAGAAATATAAAATATAATTGAACCCACATTTTGAACAGTTGTGTATGTACTTAATATTACTTAGTGTGTTGTTATTTTTTATTCGCAGGACTTCTGCTTCTCCTTCTCCCAGGTTAAGGAAAAGAGAGTTGTACAGGGAGATCCGTTCTCATGTGTGGGGCAACCTGGGTAAAAAACAGCTCCATGGATGGAGCATGCCTCTCGCTGTTACAAACATAAAGGTAAACACACACACACACACACTATTCTTTAATTCAGTTGGTACCTATAGAAACAGATGAACTAAAGCTGCCCCGTCCCCAAAGTGTGACTTGCGAGTCTACCAATTAGTTGTATGTCTACAAATTTTCATGATGACATGCATCATGAAAATGACACCCTCAACAATACTCCTTAACTAAACTCCTCTTAGTGGGTTAATGTATCTATTTGTGGTGTGTGTTTATGTGGAGCAGGACTCTGAAGCCCCTCCTGAGCCCAAAGACGTGCCCGTCCTCGTCCAGCTGAGACTGCTGGACCAGAGAGATGCTACGGCGAAGGTGAGGCTCTCTCTTCACTCATTCAGGTGTAGATTAGCGTTAAATAAATGTAATGATGTTAAAAATTTAATTCATCTTAAACAGTGATGCACACAGTGTAGAGAAGAATGACTGTCAACTTCTTTGAACGTGAATTAGGAATTTTGGCATAAACATGCAGTGAAATGATTGACAATGATAAACAGAATAAGGATTCAAATCTTCAATACAAATAAAAGTTTCGTAATGATTGTATTCATCAGGTTTCACACAGTTCGGCTTGGGTTGGATTCATTATTCATGTTCCGTTGAGTTTGGAAAAATCTTTACACGTCAGTGATCATCAGAATATCTCTTCTCCTGTCTATAAACTTGCAGATTTTTAAATCTTCTTGCGGACAATAATTTTAAGTAGCTACAGTGACTACAGCACATTGAAAACATACATAACTGGAAGTAAATTAGTACTATTTTAAAAGGGATGTGTGTCACGAAGCTCAACGCAAGTAGTCCATTCAGGTTAACTGAGGATATGGTGAATAATGCTAATGGTTTCTCAGGTTGAATATATTATTTTTAAGATGCATACGTCACCATAATCTACAGTTTTAGTATATTAACCACATTCCTCTTCTGTGTGTCTTGTCCTTCGCTGATTTTAGCCCGTTGAGACCAAGGGTTAGGGATTTACAAGATATGAATTTATACATTTTCAATTTTTTTTGCAGCTCACATGTGCTGTTGCGGTTCCTCCTGAGATATCTGGAGAGCAGACGGTATGTTCAAAAAAAACATCACAATCTTTCGCAGCTGATTATCCTGTACATGGTATCATTTGTAACTACTGGATAAGGGTTTTTTTCTTTTTCTTTTTTTTTTTAAATGATTGTATACACATTACACTCATAAAGAGCTATTTCTCGCTGATTGAGTATTCTGAAGTAACTGAAACTGTGGGGAAAGGTTTGACTGGAAATCCCAGATTTAAAGTTCCCGTATATTGTTTTTTTTATGAATGTGGGAACCTTGTATTACAGAGCAGGTTCTTCGCTTGTACAAAAATGCACTTAATCACCACCTTCATCTAATTACCATGTTGCATCGTGTCAGTCATTCTTGTAAACATTTCACCCCCCCCCCCCTCCCATCCTCCCATCCTCAGTGTTCTGTGTGGGCCGTCACTGGACCTGCTTCCAGCAGTGATGTCACTGTGATTGACCCGGCTCGCTCCAATACCATTCTGGACCAGTTCAGCCTTCCACCCACGTCCCCTGCATTATGCATCTGTGTTGTGCCCCCTACTGGTCAGTCTGAATTTACACTGGTGTCACACCTGCACAGTTCTGAAGGCAGGGGTGTAACATGCTTTACTTGTATGTATTACTTGTATTAATAGTATTACATTTTGGATAGGATTTATATAATATAATAGGATTTATTTTTGGTAGGGTCGGTAAGATTTTTTTAAACATGTTTTTAAAAGAAGTCTCTTATGGTAACCAAGATTGCAATTATTTAATCAATAATACAGTAAAATCTGCTTCCTATTTTAAAATATAATTTATTCCTGTGATGCACAGCTGAATTTTGAGCTTCAATACTTCAGTCTTCAGTGTCACACGGTCCTTCAGAAATCATATGCTGATTTTGTGCTTAAGAAACATTTCGTATTGTTATCAATGTTAAAAATATAAAATATAGTAAAAAAGAAATCAGTATTCTTTGAATAGAAAGTTCAAATGAGAGCATTTATTTGAAATATAAATTTTATAACAGTGCAAAAGTCTTTACTGTCATCCTTAATGTGTCCTTTCTATAAAAGTGTTCATTTCTTTATAAGAACAACTTACTGAGCCCAAACTTAAACAGCAGTGTGCATATTTTCAAGTTCATTATAACTTAAAGCAAAATGACCAATCAGTTAATTTTACTTGTATGTAAAACAGCCAGTGACATCAATTTTACTGTAAAATGTAAAGAGTAAAGTGTCCTCCTGTAAAGACCCCAACATACAGTAGTATTTAACCTGAAGTAATACAGCAACTATATAGTGCATTTAGTTATTAACCATAATTGGAATAACATTTAATAATGAATCTATAGTGTTAAAAAAAAATCTAATTTTAACTACATTTACTGTATAGTCTGCAAGACATGCAAAACAACAGGTTGCTTTACAAAGTTTATGTGTTACTTAAATGGCAAATTCTCCTTATTTCTACTGTCCAATTACAACTTAATTACACTTAATTCTACAACAACTACACTTACCTTTTAAATACTTAAAGGGATACTCCACCCAAAAATGGAAATTCTGCCGTCATTTACTCACCCTCAAGTTGTTGCAAACCTGTATGAGTTTCTTTCTTCAGTTGAACACTAAGGAAGATATTTTGAAGAATGACTGGAACCAAAGAGTTGTTTGGCACCATTGACTTCCATAGTAGAAAAAACAAATACTATGGAAGTCAGTGGTCCCAAAGTTCCAATCGTTCTTCAAAACATCTTCCTTATTAGTTTTCAGCAGAAGAAAGAAACTCATACAGGTTTGCCACAACTTCAGGACAGAATTTTCAGTTTTGGGTGGAGTATCCCTTTAAGAACAGTTATTTTGTGGCTTATTTTTTATTTTCAACTTTGTATGTATTTCTACAATTTATGTTTAATTACTATACCTTTTACACCCCTGTCTGAAGTTAATAATTTCATATTTCCATGACATTTAGCTGCTTTATTAACCTTTCATGGCATATTGCGTAAAAGTGTATTTATATCTACCGCCCCCGCAGTTTGATATTGTCAGAATGACGTTATGTTGGTGAGTTGCACTGATGAAGTCTTAACTCTCGTCTCGTGTTAGGAGACACTGCAGGAACTGTGTGGATTGGAACACAGGATGGAGGGTGAGTGCATCTCATTCTCATACATTGGATCTTATTTGAGTGGTTTTGTTTAAATCTCTAACATTTAGTATTAAAGTTTCATAAATAGCTCATTTTATGGAAATAAATAATAAATCAAATTGTCCAGCTTGTTTTGGAGAGCTATTACTATTCAAAGCAACTGGAAACAATTTTCACATGGTCGATAATCAAACGAGCAATAAAACACCCAGAACATATAGCATTTTCTTATAGCTACACTTATTTTTTTTTTTAAATCATAAAGCCATCTTCCAAACCATCTTTTTGCCGTACTGTAAATCACTATGGTAAGTGTAATAATTATGTTTATTTTATTTTAGTTGTCTTGGGAATCTGAATACATTTCCTTTTAATTTAATAATTTCCTTTTTGGAAAAAAAAATGGATGGATTTATAGCGTTTTGAAATAAAAATGAATCAACTTTTAATTTATCATGAACAATATTGTTGTTTGATTTAATAATCATTGTTCAACAACATAGAATAGAATAACTTTATTTGTCATTGTAGTTATACAACAAAATTTAATTTGTTTGGTAGCTCACAGAGGACAGCAGCCATAAAAGACATACAGTAACACACATGACATAATAAAAGTATAAAATATAAAAATAAAAGAATAATATAAAAATAAAAGAATAGTATAAAAATAAAAGAATAATATAAAAATAAAAGAATAGTATAAAAATAAAAGAATAGTATAAAAATAAAAGAACAATATAAAAATAAAAGAATAGTATAAAAATAAAAGAAAAAAATAAAAATAAAAGAATAGTATAAAAATAAAAGAATAGTATAAAAATCAAAGAATAGTATAAAAATAAAAGAATAATATAAAAAAATATGTTTTATTTTAAGAATATTTTCAACATGTTCAGACTGAGCCAAAAAACAAACCAAAAACATTTTAACAGGATTTTCCTGGAAACTATTGAAATGGATTTATAGCGTTTTGGAAAAGAGCTCCTCATATAAAAATATCTATCAGTTCAGAATCGCAAGACATAAAATTTCCTTCTGAGGAAAAAAAAAGTTGAATTATGTGAGATAAAATGTTGCAATACCTTTTTTTAAATTTTGACAAACTTCCATAATAGGGTATATAAAGTAGCTTTAAAAACAGAAGTAAAATCTAGTTGTCATCAGAAGTTGGTTTAGGCAGCATAGCATTAAGATGTTTCGTCATCTCCTGTTGTCCTCTTACAGAGTGCTGATTCACTCGTCCTCCAGCTCCAGGCGCCGCTGTCTGCAGTCTGCCAGTCTCTCTGAGGGCGTGCACTCTCTGACGTCAGTGACTCACCGTGACTCACATTTATTGGTATCTTTGATGTAAATGGAATGCTAAAGATTCCTGATTGAACTCCTTCTGTGTGTAAAGGTATTCTCAGGGCGAGGTGATCGCTGGCTTGGCCAATGGGACGCTTGCATTCTTCACCCACAATTCAGGTGTGTTTGTGCTTTCATCTGCCGGGGTGTGTTTGTGTTATTTAGATGTGAATTGTAATGGCTTGTATTGACCATATTTATAGGCATCTGGAATCTTCAGTCTCAAGAGGAGCTTTCTCTCGGCACACCACCTTTGCAGCCCATTCGCTGTTGCCTGGCAAAGGAGGGGTGTCTCTGGGTGGGATACTGGAATAAAGTTTACATGATCAGTACGAAAAATCGGAAAGTAGAGGTTGGTCACCAATGGAAATGGTGTCGTTTCATTGTTCATCTTGTGCTTCTCAACCCTCATCCTGACTCTTTCACTTACACTTGTTCTGAATGTCCATTTAGAAATCGTTCACAGTGTCTGAGCGATGTGAGCAGCAGGTGCGCTTTTTGTGCGCAGCGGGAAGTGGGGTTTGGGCTTCCTGCCGTTTGGATCCCATACTCAGGCTTTTTGATTGGACAACTGGCCGTCCACTACAGGAAGTAGATTTATCATCTATAGTGACTAAAGCTTTAGGTATTTGAATTGTATTCATTCATTGATAGGAATAATTTATGGAGTTTTACATGCATGGGTGTCACGTTTTGAGGTCATCGTTTGAGGGTCTTTTCTTCTTTCTTTGTTTTTTTTTTACCCCTCTCCATTTGACAGGTTCTGCGTTCCTGTCTCTGTCTCCTCTTCAGATCACAGCCTTGTCTGTGGTCAGCGGGCGGCTGTGGGTGGGCACAGGAAGTGGAGCAATCTTCTCAGCTCCCCTGTCTCTCAGTAAGTGTTTTTTCAGACTAAAATAAACTTTTCTTGTGTGGTTTTGAATCATAACACTTCTGCGCCGTTTGAATTTCCATTGTTTTTTTTTTTTGTAGGTTCAGAGTCCTGCTCTATACCATATTGCTCTCTTGCATCAGCTCAGCTCTGTTATCATGGACACAGACAAGCAGTTAAATTCATTATTTCTGCTCCAGGTTCGAAACTTGTTCACTTTTTGTAAAGCTGTGTGTCCACCAAAACCTTTTTTTCCCCTGAGGTTTGCCTATTTTTCAAAATGCTTTCAATGGGAGCGTTGTGTTTTTAAAGCTACTGTCTGTGTAACTCTTTTAGTTTATTCTTAGCTAAAAACACTTAGTTCTTTCAAAAATATATTTGCTCATTAATGTATATTTACTTCGTTCAAGTAATAAAGTATTCTCGTGAGTGTATAATATGCCATTGAAAATACATACATACATACTAATGTCGGTTGACATGTTGACCCTCCATCTTGAAAGTACATTAGCCAAAGAGGGACATACCCGTTAATTCAAGCTTCGTCTTTCGGGTTTACGTTTGAGTTAACACTCATGGACGAGGTCGAACTGGAAGCCATGTAAATCTTGGACTACATTGGCCACCGTAGGAGTTAAAACGAAATCGGAATTGAGAGGAACAGGAACTAATGTTCACTGGATGGTCATATACCTTTTCACCGCTAGATGGAGGTAAAAATCACACAGTGTAGCTTTAATTTTCATTTCAGTGCTTCCAATTTACGAATAGGATTTTGTGAAAAAGGGATTTTGAAAAAATGGTCAAAAAAGAAAATCACATACCCCACCTTTAATATGCCCTACTTAACAGCAGAAAAAAAAACATGTTTACAGCCTGGCACAAAAAGTGGTTTTGGTCTATAAAGCTAATTTTGCCCTTCATGAAAACTGTGAGGGGGGTGATTTTTTTTTATTACTCATTGGTTTAAATTATATTTAGCCTTAAAGTTTTGCGTAATTAAGGGCGTGGCCACTTGAGTGACAGGTGGATTACCGCTGCCGTCACTACTAGCCATTTGTCTGCTGTCTCGGCTAATCCCGCCTCTTTGTCCATATTTGCTTATCCGGAAATGACGCGTGGCCAAGATGGCGATGGCCGGCTCTGTCCACTTTGGGCTTCAATAAATGCTCTTCAGAAACCTACGGGTTTTTTTTTTTTTACAGTCTATGGTAAAAACCACCGATCCTCGTCACGCTGCTGCCGTTTTAAAAACGTGGCACTCCCATTGAAAAACAACTGGAAAAATACGGTAGCCACTGGGAAAAAAATGCTTTGATGAACACAGCCTAAGAGTAGATGGAAGACCAGTCTTGACACCCGTTTTGGGTGTAATATTTACAATTGCATATTTTTAACCACTTTGTTTCTTTCTGGCCTTTTTTAATCAATGCAGGCTGCCGTAGTTCCTCCAGTTCAGCAGATGGCGCTGCTACTACCTCTCTGCTCATTCTCAGTGGAGGGGAAGGATATATCAACTTCCGAATTGGTGTGGCACAATTATTATATCACATATGTGTTTATTTTATTCTTCCATTGAGAATGTTTTATAAAGATGAGAAGTGTATAATTAAAGAATTTTCCCTCTTTAGGAGATGATGGAAGTGATGGGGCCAGTGAGAGTGTCCTACAGAGATCAGAGCGAAGTCACATGATTATTTGGCAGAGCCCCACCCCCTCCGTCCCAAGCCCCGCCCTCTGAAAGCACATCAGCTGTTCACTCAAACTGAGTTCGGTCAATGTGATCAAGCACACTACATAGTACAATGCATTACTGTTCTTCTGTCCCCCTTCTATAGACGCTCCCAAAGGGAAGCCTGAATTTAAAGTAAAGCAGTAACATAAAGCATTTTCTAAGAAATGTTATAATGTAACACTCAATCTGCACTTTTATTTTACTTGTTATGGGGTGAACGGACTTGTCTTTGGCATTGTCTTTTTTTAGGTTCCATAACAGCTCAACTGGCTTCTCTCTAGTGTGCCTTATTTTGTGGTTTCAATTTCTGCCCTGTATTTGGCCAGTGTTTTTTTTTTTTTTTTTCACACAATCATCCTAAAATACTGGAACAAGTGGTTGTGACTGTAATGCTAGGCCAGGAATTATTACTATATTTTTATTTTTTTTATTTCAGATCAAGAGTGATATATTTAAACCAATATGCTGTTGGTCAGGACATGCAGTGCTCTGAAAAATACTCAGTGTTGGTTGCTTGTCATGTGACAAAAAACACACAAAAACAATGACATAATGCTGACCCAGATTCACACACTACTTACATGTTGACTGTCCTTGTCTTTTTTTTTTTTTCTTTTTCTTTTTTTAAACAAATTAGGTTTGGTGTTGAGGGTGAGGTTTTATTTTTAATTTTATTATTATTGGTGATTGTTTTCTAAGTTATTTGTTGTGAAATGAATGGAGGCTTCTGTATGGCTATTTTTGCAGTATTTTTTGAATGAGGAAACATGTGGCTCTGCCTATTTAATGAGAGCAAGAGAAAGAGACTGTTTAGTTAACTGGAAAATGTTTCATATGGTAATGTGGAACTTTGTAAATAAATAAATGTTCTCTATAGTTAAAGTCTGAAAAAGTGTTTCCGTATTGCTAAAATAAAGCACCAAAGCTGCATGTATCATTTTAATTTATTTAATTTTCATCAGTGTTTTGCATTTGATCAAATTTCATGTTTTGTTCGCAAAAAGATATATTAAAAGTTTTACAGCAAAAAAGAGAAAGAAATACAGTTGAAATAGAAAAAACAGTAGAAACCGTTTTCACCTTCCTAAATAATATACAAAAATATAAACCTTTCCATCATTTTTTTCTACATTGAGAGTTGCACTACAGCACAGGTGCTATAAAATACTGTAATACAGTAGTAGTAGTAATTGGAAACGCCACATTGTAACAAATCCGTAAACCTTCAGATTATTTTCCTCCTCTTCCAACTGAGATTTCAGCCTAAATGTTGGTATCCCAGCCCTGTGTATGTGCTCTCTGCCATGCCCGGGGGTCAGAGAGGTCAGGATGTGTGGTGGACACGGTGGGGTCTCCGTATGCGGCGACTAAGGCTGCGAGCGAACCGGTCCACAGCAGTGTGTTTGTCTGTCAGCTCCTTCTCTGATATTAAACCATCAATATTCCCACTGTACCACATGACCCAAGCCCCCATAGACATCAACACCAGCAGAGCTCCAGAATACACCAACAGATCACCAAAGTCACGACCACTGATTTCAAGCGGGACGAAGATGCCAATCAAGAGGATAGAAACACCGAAGAGATCCATGAGGACTGCAAACACCAGAAGAAACTTACAGTGGGTCAGACCAACGTGGTCAGTACTAGACATGGTGACCGTCCCTCTGACATATAGCCTATATCAGAAATGGAAAGAAAAAATATGTGAAAATCAGCATGACATATACTATTAAAGAATAATCTTTAAAAAAAAAATCACTATTCTAGAAGATACACATTTAACATGGCTAGGTTTTAACATGTAAAAAATATATATTCCAAGTAGGCTATGCACTCTTTACCTGAACTCAAATCAATATCTTATAGTAAATAAAGCACTTTTTTTCTTTCTTTTTTGAGCTCTTGGTACTTTATTACAATAAGGTTAATTAGTTACTCTTGGTAACACTTTACAATAAGGTTAATTAGTTAAGGCTATAAGCGTTTGTTAGTTAACGTTAGTTAATTAAAACACAGCTGTTGTTTGTTCGCGCATAATAACGCACTCTAATAAATAGGCTACTAATAATAATATATTAGAAGGCTACGTGTTGAAATATCAACTAAAGATCAATAAATGCTGAAGTAGTAGAAAAAAGGAAGAAAAATGAAAGAAGTAGCCTATTGTCCATTCTTAGTTCATGGTAAGGTAGTTAGCCTAACTTGTAGTGTTAACGATATCTTTTATGAGAGAAGAAATGGGGTGGAAAACAGATCTTTATCTTGAACCAATAACCGTCCACTGCTTTCCAAAAAATAAAACCAAGCAGCTACTATACGATCATTGTACTTACCTTTTCGCGGAAATTATATTCGTTAGCAAAACTGACAAGGAAGTCTTATTTAGAAGATAAACATTTTGGTGGTTTGTGTTTTTCCTGGTTTCTTCACCTGTGCTCCAAATAACTTCGACGTCACGCACAGGTGATGTCACATGACACACTTTAATAGCTGCCATTTTATAGACTACGCGTTTCGTTATTCATTTTAATGCTTATTTTAGCGTACGAAAATATTTAATTGCGTTTTAAATTAATTAACCATTCTTTAAATTCTATCTATCTATCTATCTATCTATCTATCTATCTATCTATCTATCTATCTATCTATCTATCTATCTATCTATCTATCTATCTATCTATCTATCTATCTATCTATCTATCTATCTATCTATCTATCTATCTATCTATCTATCTATCTATCTATCTATCTATCTATCTCCACACAGACTCAGTTTGAGTGTGTGTGGGTGGGTGTGTTCGTTCCTGATCTGCTTCCATAATGTTAGGCTATGACCGTGGTATGACGCTGGTTGTTTGGTTTCATTTCAGTGCACACCATTCATACCGATTTAGTCATTTCCCGAAGGCTAGAGCAATTTCCTTCAAAACTAAACCAAAACCACTTACGTGGAAGCATAACAAAGAAAAGATAAGTGCACTTTCACTCATTCAATGAGAATCTCAAGTTTTACTTTCAGACTCAGACTGAACACATATTAAAAATGTGCCCTGTAAAGCTTGACACAGGCTATGATAAAGCAGCAAAACATTTTTCGAAAAGAAATGAATATATATATTTTAAAAACTAGTTTGCTTCATGATTTACATACAACGATCCATCTGTTTAATTCAGCCCAAACATAAAAAATATGAAATGGACTATTATGATGATAACTTTTAAATATATCAGTTGTCACTCGTTCCCAATTATAAAAACAGTCTTGATCATGTTTAGATTCATGATCAAAGCTTTGCAAGTGCAAAACACACAACAATACAATATGATTGAGAGATGCACAAATAAACATTCTTTTTTTGTTGTATCATTTGATAAATTTCTCATGAATATGTAATATATATATATATATATATATATATATATATATATATATATATATATATATATATATATATATATATATATATATTAGGGCTGTGCAAAAGTTAATTGCGATTAATCGCATCCAAAAAATAAAAGTCTATGTTTACATAATATATTTGTGTGTGCTATATATAATTATTTTGTATATATAGGCTAAATACACACACATGCAAGTATATGTTTTTGTGTCATTCCTATATTTATATTTATATAATATAGATTATATATTTATATATATATATATATATATATATATATATATATATATATATATATATATATATATATATACAGAATTTGAGCGCAAATAATTCTTAAATATATGCATGCATGCATAGGTATTAATATATACAAAATAATTATATATAGCACACTCAAATACATTATATAAACACAGACTTTTATTTTGGATGCGATTAATCGCAATTAACTTTTGCACAGCCCTAATATATATATATATATATATATATATATATATATATATATATATATATATATATATATATATATATATAATTATATATATAATTATATATATATATATATATATAATGAAGGGATAATCAACTAGCAAACCTAATTCAGTCTAATTGTTATAAACAATGCATTAAATACATTACTTATAAAAAAAAAAAAAAAAAAAAAAAAAATGTATTTATTTCAGCACTTTTGTCAGAGGTAAGTTTATTGCTTCTCGCCAGACAGTCTTTAGAGGTAGACCTTTATACTTCAGCAATAACATTCTCACAATGTCTGGATTTTAGTCCTATTCAAGGACACACAATCCCATGAAATCCTGGAGAACCCATCTAAGAACCGCATGCGGTATCCTGGCTGACATCCACAAACTGTGTTATTTTGGTGTGTACATGGTGAAATCACCACTGCATGACCTGTCAGAGAACCAATCAAAGAAAAAGAGAAAAAAAATGAGTGAAGATCTAAAGAAAACCAACACAGCATGACATTTTAAGTCAAGTCATGAAAAGGAAAAGAAACACTTACGCCTGTTGCATTTCTGGCATCTGAAGCAGTTTGGGAAATAATTCATGTTGTCTTGGTACGTCCCTTCTGAACATTTCTCACATTCAGATTGCACACCACTAGAGCATGTCTTTATCAACTTATAGCCTGAAGAAAAAATACATGACAGATGAAGAGACTGGGTCTATGTGTCTCTGAAAACGTTATGTTTGACTGTATTGGTTCAACATTTGAGACACTGTACCTGGAGCGCATTTGTCACAGCAGAGCCCGTCACTCCAGTATTCATTTTTAGAACAATCCCTTTTGTTGCTGACACTGCGCTGCCCCGTCACAACACCCATGATCTGTGGGAAAGGTTTACTTTTCAGGAAACGTAACTTTCGGTCTGATGTTGCTCAACTGAATGATGTCATCACATTGACCTTTAAATATTTACAATGACTGCACATATTTGTAAAATGTGTTTCCAGTGACTCACCAGTAATATCAATATACACGGCAGGAGTTTCCTCATGTTGTCCTTGGATGTGCTATATGGTTGTTCAGTCATTCACTAGTAATAATAATAGCCCAGCCAAATAATAATAATCATTCTGTCTTCAGATTTCTGGGAAAAGGAAAATTAGTTTAATATTACATAGTCTATTTCAGGAGATTCTGAAAGAATAAAGACATGTGAAATTATATATTTTAATCTAATTATTATATACAAAAATATATGATTCAGAGAACACAAATGTTCAGTACCTGCCACAACATATGTTAAATATAAATAGTCTACATCTTTCATCAAGATCTTTAAAGTTATTTATATTTATCAAGTTAAATTTTACATTTTGTTTGAGATATTGAATACAAATAGCTATGTCTTAATATAAAATTAATGTAATTGTAAAACTATTCTGACTGACAGAGAGAAGAGAATGATAACTTTACCTCTGTTCAACAGGATCTTGTAGAGTTGCTCCTTCAAGAATGAAGGAAGGGATTCCCTCTTATAAGAATAGTGAGATTAGTCATCATCTCTACGTAACCACATCAAACAGGTCCAGGGAGATTTAGTCATCACTGTCAAGAAACTGACAAGAAAAAAAAAGACTTTCCTTGCTGGGTTGTTTAAATTTGGGTAAAATATGGACAAACCCCAAAAATCTGCATTTAAAAATGTACAGTTGAAAGTGAAAGTTGAAGTTGGGTTAACATTTGAAATTACATTTTAACCAATATTTAGGTTTGTCCACACTGTAAAAAAATATATATTGTCATGATTTGTAATCACGACATTTTTTTCTTTTGTCAAATCACCTTAAATAATTTATGTATAACATAATATTTTGAGTTTCTGATGCTTAAATCATTGTATTAACTTATTTTTTCCAGTTCAATGAACTTAAAATTTTAAGGCAACCAGGTTACTTCATTTTAAGTTAAACCAACAATATTATTTTACAGTACATATTTTACCCAAATTTGGGCTCAACCCCGCATTGTTAAAACGAATAATTGACGTGCTGAAGCTGTAACAATTCAAAAATAAGTGAAACACACCTTATTTGACAAATTGTGTAAAAAGGAAAACAGTCATGAGGCATTATATTCAAACATTGCGAAATATAAATCAGAATATTGCTTTTAAACATTGGTTCCACTAACCTTGTAAACTTAAAGATTTGTGGTCATGAAATGTGGCTTATCAAATATCAACTAAAATTATTAACAGTGTATAATTTATTCATTTTGACCCCAAATATGGTAAGGCATTATAACTGAAGCATTCCCAAAAATCCCATATTTTCATATTTCTTAAATTTTAAACCAAATGGAATGTACAGAATAAGCCATAATGTGACTTATTCCGGTAAACATTGATCATAAAGGGAAGTTAATCTTCCAGTGATACCACAATTGCCAGTGATACCACCAGTTACACAAGTTTTCTTTTTAGAAATGCTGACTAAAGCCAGATATTTGGGTTTTGTGGTCTCATAATGCTCATGAAAATTTGAAAATTCATAATTATCTTCCCATCATTGTATGAATGATATTGTATGTCGAGGTATTTTATGATAACGGATGAAAAACGCGTGTTAAATTTCAGTCTTCTGTGAATGAACACAATTCATTTCAATTAAAACATGATTTAGCCTGATTGACTCTAGCCTGAATGTATGTTTTATTATGTTCATGTTTTATCACTTGTTTAGGCTACTGAGCTGAAATAAAAATATTAGAATTCTGGTTCGGAGGACAGAAGTTTTTAATAATAATAATAAAAAAATGTATAAATGTATATAGACTCTTGTTAGCAGCCAAGTTCAGTAACGAACTAAAGTGAAAAAAAAGAATACTTATCTAATAATGACTAAAGCAAATCAGTTAATTGTAATGAGAGAATGCATAATCTGAACCATTTTTTAGTGTGTGATGTGCAAACATCCTAAAAATATGCTTTTTTAAATTGTATTCGTGAAAGTATCTCTTGAACGTAGTATTAAACATGTAGTAGCCTACGTGCATTCCGGGTAGCTACATTCAGGATGGAAACACCGGAAGCACCCTGAAAAAAAAGTAAAAATCCCATAACCGTTTTCCACGAATTCGTGATGACGTTCGTGCATGACGTGACATTTCCGACAAAGGAAACGTCACAGGTTTCCTACACTATCGGTACCACGCATGTGTGAATGAAACACGCTACGGCTAGGCGGCACAATTTGCGGCAGATGTATGTTACGTTAGTTTTATTGTGTTTAACATTTCATAGCGGGTCTATTTTGATGTTTTTAAATGTAACTTACTTACGCTATGTATTACGTGTTTACGTTTACGCCAATCCAACAAATAAAGGTGTTGTGATTTATGAACATACATGATCAGTTTCCTTCATACTATCCATTGTGATTCTGGTATTTGGCTTAATTTACTGTGTTTTGGTCTTCGTTTTTTTAAATTAAAAACTGCTATTAGTTAACTTTTAAGTTGAGAAATTTTATATTAGTAGGGGTATACACACACACACATACATACATAATACATATATTAGGGCTGTCAAACGATTAATCGCATCCAAAATAAAAGTTTGTGTTTACATAATATATGTGGGTGCACAGTGTATAATTATATATATATATATATATATATATATATATGTATATAAATACACACACATGCATGTATATTTAAGAATTTTTTTTTATTTATATATAAAATATTTATATTTATGTATAATTTAAATTATATATAAATCTATATACAGTATATACATACAAATATTTCTTAAATATATACAAGCATGTGTGTGTATTTATATATAAAATAATTATACACAGTGTACCCACATATATTATACCAACACAAACTTTAATTTTGGATGCGATTAATCGCGATTAATCATTTGACAGCCCTAATATATATATATATATATATATATATATATATATATATATATATATATATATATATATATATATACACACAGTTGTGGCCAGAATTAATCATACCCCTGGTAAATATGATAAAAAATGGCTGTAAAAAAAAATCTGTATCGTTTATCCTTTTGATATTTCTTTCAAAAAAAATGGGAAAATCTTTTTTCCATACAGTATTTACCAGGGGTATGATTAATTCTGGGCACAATGAGGAAAATAATTCCTTCAAAGTTGTTTACAGAAGACACAATATGCATTTATGCCTAGACTATCTGCAGTTACATGAAGAAAGAACTACAAACAAGTCTGGGGAAACGTCAGAGTATTTCAAACTGACTTGAGACAAGCATGTGTGCACACAGAAGTGACATAAGATCAGCGGTGGACAGTTTTGAGTATCTTTATTTAAGAGTAAAAAGTCACAATCTCTCTCTCTTTCACACACACACACACACACACACACACACAAACAGGAACACTCTTTCAGCTGTAACAGCTCTCAGTCCACTTCAGACGAACACTCTTTCCGCTGTAACACACACAGGAACACTCTTTCCGCTGTAACAGCTCTCAGTCCACTTCAGATGAACACTCTTTCCACTGTAACACACACAGGAACACTCTTTCGCTGAGAGTGAGAGCTGTTACAGCGAAAGAGTGTTCCTGTGTGTTACAGTGGAAAGAGTGTTCCTGTGTGTTACAGCGGAAAGAGTGTTCGTCTGAAGTGGACTGAGAGCTGTTACAGCTGAAAGAGTGTTCCTGTTTGTGTGTGTGTGAGTGTGTGTGTGTGTGAAAGAGAGAGAGATTGTGACTTTTTACTCTTAAATAAAGATACTCAAAACTGTCCACCGCTGATCTTATGTCACTTCTGTGTGCACACATTTGTCTCAAGTCAGTTTGAAATACTCTGACGTTTCCCCAGACTTGTTTGTAGTTCTTTCTTCATGTAACTGCAGATAGTCTAGGCATAAATGCATATTGTGTCTTCTGTAAACAACTTTGAATGAATTATTTTCCTCATTTAGATTATATACAGTTGTGCCCAGAATTAATCATACCCCTGGTAAATATGGAAAAAAGATTTTCCCAATTTTTTTGAAAGAAATATCAAAAGGATAAACGATACAGATTTTTTTACAGCCATTTTTTATCATATTTACCAGGGGTATGATTAATTCTGGCCACAACTGTGTGTGTGTATATATATATATATATATATATATATATATATATATATATTAGGGCTGTCAAATGATTAATCGCGATTAATCGCATCCAAAATTAAAGTTTGTGTTGGTATAATATATGTGGGTACACTGTGTATAATTATTTTATATATAAATACACACACATGCTTGTATATATTTAAGAAATATTTTTATGTATATACTGTATATAGATTTATATATAATTTAAATTATACATAAATATAAATATTTTATATATAAATAAAAAAAAATTCTTAAATATACATGCATGTGTGTGTATTTATATACATACATACATATATATATATATATATATATATATATATATATATATATATATATATATATATAATTATACACTGTGCACCCACATATATTATGTAAACACAAACTTTTATTTTGGATGCAATCGTTTGACAGCCCTAATATATGTATTATGTATGTATATATATATGTGTGTGTGTATACCCCTACTAATATAAAATTTCTCAACTTAAAAGTTAACTAATAGCAGTTTTTAATTAAAAAAAACGAAGACCAAAACACAGTAAATTAAGCCAAATACCAGAATCACAATGGATAGTATGAAGGAAACTGATCATGTATGTTCATAAATCACAACACCTTTATTTGTTGGATTGGCGTAAACGTAAACACGTAATACATAGCGTAAGTAAGTTACATTTAAAAACATCAAAATAGACCCGCTATGAAATGTTAAACACAATAAAACTAACGTAACATACATCTGCCGCAAATTGTGCCGCCTAGCCGTAGCGTGTTTCATTCACACATGCGTGGTACCGATAGTGTAGGAAACCTGTGACGTTTACGTCTACGTAATTACGCGCATGCGTAGAACGGATTGTGCAGGTGGAACGGATCGTGTACCGACAGGATCAACTAATCCCTTTTGTTATTTCACCCAGATTTTAATAAGTTGAATAGACTTACTACTACTGTACTGCACTTACTAATACTACTGTGCATTTTGTGACATTAAAAAAGCACATTATCAAGGCTTTTATTTTGAACGTGACGTTTTTTAAGGTGTCATAAATGTGACTTCCTTCCCGTTGTTTTTAGTGCTGCCGATGAGGGTAATTTACTTGTTATTGTTCGCAACCTGTTTCTTTCACAAACACAAACAGATGACAGTACACTGAGACACGCTTCAATTACGTGACAAGGAAGCGCGCCCACGAGCGAGCAAACGGTTTGTAACTGACATGTTGGTTTTGTGTCGTCACGTGACACAATGCTGCGCTTAATTGTATGTTTTGTCTGGAACGGTATAACGTTAACAATTAGGCTAGCCAGTTTGCTAGTCATCATAATGCCGAACAAATGGTGCCTTATTCATGCATCACTACACTAACCATCATGATTAGTATTTTAAGAAGAATGCACCCCATGTCATAACCTGTCTTGTTGTTAAATGTTTTGATCATGGATGGTGTGTGTTTAAGTGAATGAACGTTAGCTACTGACTGTTTACTATGTTGTTTACTGTTTACTATGTGCGTGTTTAAGAGGGAAGACAGATGCTGGTCATCTGACAGCTCGTTAGATTTTTCATGTATGTGATGTGTAGCCGCATGCGCATCTGCATTTGATGCTCTGCAGAGAAAATAAAGTACAGATGTCTTGAGTATTTTAGGCTGACAGACGCTCTCTGTGTCTAAACTCAGATCATAAACTGAACAGACGGAAATATGAATGATGCGGATGCAGCCACGAGGAAGCACGCGAGTTCCCGAGAGTTACAGAGTGAGTGCACGCGCTATAATCGCAGTTGGTCGTTACCTGTCAGCTGTGAGTTATTTCCCAGAAGAATAATGTGCCTCCTACGTGTTTTTAATCTCATTCTTCAGCACCCAAGAACGAGGATTCCTATGAAATCTCCATTCCCTTTGAAGACAACAACTTTGAGCAGCAGGGAGGCTTCTACAACCAAAATGACCAGAACTTTGATGGTCAGTTCAGTTGAGTATCACTTCTTTTTGTTGTAAGCTGTGACCCACTATGCACTTGTCCTTTAACCTTTACACGAAGTACGATAACTGTGCCAATAAATTATTAATACAATACATATTAAAGGAGTAGTCCCCTTAAAAAAAAAAAAAAAACTTTTGCTGATAATTTACTCACCCCCATGTCATCCAAGATATCCACGTCATTCTTTCTTCAGTCGAAAAGAAATTAAGGTTTTTGATGAAAACATTCCAGCATTATTCTCCATATAATGGACTTCAATGGGAACCAGAAACGGTTCAAGGTCCAAAAGACAGTTTCAGTGCAAACTGTTCAAAGGGCTTTAAACGATTTCAGTCGATGAATAAGGGTTTTATCAAATGAAACGATCGCTCATTTAAAATAAAATAACAAAGTTTAAGTATTATAAGCTCAAATGGTCGCCTTGCTCTGTTCTGTGATGAGATTCGTAAGCAAGGCGACCATTTGAGCTTATAAGTTTGCACTGAAACTGTCTTTTGTACCTTGAACCGTTTGGTTCCCATTGAAGTCCTTTATATGGAGAAAAATACTGGAATGTTTATATTAAAAAACCTTAATTTCTTTTTGACTGACGAAAGAATGACATGGATATCTTGAATGACATGGGGGTGAGTAAATTATAAGCAAAAGTTTTTTTTTTAAAGTGAAGTACTCCTTTAATGATAAGCACACAATTAACAATATCATTTACATTTCCGGGTTTCTCAGAAGCAGAAGTCGTCATAGTTGGTTAAACTTCTATAGCAGTGAATGAGAGAATATCTTTTCTCATTATATAATACAATTGTGTCTCTTCTGAAGACTTGGATTCAATTCCTATGGATGGCTTTTATGTCTTTTTGCACGTTATGAAGAATGAAAGTTTAACTTGAGAGAAAATGAATAATATCTTTATTTGGGTTCCGTAAATTAACATATCTCTTATGGGTTTGAAACAACATTAGGGTGTGTAAATGATGACTGAGTTTTCATTTTTGGGTGAACTATATTTGTGATACAGGTAGTGATCCGCCAGCACCGAGCAACTCGTATCTGTTGATCACTAACTTGCGGACACAACTGCAGATCTCGCTGGAGAAAAATTCATGGCTGCAGAAGCGCATTGAGGACCTGGAGGAGGAGCGGGACTTCCTGCGCTGCCAGCTCGATCGGTTCATCTTCTCAACCAAGAGTCAGGAAAGCAACGGTGAGACGAGGGGAGAAGGGACAGAAGCTGTGTCCCAATTCAAAGACTGCTGTAGAAGTCCGCAAAGGTTGAAAGGGGTGTTGTTAAATGGCTCTGTCTAGCTAACAGAGGACTGTTCTTGTCGCCTAGCAACTGTTGATAAGTGACAGTTACTTTTTTCAAAGTTGGATTCAGTTGTCTGAAAAAAACATTCCCGTTTTTGTTGGGAATGTTCAGATTGTAGATGATAAGGGCCCTCAGCATTTTCAGGTGTGAATGAACGGCCAAAATGCATAAAAAGGTTTCCGTTTTTAGTTGAAAATGGTGTCGATGTCGTAGAACCTCAAGAAAAAGAATGGAATGGGGTCAAAGGTCGTTTGAGTAATAGTGTAATTTTCACAAACTTAGTTTGTGTTCCTGTAAAACAGATCAGTTCATGTACATTTTCTTGTGATTGTATGCTGCATAAGTCGGGCTGGGTATTGTATTGATACAGATTTAGTGGACTAAAAGAGTGAACCTGAATTTCCTTTTTCTGTGGCAGGTAATGATTCCAGGAGTTTTTCTTGGAGAAGGAGAAGAGAAAATGATCGCGGTAAAGTGTTATTTTAGTATTTATATGCTATTACAGTTTAATATTTTGAAATTGTTTATTTTTTACATTTTCTTTTCTAATTTGTTAGATTTATTTATTTTTTGTAATTTTATGTGCTTTTGTCTTTATTTTTCCTTTTTAAAATTAATATTTTTGTTTAGTTTTAATTTTAGTTTTTTTTCAGTTTTAGTTTTTTTTGTTTTATTCTAATATGTTGTTTTATTCTAAAATGTTTTATTTAATATAAATAAATAAATAAATATATATATATATATATATAATTTAAATTTTTATTTTTTAAAATGTTTCTAAGTTAATATTTATTTCATATATATATATATATTACAGATAAATGTATTATTTATATATAATATTAAATGTATTAAATTAAATGTAATATATATATAATAAATTTAATATATATATATATATATAAATTACAGATACATTTAATGCTATTAAATATATATATATATATATATATATATATATATATATATATATATATATATATATATGTGTGTGTGTGTGTACATAAATATAAAATTTATTATATATATGTAATAAATATTAAGTTTTTTATATACAATATGTTTCTAATTTAATTATATATGTATATATATATATATATATATATATATATATATATATATATATATATATACATATATAAAATTGCAGATAAATGTGTATATATATATAATATTAAATTTATTACATGTATTATAATAAATTGTGTGTGTATATATATATATATATATATATAAAATTACAGATAAATTTAATGCTATTATATATATATATATATATATATATATATATATAATAAATATTAAATTAGAGATAAATGTAATATTTTATATATATATATATATATATATATATATATAATTTCATTCAGCTGTATTTCTGTTAACAGAAATGTTTTAATAGTTTTGGTTTTAGTTAATTATAATGAACCTGTGAAGAACATGAATAAACCCTTATAAAACACTTTAGTTATTACAAGATGTTCCTTCTGGCCAAAGTCTGTTCTGTGTACGGTAATAGGAGAGTGTTTTCTCTAAAATATAAAGATCAGAATCAACAATAATCATTAACTTTTCAGATCAACAAGCAGAGAGCCAACGGTTGGCAAACCGTCAATCATTCCAGCAGAGGCCAACCCAACAGACTTCAGCCAACTCCAAGGCCTTGAGCTCTGTTCCCGGTCCCGTCAGTGCTCAGATGAGCTCCATGTTCGGACCCCCCCACCCTCAGCAGCTCCTGCAGGGCCACGGCGGCGGCAGCACCAGCAGCAGCTGCAGTAGCAACAACAGGTCCCTCAATGAACTGCAAGGTGTGTCTGAACGGTATCGCCTCATCCCATATAGTTTATTAAAAAAAAATATTGATATATTGGATAAACACAATATATTGCCCAGCTCCAACGTTTTTGCTCGACATCATCATTGTGGTTGAAATAATCATGCCTAAAATTAAGAAAAAAAACATGTTTAGTTTATTTACTTTTGTTTTAATTTCAGCAATCACCATTCTGCATAATGGATCTAATGTATTTTTGTAAATAATGTGTTGTGGTTCACTGATGCGTGTCTGATCATCAATGAAGAATTTGTGTCTGGTGATAAAATCTTTTAATGTAAAGCTCAAGCTAAAAATCTAAATTAAAATATGAATAAAAATATAAATTTTTATACTCAACTAAACATTGTAATTTTAAACAATGTTATGAAGTTGAATGAAATAGTGAAGGCTACTTTGGCATACCTTTATGTATATTAAGAGATTAATTTTATTTTCTAAAGTTTCACCTGAATATATTAATATTTAAAAATAAATGGGCGTGTCTAAAATTTGCCTTGTATGTCTTATATAAGGACAACATTTCTGTAATTAACACATTTTACATGATATTAAGTCAAAATCAATAATCTGTCAAGTGGACATGGTTATTATTTGGCTTTGTTAATATATGACATTACACAGTACCGATCAAAAGTCTTTTATGGAAAAAAATACAGTAAACAATTTAAAATAATCATTTTAATTGTAATTTATCCCTGTGATGCTGGATTTATATCATTTTCAGCATCATTACTCCAGTCAATTGTAATATTTTGTAACATTATAAATATCTTAACTGTCGTTTATACAATTTAACGAATATAGTAAAGATATATTTCAACGCCTGACTCAAGTACATCTACTTGTGCTGCCGCAGAATCCCTCTCTCTTCTGGGAGATGAAGAGGATGACTATCTCGAGGATAGTTACCTGGAGGAAGAGGAAATGATGTCAGGAGAGGATGTGATAACAGACAGCATGTCCCTCCGGAACATCGGCGCCGCTGTAAGACCCTCCGGCAGTCATCCCGCCCTGAAGAGGAGGAGGGTTTACAGAATCGCCAGAGGGAGAGAAAGACAGAGAGGTGAGCGTGAGCATTCAGTGAGGAAACGTGACCGGCGAGTGATTTTTCTCTTTCTGAAGGCTTATTCCTCTTTCTCTCCTTTTTGCTGTTGTTCCAGTGAAAGATTCAGCTGGTGTATTGTTCCGCTATAAAAAGATCCTGGTGACATACCAGAGGCTAAAGAATATGTCCAAGGCCTTCCAGATCCATGGTGTGGATCGTAATACGGTGGCCTCGACCACACCCATTGCTGAGCTTCTGCTGGTGGCTCCAGAGAAGGTGGCGGAGGTGGGCGAGTTCGACCCGTCTAAAGAAAAGCTTCTGGACTACGCCCGACGCTGTTACATCGCCCTCGACCCACAGACTCTCAGTAAAGTGCAAGCTCTGAAGAAGAACAACCTTCTCCTACCCATCTCATACAGGTACTAATACATGCATACATACATGTGCTTAGCAATCGTAAGCCCTTTCACACAGCAAATTACAGTAATAATACCTGAACGATTTTACGGGAAATGTTGTTTTTACCGACAAGATCACACATCATTACTAAGATACCGGTAAATTCTGTGATGTCAATCATTAGGAATCATGTTACATGTACTTACTATAGTATTAACTGCATATTATGCATAATTACATTCAACTAAACCGAAACCAAACACCAATTATATACTAAGTACATGTTTTTAATTATAATTACTCGGTGTATAATTACACTGTTACAAGAGCACCTTAAAATAAAGTGTAACTTTTTCTTTTATTTTTTACTTCTGAATGACAGGCATAAGAGGATGTTCACACAGAACTCAGTTTTGCTCTTAAGAACATGAGACACATTATAGTTAATATAGCACTGCAGTTACTATAGTATTAGGGCAGGATTTCCGCAGGGTCTTAAAAAGTCTTAAAAGGTCTAAAATTCTGAACTTTAAATTTAAGGCCTTAAAAAGTCTTAAAAACGGTTAGATTTTCATCTGAGGTCTTAAATTTGATTCAGTCAGGTCTTTAAAAGATTTCACCCTCATTCATCTGCCAAAAACTATGGCCGCAGAAAGTTATTACAAAGTAGCAAAAAAGTATTGAGTCTAAGCCTATAAAGCGGACCTCTAGTGCAGATCAATCGGTTCAAACATGCCGCTTGGGTGCTAGCATTAGCTCGTGGCTTGATACGAGGTAGCTCGCCAAGAGGCCATTTACACACCTACTGTGCGCTTATGGTGTACTCGCGGCATTCTGAAAAGTTGAGATGTTTTTATCTCAATGCGGCCCGGACGCGTTTGGAAAAAATGAGCGCTTAGCTTCCATTATGAGTGTGCATACCTCGCACCTACATTTGAAATAACGAACTTGAGGTCTTAAATTTCAATGTTTATGGTCTTAAAATGTCTTAAAAAAGTCTTAAATTTGACTTACTGAAACCTGCAGAAACCCTGTAGGGGTGTAACGGTTCACAAAATTCATGGTTCGGTGCGATACGATACACTTGTGTCACGGTTCGGTTTTGGTACGGTACGTTTCCAATACAGCAAAAAGAAAGAAATGGCAGAGAAATTTCCTTGATTTCTTTTTTTTAATTATACTTTTATTAAAACTAACATCATAAAGTATGATATTTTTTAACTTTGAGCAATGATGGAGCTATACTTGCCTTTTCTTAGGAGCATATAAAACAAAACAGCTCCTTGGGACAAAATGAAATGTAATATTGTAGTAGTTATAAACAAAGGTTTATTTTAGTTTAGATTAACATTTGAGGGCAGCAATTGTGTTCATAATGTCAAAATAAAACCAACGTGATGTTATTTGAAAGCATTATAGCCTACTATTCCTGCCAAACTTACAGTTAGTAGTGTTATACAGTAAATCCATGGTGATATTGCTGATCTGTGGACACTGGATAGTTCATTCATGGCACAGTTTTTTTTCTGGTTTCCACGTCAGCGCTGTTTGATTCGTTAATAACGGTGAAATGTGAATGTTTCTCACTAGATCTTGCAGCGATGTTATTACTTCAGTGGCGAATTCAAATGTTTTCTTTACTGGATTTGGCTGTGTACTAACAGTGCTGATCAAGATCGGCTCGCGCTGCATTGGTCCAAACTGATAAATGGTCCGTCAACCACACAATAATGAGTAGCTCAGTTTCGTTCCGCTTACATAACATTTGCCATTTGATGTTGGGCAATGTTGTCACGCCAGCGTCTCTTACATTATGAGCGCACGTGCAACTCGCCTTCATTTGAAATAACAAAATTTTGGTTGGCAGGAAAAATAGTCCAACGAACTGTTCGGTTTAAAAATGCGTACCGAAAACTGAACCGAAAGCCTTGTAACTAACGGTTCAATACGAGTATGTGTATCGTTACACCCCTATATAGTACACAATAGTAATTGCAGAGTGGCAGTACTGATGAATGGAAGTAAAGACAAGGTCTCAAACGCGAGACGCAGCGCTACGGTCAGACGTCTGTCAAGCGCATGTTTATATTATGTCCATTTCTGACAGAGCTTGATGATTGGTCAAAAGCAGACTTCTTAGATCAGAATGTTCTGACCCCGTATCTGCTCATACCGGTAATGTTGTTCTTTGTTTATACACCGCTTTATACCAGGAATTTACTGGTAATAGTATTTTTTAATGGTCCTGCTCACACATGTAATTTACTAGTAAAGACTGTTTGTGTGAAAGGGGCTATTGGAACACTTAAAATGTCCTTTTTACACATTTTCTAATATTGTACATAATTAATAGCCTAAGTAGTTCAAATGAAAAATATACCCAGCCGATAGCGATAAACCAAAAACTGTCCTCATGTTTAAAATTGCAGATATTGATTTAATTTCAATCAATTTTTCTAGATAAATAAAAAACAGCATACTAAAATTAAAAATTATAATTTAAAATGTTACAAATAAACCTAATTGACTGTATGAAAAATTAATATTAATTTTGAGATTTGATAAAGATGTATGTTGCTATTAATTTATTGTGTTTTTAAAGATTGCCTTTGCTGCCATCCAACGCTTAAAGTTAATCTTAATGTAAATAATGAAAGTAGTGGAAATTAAAATACACAATTTAAAAACTCGTATAAATATAATTATTATATAAATATCCAATATGAACAGGTAATGACAAAGAAATAAACTAATAATTTATTTGCTGACTTTTTCTTACTGTTGCTATCTCTGCTCTCTGATTTTTATATAGCTTTATGAAAGATGTATTGTCATCAGTGGGTCTTGATCAGGAAAAATGAGCAGAATAAATCTGTGTAAATCATTCATATAACCATTCCTAAGTTAGATACGAGCAAGTTTCAGAAATACATTCTTACATATACATAAGGTGCAAAATCCTATATCAACAAACACTTTCATAAGCACGTAAAAACTGACCATTGGATTGTCTTTTTTTTTATGCTCCTTCAGGTTGAAAGGAACGGATAATCGATAATTGGAAGACTTAGTGGAGAGATTCTCATCCCTCTGTACAGTGAAACCCCTTCACTATTTTAATGTACCACAGAACACACATCTACCGTCTCAATCTCCACATCGTGCTGTTCAGATCCACTGTGCTCTGAACCAAGTCTACTATTATTACCTCTGTTTCCTCACTCATAGAGATAGATGCTCACAGCTGCATTGGGCTGCACACTTATGCTTTCAGGTTCGCTATTTTTGGAAGAGAACTTGGTTCTCAAACCCACAAAATGGACCTCATAGTATCTGTTCAGGGGTGCGTTTCCCAAAAGCGTGTTGGTAACGATGGAACTTGCGACCATATTTGCTGTCGGGAAACGCACCCCGATTGATTGTTGCTATGGTTGAAGCTAAGGATGCTAACGATTACTTGAATCGATACAACTTGTCAATGGTGGATTAAGCAAAGCGACGTACCGGTAATCGGATCCTGAAAATCCTATAGCTTTAGCCTAGCAACATGTCATGTCGCTCTGTGACCTGTGCTTTGTCTTGTGTGGGTCAAAAGCATCAAGTGTATACTGGTTGCACGGGCGTCGACGGCACTTTTTCATACTAATACTTTGTCTCTAACTGAAACAGATGTGCTTGTTGAAACCTTTTCAACAATACATGACACAAGTGTATCAGTTATGTATGATGATTTTACAAATAGCATTTTCATTTAAAGCAATTTACAAAATTGCAAATTTAAAAGCACTAAGTGATGGTCATATTCCTTATATGCACTTATTTTGTGTTGGTTAAACAAGTGGTTGTTAAGTGACGTGATATTTAGTAGCGCCCCCCGCTTCGGATTTAAGAGGTTAAGGTTAACGATTAATCGATTAGTTGACTGTCACTTTAAACAAAGTTCGATTTTGGGAATTTATGTAAATTGACGTCCCTATTTGAATCTCAAGTAATTCCCTTCAGTTAAACATCAAACTGAAATGTCCAGTGACGACATCAGCCCTCTGTGCTGTGCAGCTCTATAGCAGTCGGCCTATATGTTGCGCAGAAGTTCTCGGTTGGGTCATGTGATCCACTCAGTGGTTCCAAGTGTGTGTCTTTGTTCTCTGTATCTCATAGCACTTACCTGACAGACTGAAAGACTTTTGGGTTACACATTATTTTGATGGTCCCCGTTAGACATTCTGTTGACTAGAGCCAGACCGATATATCGGCAGGCCGATATTATCGGCTGATATTAGGCATTTTCCAAACGATCGGTATCGGCAGTTATAATGGCCGATAAATGAATATTTGAAAAGTAAAATAAAAAAACGTTGTTACAGTGTAGTTGACTGACTGTCCTTTTAACTTTTGACAATGTGACTGAAGTATTTCTTTAATAGCGCGTGACAGTTATAGCAATGAGACGCATCATCTCTCCCTGGCCTGTTATATTGAAAATGTATATTTTACAATTTGCAGTATGACGTTAACCATTGCTAAATTATGGCTCATCATAGACTAGCTAACCACAAAGCTAGCTAATGCTACCGTCATCAGTGGAAGACCGCTAACGTTAACATTAATGAGCTTTGGTTCCTCTGTCCTGTTGCGACAATAAAAGAAACAGGTTTCTTTTTAAAATGTATTATCATATTATTTTAGTTAAAACTCGTACATAACTACAAATAACTAATGTTAGGGAAATCTTTTAATGTTTTGTTGCGCGTTTCTGAAAAACAAATATCGTCCGATATATCGGATTTTAAAACCAACAAATATTTGTATCGGTATCGGCCTTCAAAATCCTTTATCGGTCGGGCTCTGCTGTTGACTATTAGTTACACCTACATGTCGACCTCAGATGTGATGTGACCCTCACAGACCGCTGCCTTATGGCACACATAACTGGAAACACCTCAGTTATCGAAGTCGTCTGGCTGGTTGAACTCTACAACACCGTGAAGCCAAACCCCCTTATGAAAGAAGAACGCCGTCATGTTTATTAGGATCAACTAAATGGTCTTCAATGAATAATTTATTTGATGCATGCCGATCTGTTATTGTAGGGAAATCAGCTTTACATTTTCACCCCTGAACATGACGTGGAACAAAACGAACTGTGATTTGTTGCTTTACGTGTCAGTCAGATGACCTCTGGGTGGTCGTTGGGTAATAAAAGCAGAGATCAGTCTGAAGATCTGGCTACGCGAGACTATAGCCGCGTTTTCACCGCAATTACCAGGAACTATTTGTTCCAGGAACTTTTATCATAAGAACTTTTTTTTTTTTTTGCCCCAGACTGGTTGCTTTCTTCGTTTACACCGTTGACTAAAGTATTGAGAAGATAAGTCTGGTGACGTTGAACTGGGTGCGACTGCTCCTCCCAGTCTGCGCGTTTGTTTTTTTGAGTGCGTTTTGAGTTTTAAGCATGGAGGAGATTCAAGCTTTTGTGTACGATCTATTGGTTTACTAACGAGGTAATTAACAAAACAGCAGGAAAGAGACGAGCACTAATACTAAAGCGTATTCAGAAAGCTTGTAATGCTAGATATAAAAGTAGACAACGTTTGTTATCAGCTATAGCGGACATTGAGCGTGAGATGGATCGGGCTGAAAGAACAAGATTGGTAAGAACCAAGAAGCTCAACCAATCAGCATGTTCAGTGCGCAAGTCCCACCCTGAAAGTTCCTGAAAAAGTACTACCTCGCCAGCAGGGACTTTCTGGGGGGAAATTTTTTAACCGTAACTTCACTTAGACCCTGGTTCCTGCGGTGAAAACGCACCGAGTCCCACCCCAAAGTTCCTGGGGAAAGTTCCTGCGGTGGAAACGCGGCTTACATGTCAACTATAAATCATTCGATTATTCTTTCAGAATTAGGTGACATTCAGACTGCTGGTAAATGTGGCCCAAATCCGATTTTTGGTTTTTTTTTTGTTCACATATGACTAGAGCCAGACCGATATATCGGCAGGCCGATATTATCGGCCGATATTAGGCATTTTCCAAACTATCGGTATTGGCAGTTATAATGGCCGATAAATGAATATTTCAAAAATAAAATAAAAACGGACACAAAGCTAGCTAATGCCACTATCATCAGTTTGTTCTATTGTGAAAAAAAAGAAACAAGTTTCTTTTTAAAATACATTATCATATTATTTTAGTAAAACTCATAAATAACTTCAAATAACTAATGTTAGGGAAATCTGTTAATGTTGTTGCGCGTTTCTGATAAAAATTTTTTTTTTAAAATCGGCCAATAAATCGGATTTTAAAACCAACAAATATTTGTATCGTTATCGGCCTTCATAATCCTTTATCGGTCGGGCTCTACATGTGACTCAGATCTGTTTTTCTTGTGAACGGCACAAATCACATGGAATCTGATTCAATCTGGAATGGAATCTACCAATGGAATCTCTTCAATTGTTGTTGGCATCAGAAATGGGCCACATTTAAAACAACAATAGCTGCGTTTCCGTTACCCTTTAAATTGCGCAAATTGAAAATACGCCCAATGGAAACACTTCGCAAAAACTCCCATATATCGCAATAAACATTTTATGCTCACATGAGGTGGGTTTTCAGGCAATTCGAAACAGGAATATTTCACAGAACTGCAATGGAAGCAGTTTTTCCGCATTTACAGGTTACGGTGCGTATGTAAAATTAGATGTTTGGACTGAAGACGAGGCCGTTCTTTACTAAACTCGTAAAAAGACAAAAGAATTATATGAATACTGGATTCTAAACAACTAAGAAATGCCACAATTTATCAAGACCTCAAAGCAGATTTGAGGGAGAATCACCCAGGAACACCTCCGCTCCCAAGTATAAGGGGCTTTCCTTGCCATTAATGCTTGGATAATATGGCTAAGTCTCCTTCGATTAAAAATAATGACTAGTGCGGTGGCTGAGATTTATATGTAAACTCACCAACATACGTTGCTATGATTTTTGGAACGACTTATCGCAAGAGGAAAATTCTGTTTCAGTCACATAACACTGATTAATGGAAACAGCGTTATTTTGCGATAGTTTTTTATCGACATTTAGAAAAATATCAAAAGTTTTGCGCAAACCTGGCCAATGTGAACAGCGGATCTGAGCAATAAATTGGAATTGAGCACAAAGGCTCGCAGTGTGTTAGTAGAAAAGGAGTTAGTGTTAATTGAATACGTTGACATACAGTTGCAAATTTGCTTATAGTCAGTAGATTGTCTGTTGGGGGAGCATCACAATAAAGTGTTAGCAGATATTAAGCAGTCTACTAATACTCTAATGATAGTTAGGTGACATGTAGGTGCAATGCAACTTGCGTCGAAAAGAAATAATCGAAAAGAAAGTGTTACAGACTTTTGAAATGTTGGTTTTACTAAAGCGGTGCACGCTCAGACCCATGCACTCCTCCCGGTTTAACACTGTGCGACTCTACACAAGCGGCACCTGTATTTTCTCATTAGAACCACATTGGATTTGATTTGTGGAGTGTTTGTGCATGTGTCTCCCTTAATCAAGCCCTGGTTCCTATTAGACGACACTGACTGTTCAGCATGTGAAAAGTTTAAATAGTGTAAATCAGTGACGATACATGTTAAAACAGTTGGTGATAGTTCTGGTCTAGTCTAGTTCCACATAATGGTGTGTGTGAGGTGCATCAGTGAGTTCCTGTCTCACCTGGTGCTGAAGCTCTCATGAGTGTTTGTCGAATTCACTGTGTATGTCTGGATGCATGTTGGGTGTTTGTTAGTATGCAGCCAGCTTGAGATTAGACTATTCATGGCTCCTTTGAGCACGTATTTAAAGCTCCAAGTGGCTAATAAAAAAAATGCCAAGTTTCTCTATCACAAACGTCCTATTCCTTACCATCAGATAATGTTTTCAGGAACACTGTAATACGTTTCAGTCTGTTAACATTAGTTAATACATAAGTTGTCACCTAACTAAATTTGAAGAATATTTTTTTAGAGCATATATTAAAGGGTTAGTTCACCCAAAAATGAAAATTCTGTCAGTATTTACTCACCCTCATGTTGTTCCAACCCCGTAAGACTTTCGTTCATCTTCGGAACACAAATTAAGATATTTTTGATGAAATCTGAGAGCTGGATCACTCCTGCACACTAGTCCATAGGCTTCTTGAGGAATTGAAACTTGCCGGCCTCAAAAAGTTATTAAAGACATCGTTAAAATAGTCCAAGTAAATACAGTGGCTCAATTTTAAGTTTATCAAATGACGAGAACACTTTTTGTGCGCAAAAAACAAAAATAACGACTTTATTTCAACTATTGATTTACTTCTCTCTCTGCCTCGAGTCTAATTACTAGTTTAATAACGTAACTAGTGTTTAATAACGTAAACTAGTTTAATACTGGTTACTAGTTTAATAACGTAAGCTTCTGTTATTGTACGTCACACGCTTCACACACATGACCAGCGTCGGCAAATAGTGAGCCTACGTGTGATGTAGCTCTACGGTCTACGCTATCACACTACGTTAACTGACTAGAAGCTCATAGAGAAGTGAATAGTTGAAATAAAGTCGTTATTTTTGTTTGTTTTCGCGCACAAAAAGTATTCTCGTCGCTTGATGAAGTTAAGATCTTATGGGGTTGGAACAACATGAGGGTGAGTATATACTGTCAGAATTTAAATTTTTGGGTTAACTAACCCTTTAACTTATAAACACACTTTTATCCAATGTTAATTTTTGCTCATAATACATTAAATGCTAAAAATCTATGTGGAAAATAACATTAACCTATTTTGCCCTTTTACAAAGTCTTGATTTTATTTTTGTGGTCTATTAGAATAGGTTTTCATGCTTTGAATGTTCAAAAACACTTTATTTTTCACATATTTTACTGTGGATGCATCTCAATCGGCTCCCTAGTACACTAAAGAAGGTTGAAAATATATATAAAAGAAAATAATAATAAAAAAAATCCATTGTTGGTTCATACAATCGAATATATTAACTAATGTTAACTAATTGAACCTAAATGTTTTGTTCGCATTATCTTGTACTTTTATTGTCATTTTACTCTGCGACCTTTGATTACGGGTCAGGGCTCAAGTAGATTTCAGTTTTGCCTCAGGAACCAATCATTTGTGGATATTTCATGTACAGTTCAGTTTCTTTCTCTCTCCCCATGTAGCCAAGAAGCTGTTTATGGTATGATCTTTTCTTGTCATACTGAGAGAAACATTTATGAAATGAATTCGTATTGATTCTGCATACTGTAGATGACACTAAAACATTTGATTTCCTATTGAATCCTGTGTACTCTTTCATTCTTGTTCCATATTCCTTGAGGTCTTGCATAATTACAAGTAAAAATCAAAGTGCACTTGATAAAACTAAAAAATCTCATCTGCTAAACTTTGAAATGTTCTTTCAGGAAACGAGTGAAAAGTTTATTTTTTTAAAGCATATTACAGTGATATGCCACTCTGCTTTGAACAGGGATGAAATTATTCCCTGAAAACATAATACTTTATATCGTTAAAGTTAAAAACCTATATTATGTACATTGTAGAAATTATATACATTGTTATAACCATGAGTGTTCCACCCAATCTTAAGTAGCCTGGTATAATTCATGATCTTGAATAAAATTATCACAATTTGTTAAAGCGAAAGTTCACAATTTGTTAAAATTTGTCCTAATACCATCTTATGTCCTTGAGCACAACAAACTCCTCTTTCTCCACGACGCTCCAGTCAGAAAGATTGGATATTCCATGTTGAAAAGGACCGTATTTCTCACTGTCTTATATCCAGCTGTCCTTGCTCCTCAGTGAGACAACTCATTCATAAAAGGGGAAAACAGACGGTGGTCTGATTTCCACAATTCTTACATAAACACTTTGCATAGATGCTCAATTGGATGTGCCGTTTGCAAGAAATACTGAGATATCCAAGAAGCTCTGTTGGCACAATCCAGCATCATCCCAATGTCTTTCTCGGGGTGTGGAGTACCCTGACATGGGTGCGGACATATCACCCGTATCAGCTTGAGCATATCCACAAAATAAATAGAAACTTCCCACATAAGTCCAAAGTTCTTGAAGCTCTTTTTACACAAGGCTTTAAAGTAACATTAAAAAGAAACTGTGGTTGAAAAAGTCTGCCTGAGAACCTTGAAGAATATACATATGGCTTCACAATGCAGCAGTAGCAATTTTCATGGTGTCCAGCAGGTTGCGCTTTCTTGTTTTGTCGCTGACTATTGTCTCCAGGTGAGATACGGGGGCCCATCCTCGTTGCCTGTCTGACAGACGGGTTCCTTCCACCCAGCCTGAGGGAAAGGAAGAGAATTTCATTCAAGGGATTTTTGTCAAAACATTCATTTGCAATTCAATAAGTCTACTTGTAACACAACATTAGCAGTGTCTGGCATATCTAATAGGAACTGGTTTTGTTAGTAGTTCCTAAGAATAAACATACAGATCAGTGGAGTATTAATTCACTTATCAGTACTGTCGAGTCTCTTTTGTTTATATAGCGCTTATGCAATACAGATTGTTTCAAAGTAGCTTCACTTCCATAGACGTTCACTTCACAGACAAATTCTGCTGTAAACAACTCTATTATTCAACTCAATTCAGTGGCGGCGTAAAATTCACCAATTATGAAATGAGTTCAATTCATCCAATCCAGCTCAATTTAGTGCAAGTTACTAATTGTCAGTACAGTCAAATTGATAATACTGGTGAATAAGTGTATAGGAAACCTCATAAGATTCAGTGTGTGGGCAAATATGCCCGTTTACATAAAAATTCTTTCAAGACTAGAGACTTTCAAGACTTTTCAAGACTAGGCCACAGTTTTTCACACCTGATGACCCTCTAGGTCAAATGACAAAACATCTTGATTAACAGCCAAATCCAGTTTCTGACCTTTACCAGATATTCTACAACAGGGGTATTCAGTCTTGCTCCTGGAAGCCCCCCATTCCAGAGGAGTTTTGCTCCAGGCCTGATTAAAGACTCTTGAACTAGCTTATCGAGGGTTGCACCAGAAATTGTATTATGGCAAGCCGCTTTAACTTTTATTCATTTCCAGGATATGAATTCTTGATATCAACAATTGAATTGCTGATATCTGTAATTGTATTTTCACTAGTGAAATATCACTATAGGCTGCCATTCAAAATAAATTGTTGAAATCAAGAATTGATTTTTTACTAGTAGAAATATCATTTTTGATATCAATAATTGCATTGTTACTAGAAAAAAATGCAAATTCCTGATAATCAATAATTCATCAATAATTCAATAATTAAATTGTCACTAGTTGAAATGTCTATTCTTGATTTCAACAATTCAATTGGTACTTGTAAAAATTATCATTTTCGATACCTGAAAATGTATTTCTGATGTCGATATTATTTCAGATCTCTAAAATGGCTGTCTTACTAGTAACAATCACATTCATGATGTTAAAAATAAACATTGTTACTATTAGCAATTCAATTGTGGATAACAAGAATAGACATTTCAACTAGTAACAATTGAATTCTTGATATAAAAATAAAGGTTTTTACTAGTAATAATTCTATTTCTGATATGTGAAACTGGAATTTCAACTAGTAAGAAATTAATTCTTGATATCAACAATTGATTTTAAATGGCAGCCTATGGTGACGTTTCACTAGTGAAAATACAATCGTCTTTCTTCTGCCCAAATGCTCAGAAGAGATTTGGTATCTTCGACAGACGAGTACAGGCGATTCTCCATTTCGAGCAGCGATTATTTTGCGCGATATAAAACAGTGAAATGTGCATCTTGCTTCAGATCATAATGTTCCATAACGCCGATAAACTCCACCTTTTACCTTGAGCACGCCTCTAACCTGAGCTGGGCCGCTTTGGCCCAAGGTATTCAACGGGCCAGAAATCCTGGCCGTTGGTCCCGAGTAAGCCCCGATCAAGCCCCGGAAGTGACAATGGAAACGCAACTGGCCCTGGCACGCACTAGCATGGCTCGGCCTTGGCCCAGCAGTGGAAACGCAGCTATTAATACGGCTACTTAACACGGCTACTCGACCTAGACTGGTGACACAAAATAAAACGTTTTGTTTTTCTAAGCGTTTAAAATTGATGACTATATTGTATGGCGGAATACCATGAAAAGTGCTTTAGAGCACTACGACTTGGCGCAATAATACCTTCACTCGTGAAAAGTCCTCTTACCGGCTCAAAAACACAACGTTTTATTTTGTCACCAGCCTAGGTCGAGTTACACTAATCGAGTAACTGTGTTTAAATAGGGAAAACGAGGAAGTGTTTGGTCGCTTCTCTTTTTGGCCCATATTAAATGCACTGGGCTAAGCTAAGTGCTAACATAGTTTTGCGGCAATACAGATCGATAGAGTGCACGCACTGAGACGAGAGAGGTATGTATCAACTCGTCTTAGTTAAGGGAATAACATAGTTTAATATGAAAACCCGGTGGAGTATCCCTTAAGAGTATAGGTAGGGGGTGATTTTGAACACAGCCAAGGATTGAAACCCACTGCTTTTAGCTAACCTAACTCTTAAGGATTGTTTGAAAATTACCGGCAGGTTTGTTTGATTAGGGATGGAACTAAGCTCTGCAGAGTGGCCATCCAGGACTGAAGTTGCCCATTCCTGCATTAGGAGAGATTTGTCAGATAAGGGAGGCATCCTAAATGTGCACTGTTGGGAGTAGGCTCCAGGGACTGGGTTGTTAAACACTGATCTAGATGGCTTGAAGCAACATGCTGTGAAATGATCTGTCGAGGACAAGACCATGCAATTCAACCGGTGGAACAGGGAAACAGACCATGCTTGATAGTCCGTTTTAGCTGACCAGGTGAGATAAGAGCCAGTGAACCTTTGCAAATGTTGTTAGGACTTGTAGAATCACCACAAATAGGCTAAAGGCATTTTCCAGACTATGTTCTGGAGGTCTTTAGTAGTAGTTCGTAGTATAATAAATTTGTGACTGTCACTTAGCCTATACACAGGTATAGATGATGATTATGATCTACAGTACATGAACTCACTTGAAAAAGCTTGAAGTTGTAGTAAGTTCTTGGACCTTAGACTACTACAAATAATTGTCCCTTATCCCTTTTTGTCTATGGTAAACACTACAGAATTCTAAAACAGCATACGCTTATACTACTAGTTCCCCAAAATCTCTTCTGCATCAACAGTGGAGATTAGTCTCATAAATCTCATAATGTTAGTTACATACTTCCAGTGGAAGTTTCAAGACTAGACAATAACTGTACGTACTATACAAAAAGGCCAATGCAGGCTCTGTTGGCAATTCTGTACATCACCACCATGATACTCTAGTTCTTAGTGTTACAATCTTGTGGTTAAAGATGAGCTTAACCAAAGTTGTAGGTTCAAACCATTTTGACTTCTGTGATCAATGAACTATCACCATTGTACCCTTGAGCAAAGTGAACAAAAGCCGAATTTCAATTTGTGTCTCTTTAGAAAGTTTGGACTAAACCTCTTGCTTCATTTGAATAAGATTTGCGATCTCTTAAAGCGTCAAAACATAGTTGTGTAGCTGTCAATAAAGTGACCGAAAGCTCTCAGATTTCATTTGTGTTCTGAAGATGAAACGATACAAGGGTGAGTTAATAATGACAGAATTTTCATTTTTGGGTGAACTAACCTTTTAACTTTAGGTTAGTCCAGAAAAACTGGATATCTAAACGTGGTAAATGTTCAATGGTAAAGTTTTACACGTGGTAGTGTACTGTTGTGGAAACCAAACAGAGCTGGCCTCAGGTGTAGCGACAGAAAAATAAATTCTATTCATGATGCTTTAGAGAGGAATCTTTCCTTTATGTGCTTGTGTTTAGCGTTATAACTCACCGTCACTACTCTGCTGGTGAATTAATAGGACGTCAGCTTTCTCTAAACTGAGTTCATCTGGCTGCTGGGCAGCAAAGGCTCTGATGCACTGCATTTGTGAAAAGTCTGCAAATGGGAAAGGAGTGAAATTCATATTGTTAGCATTAGAATATTTATTTTGACATTGCAAGAGCAGGAAGTGGAACATACCCTGAACTGCGCTGAAGTCAATCTCAGGATAAGGACGTGAGAGTGCTGATATCCAGCGCAATTTATCAGCTCTGAGAGAAGAAGGGTACAGATTAGTTTAATGCATCATCACTTCTCAACCAAATAGCAAAACACTAGACTGCCTGATTGAACTACATAAATTCAATAAAGTTTTCCAATTGGTGACAAATTTTACAAATGACGAAAACCAATTCTTGTCCAATTCTGCTCTTGGATGGCCACTTTCCAAGAGTTTAGCTCCAAGACATTTGCATGAAAGTTTCTAGTGATCCTGAAGAGCTAGTTCAGGTGTGTTTAATCTAGGGTATGTTTAATGATGACGCTGATGTACTAAAACGGAAAGGTTTTGTGTTTTTCACATACAGACAATGTTGTCAAAATTATCCCCATTCACATGGATCCGAGAAAACGAGCGCACAGCCATCTTTAGAATTGTGACTTTGAACTTCCGGTTTTGCGGTAGCTCTATATATTGCAACGCATTCTCATCCTAGGGCGTCATCTAACTGACGCTTTTGACCATGCGACTAAATCCGACACACATGGCAATCTTTAGCGTCAGTTAGATGACGCTCATCCTAGGGCATCATCTAACTGACGCTTTTGACCATGGTGTCTAAATCCGACGCATATGGCAACCTTTAGCATCAGTTAGATGACGCGGGTAGGTTTAGGTCTGGGTTAGGGTTAGTGTTAGACCACTAGGAGGCGCATCTCATATTGACGCTAAAGTGTGCCATGTGCATCGGATGTTGACACGTGATCAAAGGCGTCAGTTAGATGACGCCTTGGGATGATTTCTATGGCACCGCTGTCTAAGAATAATTAGCTGGTGAAGTGGTTTTACTTGTTGAAGAGTTATTGAAAGTTATCATGAACTTTGTTTGAAGCGGATGTCATAATAAACGTCAATAGACTGGGAAGATTTTAAAACGAGTGTTTCATCCATAAATCCATAAGATCTTCATGCTGTGGAAATACAAAGCGGAAAACAGAACACATCGACAATTTGGATCGCAAGCATCTTGTGGGCTATCATTTTTAAAAACAATTCCAGTAATCTTCTGTTATTTCCTTATCACTTCTTGCGTGTGTTTGGTTGTTAAACATTAGCCTGGATGCCAGCCTGAACCCCGCCCACAACATTTTTAGGTCGGGAAGTTCGGTCTGGACTCGATCCATTGAGGAGTAATTATGATTAGTAAAAAAATGGTCGGGCCTATCAAATTGCCAGGCCGGGCTTTATACGATGATGGACAGATGATCTGCGGTTACGTAATCATCAAGTGCTTTTGAACTGGTTTACAACAAAGATGACTGCTGAATTGAGATGTATAGATTACGCTATCGTGTCTGTTTTAGAATAAATCGACGGTGCATTAATTTTAAAAGACGAACAAAGAACTGCGATCAAGGCATTTTGAAGGCAAGTTGAGACAGTATCGACAAATGCGAGCTGATTTGTTGGCTTTATTGTCGAGATCTAATCCTAAATGGAGAACTTGTTCGTGTATACATACACATTTTCTATTTCGTTCAAAAATGTTTTTCGAGGTTGCAAGTACTCCGCGAATCCTTAAATTATTTTCGCAACACCAGCAAAGGTTGTTAACACTAATTTTTCTTTTAAATACTTTTTCCAGAGTGCGTGCAGTTCTGTTGATAAATTGCTCAACATACGTCACTTACTGCATTGCTCTGATTGGTTGTAGGTCTATCCAATTGAGAGCAGAGGTTTTTTTTTTCCTGGTTCGATTAAGACACGCCTCATAATCAAAGCCCTATGGAGCAGTATCAAAGTCCTTTTACGCAAGTTATCCCACTTGGGCGCCATCTTGGCAACGCCTCCGGGCAGCTGTTTCGGACTAACAAGACCAAGCTCCTATCTAAATGAATGGGCAGAGAGTCAGAACTGCACTTTCACTGGTCACCGGGACATAAAAACTGCTTGTATAGAAACAGCAGTAAAATATAATAAAAATCGCTGAAAAAGTTTGATGACTTTGCCCCAAAATAAGGTTTAAAACACAGTTTTCCCACAGGTTATACTTTTACTGCGCATGCGCAAGGGTTCTCTTGCTCTGTCACGCACGCTACACAGTTTGAAGCACAGTATGTGCACGCTCTTGCACGCTCGCTCTAGATTCCAGGAGATTTGAACTAATTTGCAGGCATCAGCAAACCGCTATCAATCTTTGGGAGACTCCCAGAACTCCTGGGAGACTTGGGATGTCTGATATTTTCACACATACAAGCCTTTTCAAGCAGTAACGTATTTTCCGCTGTCGCAAACCTCAACTGTGCACATGCGTCGGTGGAACCAGACGATAGGCTTAAATGTTTACCGGCTTGACCGTTAAAAGCAGACGATTGGATGTCGAGCGAGAGGGGCGGGGCATTTGCATACAACCGCCATCTTTGGTGTTACGGGTTTTCCTTATACATTTGTATTAAGGATTGAGGAAGTGGCATGTCTCTATATAAATAGTTTCTGCGTGTGCACACAGCAGCCATCGCATGTTTACAAGACTGAAAGTGCAACTGAATTCTTCTCATAAATAAACATACACATTGTAAGACTTACTGGGTTTCTGTCTTCAAAAGCAAGGCTTTTGGTGGTATGTGCAGACGGAATAGGTTTTTCTGTAAGGAATGCAGTTTGAACCTGCAGTTCTCAACCCGCAGCTCTGACACAGGAACATGGTCGATAACTGTAAACCTACCCCCTCTGCAAAAAGGAAGTTAAGCACAGTTGCAGCATAAATATTTATCTTTTCAAAAAGTATGAATGACAATTGAGAAATGGATGTTAAGGTCAAACATACTCCTTCCGCAAAGAGAGCAGGAGATAGTCGTTAAAAAGGTGCATATAAGCACTCCTTTCATCTTCCCTGTCTCTCAGGTGAAAGTCTATCAGTTCAGTCACAGGTCCCTCCCGTATAAGTCTGCGGGACTGACTGATCAATGGAAGAGTCTAGACATAAATAAAATACAGTCATTATAAATATCATTACTTAGATGGCATTACTTAGATGGCTTGAAATGAAGTTGTATCATGCTCACCTTACACTCAAAGTCAACTTTGGCATTGAGAGTCACAAGTGACTCAATGTTCTTCATTTGAGAGATACTTTCATTACTTTCCTGGATCATCTGTAAAGCGGCAAAGAAGCATGAGATACTGCAGCAAGAAACTGAGATAACTGATTAGAAATTCCAATGCGGAGATGTGGGTCACATAACCACATTGTTTCAAGTACATAAAGAGTAGTCTCACCTTTTCAAGTAATTTCATGGCCTTAATGGCCTGTGCTTCATCCTTGGTCTTTGGAGCGGTTCTCTTTACTATATTCTACAGATAAAGAAAAGAGAGCATCGATGATCGTGTTGATATACCAGTGGCTTGTTTGGAAAACATTCGAACATAGATTAAGTTTTAAACAGGACCAATGAAGACATTACCTGCACTAGGAGTTTGAGGCGAGTGATCCTTTGGAACGGCAGAATGAGGAAAGATCGTAAAGGCAGTCGTTGACAAACCGGGTTGCGCTCTAACCTTTCCACAACTTTACGGAATTCATGACTCTCGTCCCTGTGAGAGATGGCGGAAATATTCAAAGAAATCGTATGGACAAGAATAAAAAAGAAAAGTATGGAAGCTTGTTTCCGCCAGAGAATGAAAAATATAAAAGGTAGGCTAATTGCGACTTTTATCCCACAATTCTGACCTTTTTTCTCACAATTGCGAGTTTACTTCTCGCAATTCTGACATTATTTCTCAGAATTGCGAGATATAAAGTCAGAATTGCGTGATATAAAGCCGCAATTGCGAGATATAAAGTCAGAATTGCGAGATATAAATTCAGAATTGCGAGATATAAAGTCAAAATCGCGTGATATAAAAGTCGCAATTGTGAGATATAAAGTCAGAATTGCAAGATATAAAAGTCACAATTGTGAGATATAAAGTCAGAATTGCAAGACATAAAGTCAGAATTGCGTGATATAAAATCAGAATTTCAGAATTGTGAGATATAAAGTCAGAATTGCGAGATATAAAGTCAGAATTGCGAGATATAAAGTCAGAAATGCGTGATATAAAGTCGCAATTGCGAGATATAAAGTCAGAATTGCATGATATAAAGTCGCAATTGTGAGATATAAACTATTCTTATGGGAAAAAAATGTGTCTTTTTTCCCTTAGAATTGGCTTGATAACTCACAATTGCGAGTTTATATCTCACAATTCTGAGAAAATATGTCAGAATTTCGACATATAAACTCGCAATTATGTGTTATAAAGTCAGAATTGCGAGATGTAAACTCACAATTGTGAGAAAAAAAGTCAGAATTGTGAGATAGTCACACTTCTGATTCCCAATCCTGACTTTATATCACGCAATTCTGACTTTATATCTTGCAATTCTGACTTTATAACTCGCAATTGCGACTTTATATCACGCCATTCTGACTTTTTATCTCTCAATTCTGAGAAATAAAGTCAGAATTGTGAGATATAAACTCGCAATTGTGAGAAAAAAAGTCTGAATTGTGAGATAAAAAGTCACAATTATTTATTTTATTTTTATATTCAGTGGCGGAAACAAGCTTCCATAGTAAAGCACATTTCCACTTCATACAATTGCAAACAAATACTCACATTAATCTTTGATATGTCTTGTCCTGATATGATTGATTGGTAAGGTATGGGACATACACTTTTCGGAATACTGGACAGTGTTTGATAATGATGTTGCAGACGGTAAAGTGCATTATGTCCTTCTCTACTGTTTCTTCCAGGTGAGACAGAAATCTAAATGAAAATAACCAGATATTAGTGGCATAATTCAGATTTCAGAGCAGACAATTTAGAATTGACTCTAGGATGTTGTCAGAGTTCAATTGGAAGATGATTGGCTGGAGATGAAGATTTCATGCACATTTAATGAGTCAAAGTTGTAAATGTTGTCCGCTGCACACAGTAGATGTAGAGAACTGAACATTTTTCTTCAGTAACGCTGTTATAGTTCAATGACATTATTCTAACCTGTGACTGATGGTTCTAACTTCACTCAGCTTGGAGAACAGCCAGTTTTTGTCTTGTGAAGACAGGATAACGTTGAGCTGCTTGGACATGACAAAGTTCTCCACTACGATGTCCAAACTCCGGCAGTATGATGCCTCAGAGGTCACGACCTCAAACCTCACCTGAAAAATACAGATTATTTATGGTTATGTCCTTACTAATAAAATTTAATGTCTCACAATGTTGTTTTATATCCTATTGACAAACCTTTTCTGACAATTACATATTGTCCAGATTGTGTACAGTGGACACTTAAGTCAAGCTTAAATATGTATGAATTTCATCGCATTTGATAACAAAATGTCATAGTGGATTCTCTTCTGATTGTTTGTCTTCAAAATCAACATGACATCATGACTTTTGCGTAAACATACATGCATTTTGAGCTATCCACGCGTATGCGTGTATTTCTACACCGTTAAATGTCCGAATGATTCCGCGTGCATGTACATGCTGTTAAATGTCAGAACGAAACAAAGCAAAATGTAGATCTACATCTGGGGAGCGGTATTTTTTTCCTAGGATGGTATGGGATGACTCATAAATGGTATTAACCACAGTGACGGGTAGGTTTAGGGACGGGGTTGAGGTAGGTCATATATTTATACAGTAATGTAACGTTAAGGCTATGTTTACACGGAAACCATTGGAAAGGAAAGTGCAAAAGTGGCATTGCGTTATCACTTTATTCTGCGTTTAGACAAGCTTTATGGGTGGGAAATCCGTGTGCATATGGTGATGCGAAAGTGTGTGAAATTCGATGTATTGTGCACTCCAGGCCGCTAGGTGGTGATGTGGAGCACTGCCACACAACAACACCAAGTCCGCACGCCTGCGTACAACCTTCACTGTCTAGCAGACTTTTCCGTTTTTACACTTTAGACGGGAATGTGGCGGTGGAGCGTTTTTAAGATTTCCACTCTGGAGGGTGGTTTCACTTTTTTGCGTTTTTAAGCCCCAAAAACGCTGTGTAAACGAAAGGCACATCCGATAAAATGTTTTTACGTTTTCAGCCGCGAGCATTCTCGTGTAAACAGGGCCTTAGTCAACGGCGTTCATAAACACTCTGATAAGCGATTATGCGTGTTAATAGCACGCCAAAAATGGCAATACGAATTGCCGTGTCATACATATGCCATTTCATGAGATCAGTCTGTCAAAATATACTTGGTTTGAAACGTTATTACCTAGCAAAATGGCATTCATATATTTTTAAGTTTATGACTTAGGGCACAACGATGTCAAAATGATCCCTGTTCACATGGATCCACGAAAACGATTAAAAGCGCTCTATTCTGCTGCCAGGCCAGTTGCTGGCGATGTCAATTTGTAAAGACACACTACACATTTACAGACTGAACATGTAATATACATACGCATTGCTTCACCATTTTACAGATTGGTAGATGATAACAATATCGTTTTCAAAAACTTTCACTTTGTTTGTGTACAAAGTTTATGTTTTCAGGCCTCCATAACGTTGTTGTCGTGTAAAGCCCGGAACACACCAAGCCGACGGTCGGCCGTCTGGCAGATTTTTTGCGTTGGCCAACTAAGTTTCCTCGGTGTGATACGCACGATTTCGTGCAGTTGGCTGAAAATAGTCCTTTGTCGGGTTTGTTTCGCGCGATTCGACATGTTGAATTGGCGTCGGGCTGTTGGGGAAAGAGAGAACTCTGATTGGCTGTTCAGCTTAGTGAAAGAGTCAATGCACGAGAATAAACGCAAAACAGCAAGCAAAGAAGCCAAAACGGTAAAGATAGAAGGCTGTTCTTATGTTACGTCTTCTTACCTGAGTGTTCCTTGGTGAATATTTCAATATTAACATGAGTGGGGTGGAATAAAGAAAGTGTTCAGCAGGATTGATATTCAAAACGGTAAGCATGCGCTTTGTTTACATTATGTATCTGCAGCCGGCAGCTTAGGTTTTTCTCTTTGAATGACGAATATTGACTAATATATCTGCAGAAATAGACAGTTGGCTCATTAAACGCAGGCGCAGAACGCACATTCTAGCTGACAGTCGCCTGTAGTTATCTCAGTGTGTTCAAGTGCAGCTTTTTACCTCGACGAGAGGCGACAACACAGTTGGCTTTCATCAGCGCTAGTTCGTTGGCGTCCGCTTGGTGTGTTCCGGGCTTAAATAATAAAGCGCATAATTTTTTTCTGTTTTTAGCTGAAAATGGTGTTGTGTAAATGCCCCTTAGATTTTTATGGCAACTGAGTTTTATGCAATGTTAGGTGATACTGAATTAATAATACTACCTCCTGCAGACGTCTCGCATCTTCATTGAGTTCCCCAAAATCTGGGCTGTTCCTCACTCCCGGGAGCTCCTGCCACAGTGTGGGTGAGGAGGCAGAGATGGACAGGTGAGGGGAAGGTGGTCTGTTTAAGGATTGCTGAGGCACATTGAGACTTTTAAAGGTGTTGGCTAGAGGCAGAGTGTGATGGAAGATTTGAGGGAGAGGTGGGAGAGGTCTGTGTGACAGCTTAGGGGAATGATTTGGAGAAGAAGATGAACGGATATCTCCACTCATTGATATAGAATCGGTATGAGACAGCAGGATCTCTCGGTTCTGGACCACCTCACTGTATTCCTGATACAACTGAGAGTCTGCAAGAGAAAGAGACAGAGATATCATCATCTATATGGTTCTAGAGCAGTGGTTCTTACCTAGACCCTGATTTTATATTGGATATCAGTGTAAAAAGTGATCAGTTGACTTAACTTTAAAAAAGGAAAACTCATTGGTTTATTTACTTAAAGTGCCCCCTGTGGTGAAAATCAAGTTTTTAATGTTGTTAATATGTATATATAGTGTAATATACAGTATGTGAATGGTGTAAAGTTACATTCAAACTATTTTAAGGCATGAAGACATTCTTAAAGGAAAAACATTTAAATATGTAATTTTGGTGATAAAAGGGGGTTGACTACACTATGGCAATGGGTTTTCCTCACTTTTGTAAGTTATGTCAACTGATCACTTTTTACAGTGAGGTACTAAAATGTTTACTTAGAGAAAATAAACAAATGTCCTTAAAATTAAAAAAATGCCATTTATTAATATTACCAGGAACTTCATAAGCAACCGATAATTCGTACAAAATACATTGAGGTTGGCACAAGCCAGCCATGTTTGTTTTCATTGCAATTGATCTTGTGTTTAATGCAAACTGGGTAATATCTTTTACCTTGAGTTGAGGCATTAGGCATAGCTTTTACGAAAAAAACAGCTGAATTTCCACCAAACATATGGGAAGTGTTTTCTCCTGCCTTTAAAAGTGACTACGTCTATTTAATTTGTTTTATTTAACTGTGCATAACTTTATGTTTAGTTGCATTTTGTATTATTTGGATTTAGCAAAGTTTTTTTTTTTGCTTTCCACAACCCTCCTCAGAACAGAGTACAAGTACAGCAGGTCAGTAAATTGGAATAGCTAAACAAGTTGTACAAGCACAAACATCCATGAAAATCCATTTTGTAATTGCAAGTTAGATTTTGCAGCTGTTCATCTGCAGTTCCAAGTGATGTGCAAGCACAAACCTGTTCTTTGCCTTGAGGCCAAGCAAAGTAGCATAGTTAGGAATGACAAAACTTTTACTGCTCTGGACATTTTAACTATATCTCATGTAAGAACCATGTATTTAATAGATTTTACACATTACATAGAGTTACAATCATATTATGCACAGGACAATGAGTACAGAGGGCCATGTAAAAAGTTTCTTGTCATTTCAACAAAAAAGGTATATGTACGTAGTATGTTTTGTATGTGCCTTTAGCGTTTTAATGAATTTTAAATACTAATCATTTGTTATAACTATGTATATATACATGCCATGTGTTGCATAACACGAAAATATATATAAAAAAACAGATACTTACTGTAGAATTTAGAATTCCTATTTTTTGTCCTCCCAAGTTTCCTGAAAATAAGACAGAGAGAGAGCAAATGATAACTGAGATATTATGGTCATTTGTAAGACTTCCCACAAACAAAATGCTGCCAGAGGTGATGGACTGCATTAAGACCCAATATGTGGTTGGTAACCCCAATTTTGGAATATGGGACATGCTGTAAAGTCTGGTTCTCCTACCTTAGATCCATTTCGCTCCAGGTGGAACTTAATTCATCCTCCTCACTATCTATACAACCACAACACAAAACACCAATACAGATTTAGAATTTAAGTAGCCGAAAATAAGTGATTATTTCAACTTGTGCAAAACAGATGGGCAATGCTTTACATGGACCTACACATGTTGTACAAAAGGAAACGCTTCAAGATCTTGCTTTCCAGTGAATAACTGAACATAGACTAGACTGTAAGACCTCTGGCGCAATTCAACAGCTCTAATGGAAATGTGGCAAGAAACTAATAATAGCTCTAATGCAACAAAAACAAATCTGAAGAAACAGGAAAAGGACTTGTTAGTGACTACATGAGAATGGTTTAGTTTGTGAAACAACGGAAATCTGGCAGTTAAAAATTCTGCCTCTTCCAAGAAATGCTGCTGTTTAAGGAGTCTTCAGTGGTCATGACTCAAACCCCCGCAAGAATCCCCAGGAGCTTCTAGGCAATTAAAATGTGACCACAGGCACACACACAAAAAAAGTACACACATTTCTTTAAAATAGTCCTAAAAGTTTGCCCTCTCTCAGGACTAGTTTACAATCAGTTGTATGTTTCTGTTGTCATTAGAATCTGTCTGTGGCTAATTATGTCAGGCGCAGTCAATATGAATGAAAACTGTGAAGCAAAAAGATAGAAATGACCACGGCCTGGGACATTTTGTGCTACCTTTCTTTAAAGTGTCTATGTGCACCACCAATCCATTTGAAAATTTGGTACCAAATCATTAAGATTTCATAGCAAAACTGGATGTTCAAAAATAAAAAATGTAGGGGCCATATTTATATCCATGCGCTGTTTAAAAACATTAGTCACATTTTAGATTGACGTCCAATTGTTAATATTAACTATTAACTATGACTTTTGCCTCAATAAACTTCTAATTACTGCTTAATAATAGTTAGTAAGGTAGTTGTTAAGTTTAGGTACTGGGGTTAAGGTAGGTAGAATATGGTCATGCAGAATCAGGTAATGATATGTGCTTTATAAGCGATAAAGGATTTTGAAGGCCGATACCGATACAAATATTTGTTGGTTTTAAAATCCGATATTCCGATATATATCGGCCGATATTTAAAAAAAAAAATTCCAGAAACGCGCAACAAAACAACAGATTTCCCTAACGTTAGTTATTTGTAGTTATTTATGAGTTTTAACTAAAATAATATGAAAATGCATTTTAAAAAGAAACTAGTTTCTTTTATTGTCACAACAGAACAGAGGAACATCTAAATTATTAAAGTTCTGATAAATAAAATAATAATTAGTTCCTACATTGACTTATAAGCTACCTGCAACCTGGATCAGTAGGATGCGTGGCAGGTAATTTTTTTTTTCGTTTTTATTTTATTTTTGAAATATTGATTTATCGGCCATTATAACTGCCGATACCGATAGTATGGAAAATGCTTAATATCGGCCGATAATATCGGCGTGCCGATAAATCGGTTTTGGCTCTAGTTAATAGTGACAATTGGAAAAGTGTTACCAAAACATTTAATACAGCCATGCATGCCCTGGATATGATTTTTGGACATTTTTAAAACTATTCCAAGGCTGAAAAATTATAAATAAAGATATAACAGTCTCAACCTTTCAGTGAAATGTTAGGGATTTTCAATTGCATGACAGGAAAATAAACCTGACCCGCCCATATTGACACTTATTTATGGGAAGATGACTCATGGAATTCTGTGTTACACTCTTGCATAAGCACATTTAGCCTCTCTACTTGACATTACAGCACTGGTATATTAACTTTGATAAAATAGGTTCAGCAAGAGGGTCATTGAATGTCCAATTTACTCTTCTTATGTTAATTCTCCTCTCACCTGATATGTGGAATATTCTCGTCCTGCGGTCCCTTCCAACTTCTTCTCCCTCTTCCTCCTCTTCTTTCTGATTCTCTTCATCTTCTTTGGTTTTCTCCGCTGGCTTTCGGAACCCTCGCCTCTTTATGCGAGACTCATTCCCCAAATCTTGAAAACTACTAGAGCTCAGGACGACTCCCTTTTTACAATCTTTCTTCTTAGAAACTTGTTCTTCTACCTTCCTTTCTGCCTCTCCTTCTAAGGAAACAATGTGCTGGATAGAGCTAGGATCAAGCCGGTCATGTTCCTCACTCAACTCTCTCTCCATCCCTCCCTGTCTTTCTACTCCCTCTGTTAGTTCTTCCTCTTCCCTTGATTTGTCCATTCCACTCCCACCCTCTGTTTGTGTGTTGGTTTGCATGTCTATGTGTAGTGTAACACTACCTCTCGTATTTTCTGTGTCCACCGCATTCAGACCCAGGATCTCTTTCACCACGTTCTTGGCCCATCTAAGATGAGGAGCAGTAGAGCATCGATTTCGTTCCTCGGTTGTGCCCCATGTGTCATCTGAATCAAAATGCTTCACTGTTTCTCCAGTGGCTTCTTTTTCTCCGCCTTGTAATGTGTCCTCAATATAAATTTCTGGAGCCCCGTGACCATTATCCTTGCATGGCCCTAAACTTTCAGAAGGCTGTGTTGGGAAGAGTTGGGTGCCTTCTTCTGATGCCTCATTGGAAATAATTGTTTGGCCTTCCAGTGATGTTACACCCTCTTTCGCCAGGTCATTAATTGCTGTTTCCTCCCCTTTGTCCTCATTAGTAGAAAGAGTGAGGTCATCCATCGCTCTTTCGATGTCTTGTTCATCAACCTTTTCAAATGCATTTGCTGTGCTCATTTCACCTTGGTTGTCCTCGTCATGATTTGAATGCTGATTGGCTGCTTCCTCAACAGTAGTATCTGCATCTGCATTCTGTTTGGTTTGGGACTTGGGAAGGGTCTGACCAATCACACAAAAAACTTTTAGTGGTCCTTTTGGAGGCCTACGACCTGCTCTCTCATTCGACGTTTGGTTTTCCAGTTCTTCATCTTGTCTGACCTCTCTGCCCTGAGCAGTTTCATCTTCAGCAACTCTACCATCCCAGAATTCTTTGCAGTCTTCAAAATTCTCTTCCTCAGCATCATCCCCTCCACTGGAGACGGTCACAAATCCGTCATCAGCTGACATCATTCTGTCTTTCTCTGGTTCCGATTCGCCCTCACTTCCTTCCTCGTTACCCAAGTCCTCGTGTCTATTGTTGCCTTCCTCTTCCATGTCATCGGTCACATTCTCCATTTCCACCTCCCACTCTGTTTCCAGGGCTTCTCTTTCATAAACCACGTTCCCTTCCATGCTTTTCTCCTCCCTTTCTACATCCACATCCCTCATGAACTCCCCAGCCCTTTCAAGTTCTCTATACTTGTCCTCAAGGCTCCTTTTCGTGTTTTCGTTCTTTCCCTCAGGTCCTTCTTCTTTACCAGTTGTCTTGCTTTCTTTGTATCTTTGGTTGTACATCTCTCTAGCTCTCTCCCTCTCTCCGGATTCTTTTTTCTCACTTCGAGGTTCCAGCCACATTTTCCGTATCCTGATCTTAGGCTTTGGAAGTGCTTCCTCAGCAACAAGGCGTTCACCCTTGTCTTCTTCCCTTAGTGCACTCTTTACTTCCTGCTCTTCCTCGTTTCTTCCTGTCAGTTTCTCTTTATCAATCTCAAAAGAGTTTTCTCGCTCTCTGTCATTAGGGTTCTCCCTCATTTGTTCATTCTCGACAACACTTCCTGAAATCAGCTCTCCACTAGTCTTCTCCATTTTACTTCGCTCTTTCTCTCTCCTTCGCCTCTCCCTCTCTTCAATCTCTCTTTCAGAATACCTATCCCTCTCTCTTACCCTTTCTCCATCTCTATACCTTACCCTCTCAGTTGTGTACGAGTATGCATCCCTGTGCATTATTTTCTCTTTGGAGTCTCTAATTCTATCAGTCTCTCTGAGTCGCTCCAAATTTTCACCTTTTGGATCCCGGTAATCTCTTTCTCTTGGCATCACCATGTCTTGCCGTCTCTCTGCTTCTCTATCTCTACGTTTGTCTCTCTCTCTAACTCTGTGTACCCTTCGATCTGCATCGCTGTCTCCTTCACTCTTGCTGAGTTTGTGTCCATATTTAGCATCCTCCCTCTCCCTTTCCTTAACCCTGTCTCCATCACTGTCTCCTTCACTTTTTGTATCTCTTTTCTTAGATCTCTCTCCCTCTCTATGTCTCTCAGTCCTCATTTCCCTATCTGAAAAGCTCTCCATCTCTCGTTCCGTGAGTCGAGGATAATACCTGTCTTCTCTGTCTCTTTTTCTAAGTTTGTCTCTCTCTCTGTCTGTCTCTCTTTCCCTCATGCCTGAAAAGTCAACCACCCCTGTGTGACTTTCTCTCCTTCTTTCTTTCCTTTCAGAGTCAAACTCATTATCTCGTTCCCTTCGTCTCTCTGGCTCCTCCTTTACGGGTCTTCTCATTTCATTTCTCTTCAACTCGTCCCTGTATCTTGTGTTTTCTCTTTCACTCTGTGTGTCCACGTCTCTGTATCTTCTTTCCCTCTCTCTGTCATTTTCATACAAAATGTCTTTCGGTCTTCCTAAGTGATGCTCCCTTCTATAATCTGAAAGTGGCATCCTTCCATCTCTGCCTTTGCTTGGTTTTGTCATTCTTGGAAAAGTGTCCCCTTTTCTTCTCTCATTGACTCGGTCTCCATATTCAGCATTTTCTAACACTGGTGACTTTCCATTTGCATGTCGATCTCCATCTCTTCGCCTGTATCTTTCTCTCCCGTCAATCTCTCCATCTCTTCTTCTGGTCGCAGGAAATTTCTCCCTCTCCCTGGTCCAATCAAATGAGGCTGGCTCCCTTTCTCTTTCTTTGTCTCTTGGTCTGTCCATGTCCTTGGTCTGTCAAAATAGAGAACCTATAAGGGTGAAATGTTGTGAAAAGTCAAAGAAACCAACCAAAATTCATATTCCGAGAGCATCACAGTCAAACATATTCTGGGAAATCTTTCAAACTTTACAGTATCTTGTTGCAACATGTCAGATACATCTTGGCAGCTTACACAGTTACGATTAACGTGGCCTGTTTTAAAAAATGTGTTGATCTGAATATCGAACATTGATTTGGCAGATGCTTACAATGGATTCAAAGTATACATTTTATCAGATTTTGTATTCCCAAGCAATTGAACCTATTAACATGCCATTTTTTCTTGCGCCATACACATATCAGATAAGATACGCAACAGAAATACAGAATTCTTGTCAAATAAGTCACTTATATAATATATATTGCCAATTACACTAAACTTATACACTCATATAAACTAATTTAACTAATAAGAACTCTCACACTATGAAACATTAATGCAGTTGATATGCAAATAAGCCTGATTGTCAGTTCATCTAAATGAAAACGAATCAGTGCTTACAAAGAATGCAGTTGAACCAACTACTGCCCTATGCTATTCTTGTACCTTGTTCAGAGGCATTTCAAGTAATTCATGCATAGGAAGAGCCAAAACACTATTAAGAGGGGTTGAAGGAACACAGCCTCAACAAAGCTGACTCGTGTCAAGATGAAGTGAATTATATTAACGCACAAAAGCATAAACACAGATCCATATTCCCAAGCATGACATGGCAATATTTGCCTATGTTTGTTTAACTAAAGTTAGAAAAAAAGGACAGAAGATAAAGTTTTGGGAATAATGCAGAGGACTCACCTGAGAAGTGTCTTGGGGGACGCTTCTCTGTCTCTCCCCCTCTTTTTCTTTGCTTTCCAGACAAAGTGGAGCTAGCAGGAATTGCACAACTCATAGACATTCCACATATCAGTGTTTGCCCACTGAGAGAACCAAAGTCAAGTGAGATAAATGATCCTCTGAAAACACTGATTAAATTATCCGGCCTGTCTCTGTCCTACTTAATCTGTTCATGTAATCAAAAATAGTTTTCAAGTTTCTCACCGTGTTCCTCTCTCTCTCTTTTTCTGTTTCTCTCTCTCTCTCGTCCCCTCCTCCCGCCCTTCTCAAATTCCCAAACAAGTTTGAACAGATTGACACTTATATTCCTCCCTCCTCCTGTTTCTGTTTTCCTTTTACTTTTCCCCTCCAGCACTGTCTTAAAGAGGCATCCAAGAGCAAACGTCTGTTTAAGCTTACACACAGCTTTTCTTTGCTTCTCATAAACTCAGTAGACTCCCAGTGATTGCGTTAGAGCTTGTTCCAGTAATTCAGCCCTTCGCTCACCTCACCCTCACTGGCACTGCATGCTTCTGAACACAGCAACAGGAAGTTCACAGTCTGCTGCTTCTCTCTTCTGTGCTGTGATTGGTGGAGTTGATGCTGGGTGTGTCCTTTTCCCAGGTAAAGGCATGAGAAAGAGTGAGAGCAAAGGGGGAGGGGCGGACAAGTATGAGATGAGTGTGTCCATATACACCTTAACGTCGTCAGTAGCTTACGTAACTGTAGAAAGTAAGAGTTCTCAGAAAAATCTGTAAAATACAGTAGGAAGCGCATTAGGAAAACACAGAACAATGATGTATTATACATTTTTTTTAGAAATCTATTTATTTTTGCTCTTTAAATTATGTTTAATTAGTGTATTTCTGGTTTAAACTGTTTAGTTTATATTTTTGAGAACATTTTTTTGAGTTGTCAGTCAGCAATATTGGATGCAGATTTTTAAAATTGTAAGCTTTATCTTTGTAATCCAAAAATGCTCAAGTTTAATTGATTATTTTGTTATAAACAGTCAAGTTTCCTGTCATCATATTGAACCATATGAATAATCTCAGCTCCAGAGTGTGCTGTTATCTGAAAGCAAACATGCAAAACTTAATCTAAACAAAGCTGATACAAATCAATGAAATGTCCTGGACAAAGGTTAAGACAAATGATCAATCATCAACATGTTCTATTGTAAGGCAAAAAAAAACTAATTTGAGAAGAATGCAATAAACTAATCAGATACTTTCAGTGCAAAGGAAAAGATTGAGCATAACACCCAAAAAGGTTATAGTTAGTTAACTAGTATCACAAAAAGTAATTGCACTTTAATGACTTTGATATTATGACTATTTATTATTCTGTTTGATTTCCATTTGCATTCACATGTATTAATTTCTAGCATTTTCCAAGAACATGTCATTTGTGTTCACAATACATTGAAGGAGTAGTTCACTTTTAAAAAAAACTTTTGCTGATAATTTACTCACCCCCATGTCATCCAAGATGTCCATGTCTTTTTGATTTAAACATTCCAGGATTTTCTCCAAATAATGGACTTCATTGGGAACCAAACGGTTCAAGGTCCAAAAGACAGTTTCAGTGCAGCTTCAAAAGGCTTTAAACGACACCAGACGATGAATAAGGGTCTTATCTAGAGAAACGATCAGTCATTTCAAATATAAATAAAAAAGTTTAAGTTTTAGCTCAAATGCTCGCCTTGCTCTGTTCTGTGATGAGTGTTCGTGACTCTCCTGTTCAAACTCATTCATCAAAATGAACAAATCTTTTTCGAGTCATGATTTGAAGGGTCCTTGATAAGACCCTTATTCATCGTCTGGTGTCGTTTAAAGCCCTTTGAAGCTGCACTGAAACTCTCATTTGGACCTTGAACCGTTTTGTTCCCACTGAAGTCCATTATGTAGAGAAAATCCTGGAATGTTTTCATTAAAATCCTTAATTTCTTTTCGAATGAAGAAAGAAAGACATGGACATCTTGGATGACATGGGGGTGAGTAAATTATCAGCAAAAGTTTTTTTTTTTTTTTTTTAAGTGAACTACTCCTTTAAGAGATGCAAGATGTAAACAACACTTGTCCAGAAACACTTCCTGTTTCAATTTGTAAATGGTTTCTTTATTTCAAATGTTTGTTTAACTTTTTGATTCAGTTGTATGTTCTGTTGGTTGTATTTTATCCCAACATTTATAGTGTTAAAAAACTTAAACATGAAGTTCTTCTGGACCAGTGTAGTTTACATCTCGCTAGAGATATTTGTAATAGAATTGATAGTTCAATGTGCCAGATGTGCTTCTCCATAAAAAGTGCTTTAAAAGACTCGAATGTGTATAAAAATGCTTGCTGTGCATGCTTCCTTTCTTCTAAAGGTGTCAAAACCACAACGCATATATATTTTAGTCTATCTATTCTTGCCGTTCATGACCAGAGCTGCAATCGGCATCAAGGGATGTTGAATTCATTGTTGGTTTCACTTCCTGTCTTCTGAGATACCTTCACCTGATCGGGTATTGAAGGCAGCATAGATGTATCCTTCTTCGCTACCTTTGATATAACACAATTCTTTCCATTCTGTGACAGTTGTCATCCGTTTGTGTGTAAAAATAAATGTTTTCCAACATTTTCCATTACTGATATCATTTCTAGTGAGAAATCACTAGTGATTAAATATTTTCTTAGTTATCACCAAAAGCTCTCTATTTCATTAAAGGGGTGGCTGACTATGATTTCACTTTTCTAACTTTAGTTGCTGTTTGAGCATAAACAACATCTATAATGTTACAATTCTTAAAGTTCAAAGCAAAGTTAATTGCTTTTAAAGAAATTGTTTTTAAGGACTACAACAAATGACTGATAGGGACTACAAACATTTCCTCTCAGGTTAGTGACGTCACTAACCCTAAAATTTACATAAACCTATTTGCCTTTTATAGATTATAATGACAGAATATGCTAATCAGTGACTAAGGTAACTACACACATAAGCTACATAAATTCATCAACTAACCATTCAGAAATGTTGCCTACATATTGTCACCAAGGGGGCAATCCATCGACCTGAAGTTGAAGCCTTGCGGGAGCTGCCATCTTGTAGCAGAACTTCATTTGCGTCAGCATTCCCATTGACTCCCATTCATTTTGGCGTCACTTCGACAGTGAATAACTTTACATCTGAGGCGTTTGAAGACCCCATTTGTCCATTATTTATTTCTAAAGAAACACGACAATGTATAAAATGCTCCATTACCTTGTAGCTTATGTTATGGCCCCGTAGAGGCAGTTTTTTTGTAAAAGTAGGCTAACGATTGCGTCATAACCACGCGACTCTCTGTCGCACAGTAGTGAGATTACCGTATGGACAGGAGGAGAAGCTCGCAGGCAATCGGGGAAACGTGGAGGCAAAATGACAAAATAATTAATCAGAATACCAAGCAAAAGTGTCTCCTGCTCCTAGCTCATGGACAGCTCCTACTCATACTCTCCACCTCTGCGAGTTTCGGAAGGGAATGATTCAGATTTCTCATGTCACAGCCACTAGAAGACAAAAGGGGTTGCTCACGTCACATCTACGTCGTCAAGCTCTGTTTGAGTCTGCGCGTCAGGGGGCGGAAGTGCTAAAAAAAATCACCAAAAACGGGCTTCACTTGTGGAGTTCCCAATGGAGTTCCAGTGAGATGGCTAGCCACTTGTTATACTGTCTATGGTTGTCACCTCTTCTTGAGTCTCTCCATCTTTGTCTGACACCAGTTTGAACATAGAAGGCTAAAAGTTTTAGAAATTTTCAGTGCATGTCTGAGTGCAAGCTGTTGTAGCTCCGCCCTCTGTGCCGCGAACAGCAGCTCATTTGCATTTAAAGGGACACACAAAAATGAAATGTTTTTTGCTCACCCTTAAAAAGTGACAATTGTAACATGCTATTTAAAAATATCTATGGGGTATTTTTAGCTAAAATTCCACGTACACATTCTGGGGACATAGCCATGCAAATCGAAAAACTAGAGTTTGCTCAAACTAATCTCGAATTTACCAGGGGTGCGTTTCCCAAAAGCATCGATAGCCAACTATGGCTGCAAGTTCTGTTGAATTGTATTGGTGACGACAGAACTTGTGACTGGGAAACAGAACTCTGGGTAACAAACCGGCTTAGTGCAACAACAGGCCTCAGTTGATATAATGCAGAGGTGCCCCAGATCCAACCCTGAACAGACACACCTGTCTGTAATTATCAAGTGCTCCTGAAGATCTTGGGTGCATCTTCCCTACTAGGCAAAAAAACAGTATGTGACAAAAGAAGTATGTCCGAAATTCATACTACTCAAAAAAAGGTAAAAAGTACCCGGATGACCTACTTCTTCCGGCAAGATTCTGAAGTGAAGTGTGCATAAGATGGACACTTTACCATCCCATGAGGCCACAGGAGAGAATTTATGAATGGTAGTGAATCAACGTAATTGATGACAATATGGCGAATATGTCCGAATTACATTCTACACACACTCCTACTATAGACCATTTTGCAAGATGTAAATAACACTGCAGAAACACTTCCTGTTTCAGTTTGTAACTGTTTTCTTTATTTCACATGTCAAGAAAAAAATAATAAATATGTTTGCTTAACTTTTTGGTTCAGTTTTATATGTTCTGTTGGTTGTATTTTATCCCAGCTTTTATGTAGTGTTAAAAAACTGAAACAGGAAGTGCTTCTGGACCAGTTTTGTTTACATCTTGTAAAATGGTCTATAGAATGTACTTTTTTTAGCGCTCGTGAAGTAATTTCTTATTCAGAATAAGTAGGCCTACAACCTTAGAGAGTATGTGATGCAATGGACATTTTGCAGGAAGGTTGATTTCAGGAACAGGATTGGGCACCCTGCCTGACATGTATTGGATATCTATTTGACCTAGCCTATGTCTGACATATACAAAGGCCGGAGGAGTTTCCTGTACATATGCCCTTGTTCCCTTAGCTCTCTGCTTCAAGGGCCCAACATTTCACTTCACTACTCAAATTTATTCTTCATTTGTTATTCCTTTATTTAAAAAAATGATATTTCATCCGCACTTCTTCGCCTGACTGAATCTTTTGCAGTTTACTTCTACGATAATATCTAAGTCAAACAGGAGAGCTGAGACTTGTCAGGGAAAAACAGGTCTTGTTTGATGATCAATTAGATCAACAGCAGTAAAGTAAGTAAGGAAGCACTTACACTTGCACTCAATATCCCATGATCACGTGCAGCAGCGCATCAGCTTCCGCGTCATGCACAGTCACATGTGGCGCCTGTTTAGTTTCATTTCCGCGTTTGGACAGAAACAGACAAATCCTTTAAATTATGCAATTGTTTTAACGCTAATATTATCCGAAGTTTGTTTATTCACTGTGTAATTATCGATACTGCCGTATATTTTGATATAATGTCGTTAAGTATTGTTTAAGGACATCAACTAGTGCGACTCTTTTGGAAAGAAGAACCCCAGGCTGGGTGTCCACATCTAGACAACTAGTTGAGACCTTCCACTTTTAATTTTTCTACAGTTAACACTATCATAAAAAATCCCGAAAGGTACGTTAATGTTTAACTTTGTGCATTTATTTATTTGCATACATATTTAAGATGGCAGCTTATGCTAACAACAGCTTGTGTATCTGGTTTCCTAATTAAAGTTCTTAATTACCGTTTTCTTCATTGCTTAACGTTACTTTAACATGGATCGATGCAGTTTAAGTTTTTGTTGTCTTTTCGGACCGTTTTCAGTAATACCACATACAGATTATTACATCGTGTTTGGCATTATATTAGAACCAGGCGCTGTAACGTTAGGAAACATGCACTGTCTGCAATTTTCCTCGAGTTTTATTAAAATTATATTTTCGAAATAAAGTAATGGGTTCATTCTGTGGTCTTTACAAATATGACGTATAATTGAAAAATTCAAATGACCTTTCATTTTTGACCCCTTTATAATGTTATGGTAAGTTAGCTAAAATATGACTCAGATTTGAGCAAAAATATTTCAGAGTTTTTGATTTATGGTATTTGTAAAGTTTTGAACAATAAAAAAGCTAATAGCTGAATAAAATGTTATAAAATATGCAAGATGTTATAAGATACCAAAAGTGATTGAAGTTAACCAAGAAAAAGGACACCGTTTGTCTAATTTTTGTTTATGATCTCTTTACTAATCGCAGAACACATGATTCTCTATAGTACAATATGTGTTACATGTGTATATATTCTGTGTATATATTGTGTAATGCTACTGTTACACTGCCCACAATTCTGCCTTGGGTTGTACTATTGTATGCAGGCATCATTCAGTCGACAGATACATTCACTGACAAGTTTATTTAATGCCCCTTTCCCATCAGGCGTCACCTCTGAAAGTCATGTTGCTGTCTGTGAGAATAATCACTCCTCTTTTTGTACTACTTGCTGGAGTGCAAGCTAAGCTCAACACGGACAACTGCCTTCTGATTTCATCCAGCGAATCTGGGAAAAATGCGCTCCTTTTGCTAGAGCCTCTAGCAAATCAAAGGTAAACCAGCTTTTTGCAATTTGCAGTAGTCTTGCATTCATGTTTGCAGGTTATGCTGGTTTTATTAAAGATGCTATCATCCTAACTATACTCATATTCACTCTGAACAGCTTCACCGCGAAAGGACAAGAGAAGGAACCATATTTGTACATTTTTCAAGTGTGTGGAGATGCTGGCGGATTGAAGGATGCTGGTCTTGTGCAGAAAAATATGAAAACTGAAAAGCTGGTCCGAATTGGGAACTACACTAAAACACGAGCCGATAAAGGAAGTATGTTGCGTTGCTTGACCTTTAGAATGACGTGTCTGCTTTTGTTTCTTTTTTTACTACAGGCGCACTTTTCTGAACCCATTATGGTCTTCAGTATCTTTTCCCAGTTGAATTACATATTAATTTAATTCAGTAGTCATTCATGTCACTGTTGATTTATAATAATCACAACTGAAATTTTCTTTTTATTGGCAGGGATTAATTTACAATGTTCTTTTGCAACAACACATATGATACACAGATCAAATTTGATTAAATTACAGATCTTATTACAGGTGTCACGGGAAACTTGTTAACTCATTTTGTACAACAGTTCTGCTTTTATTCTTGGTGCAGGTGACTGGATTTTGCTCACCTATGAGGGGGGTGAGAATTATGACAACCACTGTTCAGGAGAGGCAAGAAAAGCCATGATTATGATTTCATGCAACAGAAATGTTAAGGTATGAACTTTTAAATCCTTTATGGCGTAGATTGCTTGTTGAGATATATGCAGTGGAAATGATTAGGGCTGTCAAACAATTAATCGCGATTAATCGCATTCAAAATAAAAGTTTGTGTTTACATAATATATGTGGGTGCACTGTGTATAATTATTTTGTATATATAAATACCCACACATGCATGTATATACTTAAGAAAAATGTGTTCTTAATATATCAAATATTTATATTTATACATAATATTAATTATGTATAAATATATATAAAGTATATACTTTCAGATTTTTCTTAAATATATACATGCATGTGTGTGTATTTATACGTATAAAATAATTATACACAGTGCACCCACATATATTATGTAAACACAAACTTTTATTTTGAATGCGATTAATCGCGATTAATCGTTTGACAGCCCTAGAAATGATTGCTTGGAATTGTGGGATCACCTGCACGTATCCTCCCCGTTGAATTGAAGTTGAAAATGTTTAACCATTCCAGCTGAGCAGGACTATCGGTCATTCCGTGTCCAAACAACCACATTTCAGAAAGTTTTCATATTTATAAGTGATGAAAGCCAAAATATTAAATGCCATGGATTGATATTTATGTTTTGTAGAGCGGGGTCAGAGTGACGAATTTCCCCAAAAATCACTAAAAGGGATAGTTCACTTTGAAATTAATTTTTGATATGTTTTAGCTTAACGATAAGTCGATCCCCGAATGCCGTTCATACAGTTCAGAAGTTCGTTGAACTTCATACAGTTCAGCTCACTCAGCACGACGTTCGTGGTTTGACTTATCGAGACTATTTCCTAAGATGGCTTCTGTATGTATACACGATCTGAACGGTCTTTATAAATTATGTTCTTATTAAATGGTCTGTACACTTACAAAGTTCTCAATGCTTCATTTTGCATGTATGGACCCTCATTATGTTACTGTGTTAGTGTGGGGCTATTTTGAGCCTTGTTAGTGGTATAAACTAGCGATTTCTTGTTACTTAGTCAATGCCCCCAGTACTAGCATTACACGCTAAACAGTTTTTAGAGATAAAACTCTTTACATTCGATAATCATGAAAACAAATCTCAGATAACGATTGACTAGGTACCGATGTTTTATTAGACCAAAGGTTCATTGTTCGCCGGAGTTCTCCTTTAAATTGCCACGATGGCAAAGAGCACTCACTGTTTCTGGTTCATCTTGAATATTATGCATTTTATGTACTGATTACATTTATATTTAGACTTTTCCTTACAAAATATTTGTTTGTAGCGGCAATAAAACGTATTTGTTGTCTAACATAGAGTAACTTCCGTGAATGTCACTCACAAACATTACTAGGCAACCAGTAGTGGGAAACGCCCTCCAGCGCAGCCACAGGTGACCTGCAGCGACAAAGTCGCGTGTAGTGTGAACGCTGCTTAACAGTTTAATATGAAAAAACGGTGGTGTATCCCTTTAATGTCAAGCCCTGGCTGGCTCTAGCATTAGTGGATTGTAACTTTTAGACTAAACAATTATCTCAGCATAGCTTTTACCATGACAATAGCCAGAATAACCTAATCAACTCAGTGATTTTCTAATTAATTATTAATTGCTTTGTGTTTTGTTAGAATGACTTTTCAGTGGTTTTGGAGGACAATCAGAAGAAAGAGGACTGTTATTACCTCTTTGAGCTGGACACCGATGTACTCTGTCCAAAAATCCCATCCAAACTCAGTGGCGGCTCCATATTCCTTATTGTGTGAGTGCTTCAACGTTCTCAGAGGGATCATCACACCATTAGTGGCAAAACATTCATGTATTTTGCACTTACTTAATGTAATGTTCCTGTTTGCTGTTCATAGTGTATTCTCCTGCCTGACTGTGTATATTACCGGTGGATTCCTCTATCAGCGACTGGTAGTTGGAGCCAAGGGAGTTGAACAGTTCCCCAACTATGCCTTTTGGTCACAGATCGGCAACTTATCTGCTGTAGGTGTAAATACGTATATAGGTCTCTGCCTCCTGTTTCAGTCATTCTATTTTTTCTTTTATGAACCAAATGTACCCTTTTATTACCCTAACAGGACGGATGTGATTTCGTCTGCCGATCCCGTGGTAACAGGGAAGAACCCCCCACATACAGAGGTGTGGCTACTGAACCTCTTGGGGAGGAGCCAGAAGAAAGGGATGACCATTTACTTCCCATGTGACCAAATCATAACAACCAATGAACAGAGGCTGGACAGTTTATGGTTTTGAAACCCAAAGAGAGATGTTCAGTTTAGCGGGCGTGTTCCTAGTTCAGAAGTGCTGCTGTTTTTTTTTTACTTCCCAATAGCACTTATTCTCTGTTTACTTTTAAAATGTTAATTTGGTGTTTGCTAATTAGTATTCAGAAATCCAAAGTCCCTCAGATAGATTTGGTTATTTAATGTTTATGGCAAGAGATCATCTGTTTTCAGTCTATAGGTAGTAAAAGACATCGATGCTGCTTGACTGTGTGATATGGTCACCACAAAGATGTAGTTTGGTAGAAAGTACAAGTACTTATTTCCATTTGAATGGTTAATCAATGTCTGATTAAACTGAAATGAAGTTTTTTAAGCTCATGCGCCAACTCAATCAATGTTAAACATGAATTTTCTATTTCAGAATTTTCCAAAAAGTCACTGAAATTGTTTATTTGAAAAATCATACTCGCAGATATGCTTCGCTTTACATTCCAAATTGATTATTGTGTTAGTGTGGAGAAGTTACATAAGGATCAGGCCTACCTCTTCAGCCTGTTATAACCTATTATGACGTTTCTGAAATATGTTATTAACGATAAATTGGATATATTTGAGGTAAAGAGTGTTCTTGGAGAAATTCATCTGTGGCGCATTACCACTGACAACAATTACCAGTTAAAGTGAAACAACTTCAATGAAAATGTTAAAGGAAATGCGTATCCATATGATTGGTTTTCTTCTTTTTTTTGTCTTTTTGATGTTGCAAATATTAATGTGATTCTTTGACTGTGAGATCTATTTTATACAGTAGGAATTACTGTAAAGCCTCAGTGGAAACCACAGTGCAAAATTTCAGATTAAGAGCAGCAGTATATTTTTCCTTCAAAACTTTTGTTTATGTATCGTGTGTTTGAATGCACTGACGCTTTAAGCTTGATTTTGTTTTTAGTGGAGTCATTTCATTTTCTTTATGCCCTTGAGGTGCTGAGATCATCATAAATGAGCATAAACACTCCTGTTTTTGAGCTATAGATCATAGTATTACAACTATTTACAAGATCAGGAGAAACAGAGCTGATAGTTATAAGGTGCTCTACTATTATGTATCTTTTAAGTTTTGGTCTGTGTCTAAAGGTGAGTTAGAGACTCTCTGAAAAGCACTTCTATAGTATTGGATTAGAAATGCTTTGCTTTAATAAATAGAGTCCATATTAATAGCATAAAGGTATGACGCATTTGGTTTGATGTTATTCAGGTGTGCTTCATGAGATACAGGCCTGCGAAAAGAGATGACTTTACTGTTCTTGCAGCTGTTTTTGTGTTCTTTATAATTTTAGTGTGTAAACATTCATTTTGTGTGGTTTGGAAAGTTTGAATAAAGTGTTTGATTACTGAATTGTGTATGCACTTGTGTAGTTCTTTACAGAGTATGCATTTTGCTGGATATTATTTAAAAAAATGTTGGGTTTTTTTTTGGGGGGGGGGGATTATTGGAAATTGCATTTTTTTACATCACAGTGTAGTGTGATTGTCAAAACAGTGACAACATGTTACAACATTACATGCAATGACTGGAAGGATACAGTTTTTATCATTGCTTTACAAAAGTTTCCCCAGTTCAATTCTTGTAATTTGATTTCGATTTATTTGGATACATATTACAGTAATTTTTCTCAAGAAAAAAATCATGAGAGAGCATTGTTAGCTGGTATTATTATTAAAGGTATAAATGTATACAAAATAACACCTCAACATTGACAAGATTGAGGTTGTCTCATTTAATAGTTATTCCAATTGCACTGTGACTGAACAGTCTAGGATTTATTAGATTTATTGCATTTATTTATTCTGAAAAAGTCTGGGAAATATGAAAACTTGATATTGACTGCTTAGTGAACAGAAATGACTCTTATGCTGCTGGTATTTAATGTTAATTTTAAACCATGGAAACGTCTGTGTGGTATTACACAAGTTTCAAGTTTAAAATTTCAAATAAGTGTATTAAACATCAATATCAGCCTGATTTCAGCCCCTTTAGTGGGCGGACGGGCTGTGATAGGCTGCTGCTCCCGTCAATCATCTTCACACACATGCCGATTGGCTGCTTCGCTGTATCAGGACCCGCGGAAGTTTGTACAGAGAGAATCGTCGTACTGTCAGTTATATTTTAAAAATACTCGTCCGTTTTTCAGCACAAATTCTGTCGTTCCGCGTGTAAAGTTAGCCTCGTGAACAACGACGAAAAACAAAGAGACAATGAAGTTTAAAAGGACGAATTCTGCGTTTAGAACAACAAAGCTCGCATGAAGCGCTAGCACATGACAGCTAATAGTATTGTGTAGCTTGTTAATTTAGTTTATTTTTTATCGGTCGCCAACCTGATAATACAGCATCGGAAAGGGGTAAAAAAGCGAATTGAGCTGCAGTTTAGCAGCTGTTCTGCTTTTATGCTTTAGTTAGTGTCAGAAGTGTTTCATATTGACAGTTGTGATTGTGTTTTTGTTTTGATTAGCATGCTAAGCTAGTCGCAGCGCGAGCTGGTATTCATAATTCTGCATTTACTTCAAACCAACTTCATCCTTCATTCATCATTCGTGTAGCTTTTACTGCCATCTTCACACGACGAGGGCTGTAACACAACAGGTAAAGGGAACCTTGGCTTGTAAGCTTTATAACTTAGCAGAACGTTGTGTGAAGGCATGTAGATCAGTTGACACTCCTCACCTGTGTGTGTGGGAGTAACTTGTGGTTTATGTGATTTGGGTTAGTATAACAGGGAAAGGTCACTTTCACTCCAAAATCTCTATATATAAAAAGTGAAAAAAAGAGAAAATCTAATTTAAATTCTATTTTTATCATTGTCAATTCTAAAGAAGTAACTATAAATAGATATAATTTGAAATTATCCCAATAATTTCAGGATCTCCCAATAATTCATAACAATGAATAAAAAAAAAAAAAATACATTAATGAAGTAATGTTACAATGCGGACTTATAATGTCCCTTTGAATAAGCTTCATTTACCTTATGATAATAAACGACCACTTGCTTATGTTTTAATATAATTTAATCATTACATTATATATTTTTTATAATTTGATATTTATATATCTAGATTTATATTTGTTTATAGCTGTTATTGTTTTACGATAAACAAAAAACAAAGTTTGTTTTATATAAACTTTGTTACAATGAATGTTGTGTAACTTATGTCTGTTATTAATTTAGTGGTTCATCATGCTGGGAGACTGTGGGATGAAAGAATGGGAGAGGCTAGCACTCAGAAAGAACTCAGTCACGATGCTGCAGGATTTAGTGGTGGATGATCTTCTGATCCAGTGTCTGCAACAAGATGGAATCCTCACAGAAAACATGGCAGAGAGCATAATGGTAAGTGTAAAGCTTAATTTTAGATCCACATGAAATCACTGCAAATTGTAAACAGAGAATAATGTTGCAACTTAAATTCAAAATGGAATGATGTAATCAACACTTTCAGGGATTTGAAGCTGTGTTTTATCTTGTGTGCAATCAAATTGTGTCGCTTATAAAATCAAATGCGAATTACAGGTTGCAAAGGCTCATCAAAACCATGTGTTTTGTATTATGTCATTTTCGTTGCCTTTTAAATGTATTTATAGTAACCCTTTTGATCAAATTAATTGTGATTATCAGTTTAACCATTATTCTGCTGTCCTACTTATACAGTAAACTACAGAGTACGCTGGCATATTTTAAAACACTATATACTGCATTAGTAGAGAAGAGTCGTTGTTTGCCATCAAAGCTGAGAAGGCGTTAACATTAGTACCTCAAGTGATTAGAACATTGGGACAAAAATACACGCAAATCCAAAACAAACATTTTAATGTCATTATAATTACAGTCTCTATGCATTAGTTATATACAGCTGGCACGTTTATGCATTTGTTAGCCAGCTAAGTTGCAAGGTGTTGTGAGTGATATGTTCATGCAGCCGAGACATGCGTAACAAATCAGGAACGCATCTGATTTCATTTTGATAAAAAAATTATCAAACAAAAATCTGTATGTATCACATACATATTTTTATTTTTACTAGCTAATCACAATGTGCTTTTAAAGAGAGTACATGAAGAGTTCAGATGCAAAAGCCTCTAAGTGCCATTTGAAATTTTCTTCTAAAATGATCATTTTTATCAAGCTTGTATATTTAAGTTCAGTAATTTCACTTAAATGGCAATGAAGATTACCTATTAATTGTCATTTAAGTGAAATTACTGAACTTAAATGTACAAGCTTGATAAAAATGGTCATTTTAGAAGAAAATTTCAAATGGCATTTAGAGGTTTTTGCATCTGAACTCTTCACATATAATTGAATATAACAATTTCAACGGGGTTGTGTTCTCTGGGGACTAGAGTGTGCTAAGCATCCTCAAACGAAAGCAAGAGCATCCTCTGTTGATACTCTCTAATCATCCTCTGCATCCTCTGTAATTCTATCATATTAGTTAATCACATTTTGCAAACGGTCCGGTGCGTATTTGTATTTGCCCTCTGGAGATCATCAAATGTTTCCATTCAGAAAGTGTTTTAGCATTGAGCAGTATAGCCAATCGTAGACATGCTTGTTGATCTCTTCTGTAGGGTTGGGAATCGCAAATTGATTTCAATTGTGGAATCGAATACTTGTTATAAAATTAAAATTTAGATTCCACTTATCGATTCCTGTGTGCACATTTTAATTTGATTTTTAAACCTTTCAAACCAAAGAAGTCACAAAAATTGAATTGAGGATAAATATCATAATAAATAAAAAATATCCTCTTAAAAACAGTAAGTTATGTCTCAAGTGAACATAAACAGTTGGGAGAAAAAAAAGCATGTGGCAGTTTTTTATTTTATTTGTTCATTGGGTCTTAGTGACAGCAGCCTAAAATAAACCTGTAAATCTGGCAAAAAAGAAAATCACTTCCTGATCTCGACTGAATAGCTTTTGTAACTTTAATACAGATTCATCTATATTTTACACCGATAATATTGCCTCTAGAGTGTCGAAAATGGAAACTGTTTGAACCTGACCCATCCCTAGAGATGAGTGACAGCTTTTTAGTGATTACAAAGGGACTGTTCTTTCCACACTTATATATATATATATATATATATATATATATATATAAAGTTTTGTTTTTCATGCTGCTTAGAGGAACAACGGCCACACAGACACTGCAAAGTTTCCGAAGTCACGTCCACATATACATTTTTTTTTTTAATTGTTTTGGATTAATTCATTAAATATATGATCATTTCTATATTTTATTTCAAAAGTTCAATACACTGTCATGGATCAGTCAATGCTCTTTATTTTTGCATTAAAATCAGCACTTGGTTATGTTTTGATTCAGTATCATTTGGCTATTGGTTAATTAATCAACCAACTTGGCTATCGGTATTGGGAAAATCCGACCTCTAGTGTAAAGCCTCATAAATAATGCTTTGATTATTTTTAACCTTGGCATGATTTGAATCTTTCAGGCTAAATCGACGTCCCAGGGCAAGAGTCGCCATTTGTTGTTTCTTTTGCCCAAACGTGGCCCTCGGGCATTTAGCAGCTTCTGTTCTGCTCTTACGGCGACAGAGCAACAGCACCTCTGCAGACTGCTTATGGACTTCACTGAGAAAGACGTGAGTTGCTGCCTCCACTTCAGGATCACACCCAGTTAGACTGACTTGACGGGTTTCTAGAAGAACATAATGGCTGCAGTGTTCAATAGGGCTGCCCTCGATTAAAGATTTTTCTAATTGACTGTTAGACACTCATTTTTAAGCGATTAGTTGACTAATCGCATAAGTATAACCCCAAGTGTCCCACCGGTAGTACAAAGTAATCTATTGCGTTGATCACAAGATATTCCTCATGGAGGAATGATTTTAAAAATGCCCTTTAGGGGGCATCAAGGACTGAACAAAAAGGCTATATTGGTTCCAAATGCTGTAACTTTTGATTACTTTATGCAATCACCACAAAATTTGAGATCACTGTTGCACCTGAGCTCAAGCAGAGCGCAAGTGTACGCGATCCAATTCCTTCCTCTTTTCTACCTTACAGAACGAAATAAACATGAACATCGAAAAATATGTTGAAAGAGACAGTCAAAATTAAAAAAACGATTAGTCGACTGTTAGGGGGCAGTCCTAGAGATCAAGTAGTTAGGGACTTGGAAAGTCTTTCTTAGTGATGACAGAAGAAACAGGGAGGCAAGGAAAACAGAAGTGCTGTATTCAGAGAAAGAAACTTTGTGCATCATTATTCTAAGTTTTTGTACTCTAAAGCAGTTATTTACTTGATGATCTGCAGTTTTAATAAAAAAAAAAACTATGCACAATAAAATAAACTATTTAAAAATGTTCTTATCCAAAATACAAAATCTTCCCTGACAGTAAGTGACAGGAAGAGTTGTGGTGTAAATCTTATGACCATGAGACGTATAGAAATCGAGCCACCCACAGAGGTGAGAGCTGGGTCAGTAGAATAAAAGGGAGATAGAGTAGAGCTAAAGGGAAGTTACTGTGTAGCAACGTCCATATTGTGCACCAGTTTACCACACCCAAACTGCAGTGATTCTTTCACAAAAACCAAACAGACAAGTACCAACTCTCCTTTCACCTGGAATAGTGAGCAATACACTGACTTGAACTTTCTGAGTTGTATGCATTCACACATAAAGCCTGTAGTAGCTAATGTAGACGAGTGATTTTGTGTTTTTTTTTAAACTTTATAGGAAAGTTTTTCAGAGCCCCCACTATCTCTCCCAACTCAGGAATGTGTGATACCTGCCAAAAGAGCCAGGACTTACGGTGAGCACTCAAGTGTGCTTTTATTTGTGTTTGTGCACAATATAAAACTGTGCTAATGTCATGGCAGAATTTATGTAATTCACACACAATCACTGATCAGCAGAGTTCACAAATAGTGAATGTGTCTGTTATATAACTGATATTTTAGTAATATGTATATACTATTATAGTATTTAATGAAAGTTTGAATTAATTTTTTTTTGTATTTTCATAAATTTTAAAGCTACACTGTAACCTTTGGCCCTCTAGCAGTTAAAACATAAAACTGCATGAGTTTTGTTTTTGTTGTGCTTTGCTCCTCCACACGGATGAATGCAGTTCAAAGCATCGCAGTACACATGGATATCGGACATCTTATCAGAGAGTATGGCCAAATAAATTATAATATTCCATGGAGATTTGCCGTTTTTAATGGATGGTCAAATTCTTGATGGTCTAATTCTAAATTATAAATCATTACTATAGTGTATTTGGGTAAAGTAAAGGCTTAAAGGTTTGGAAGATGGATTTTTTAAAACTCTCTTATTTAATAACATTTTGATATTTTTTTATATCATTAAGTTGCCTTGTGTAGCTTTAATTTTAGTTAAAGTTTGTCATTTTGCTATGTGCTTTTATTTATGTTTTGATAAAATAGTTAACTAATAATATATATATATATATATATTTCATTTGAAGTTTTTTCCATCTAATATTAAAATTACAGAAAATGATTTGTTATGCTTTTAGTTAACAAAAACTTTTATAATACATTTGCTGTCTGAACACCCCTCAGCCAATCAAACTTGTTATATAAGAAAGTAATTTTTTTTTTTTGTATGTTTTAGAGTCCATGGAGACACGTTTAGATGCTGACTGTCCCGTGACCACAGCGGTACTTCCCTGCACACCGGAATTTTACCAGTCCCACAGATCACAGGTATATGGACACAAACTCTCTTCCTTTCACTGCGCTCACACGCACAAATATTCACTTTATTAGGATATATATATTTACGCTACTTTAGCTCAGTGTGATCCTCTATGCAAATGTCCTTCCTTTTAGGCTTACCCAATGCGCTCCTGCCCACGAGGATTGGCCCTGGTGCTGAGTAATGTGAGGTTCGACTCTGCAAACACTGATTTGGACGTCCGGAGAGGAGGAGAGGTGGATGAGGAGACACTGAGGAGACTTTTCACAGAGATGGATTTCACAGTCTGCCTGCGCAAAGACCTAACAGCAGAGGTGAGAGTTGGACACGCTGCAGAGTCAGACTGCTCTGCAAAGCAAAGTGATTTATTAATAATTTTTTGATTCGTGTGTGTTTTTCAGGCAATGCGTGGGTGCCTTGAACAGTTTGCCCAGCGGCAGGATCATGCAGAGTATGACTGTGCTGTTGTGTGTTTACTGTCTCATGGTGTTGAAGGATCGATTTACGGGACAGACGGACAGCTAGTGGAGGTGCACCTGATTTGAATACCTAGTTTTTAGTTATAAATACAGTTGTACATTTATAAAGGGAAGTACATTTACTTCCTTGCAAAAGATTCCTTTAGATATCAGAGTTTCAAACTACAGACAGAGATTAAACTCCTCAATGTCTCTGTCTCTCAGTTGGACTGGGTGTTTGAGGTTTTTGACAACGCCCGCTGCCCTCTGCTCCAGAATAAGCCAAAGATGTTCTTCATTCAGGCTTGTCGAGGAGGTGAGAGTTGTCGGTTCTTTAACCAGTGATTTTTAATATATATTTAAAGGTTTAGTCCACCCAAAAATTTTAATTCTGTCAGCAATTACTCCACCTCATCCAAACCCTTAAGACTTTCGTTCATCTTCAGAACACAAAATGAGATAATTTTGATGAAATCTGACAGCTGTCTCACTCCTCTCATACATGGGCTTCTAGGTAATTGCATCTGCCGGCCCAGAAAGTTTGACTACAGTGAGCCAACCTTAAGATATCAAGTAAAGAGAATACGTTTTGTGCACAAAAATAACAACTTTATTCAACTATTCATTTTCTTCTGTGTGGGCCTCTGACGTGAGCTCACGAGAGTGCCATGACGCATGCAAAAGTACTTAGAAAATGACGTAGCCGGACACGCTACACTGTAACTGCGTCCCAAATCGCGTAGTTGTGCACTATTCTATGCCATTTTGTTGTCTAAATAGTGTATAGTGCATCATTTTATATATATATATATATATATATGAAGAGTTTGGTTCCAAAACGCGATAAACGCCATTTAAAAAAAAAATGAGTTACTGCAAAAATCTGACTTTTCAATACCGACCAGATACAAAACAATGTTTAATTTAAGGTGAAGTGCGATATCCGCCGTGTTATTATGTAATGTTTTCTCCCTTTCTTTCCAAACCGCGACAAATAATGTTTGTTTGTTAATTTTGTTTGTTAAGAACATATTTGTTAATTTTGTTTACAAATTTGAACATAAATTTTGTATACCAATTTGAATGTATGAATAAAACAAATTTTAAGAATTAAAACCCAGAAACAAATGGATGAGATGGACTGAATAGTAATGGTTTTGACTGGTAATATATATATATATATATATATATATATATATATATATATATATGTTTTTAATGAAATCTGTATTGTGCAATATATAGCACTATTTCAATACTTGAAAAAAAATGATACAATACTTGAAAAATGACACAAATCTGCATATTAATCGGTTGCTTAAATTAGGTTAAGATCTACCATTACGTGCCTCATGCCAAAATGTAATTTGTTTAATCAGCTAAGACATATGAATAGATTATTGTCAGGGTTGAGTTTATTTTATTTTAACTTGGCCATGAAATATATATTCCAGAGCAATTTCAATAGGGTCCTCACACCATCGGTGCTCAGTCCCTAAATAGTGATGGAAGCTGGCATGGTGTTAAATTGTTAACCAGCAAGAAAACAAACCTTTCTTTATATTTCAGAGGAAATGGACAATGGCGTGGACCAGTTGGATGGCCAGGAGCGGACTCAGTCTCCAGGCTGTGAACAGAGGGATGCTGGGAGAGAGGAGGAGAGAGACAACAAAGTGAGGATGGAGAAAGAAAGGGAGAGTCTGAGAGTCAAACTACCCCAGAGATCTGATATGATCTGTGGCTTCGCCACCCTCAAAGGTTTCAGTGTGTACACATTGTTGTATATTCCTTTTTCACACATTAAACGGATAGTTCACTTTGAAATTAATTTTTGATATGTTTTAGCTCACCTCAAGGGCATCCAAGATATAAGTGTGTTTGTTTCCACAGTATTTTCAATTTTGATATTTTTAGGTCAAACTGTTTTTGTCTGTCAGTCATATAATTGAAGTCTATGGGGATCTCCTAAAAGAGCATGCACAGAGAAGCCCAAATTAACAAACAAACTGTGGAAACAAAGAAACCTACATCTTGGATGCCCTTGAAGTAAGCTAAAACATATCGAAAATTAATTTCTAAGTGAACTACTATCCTATATTATATAAAGTGATTTTATTTTCATTCATCATGTCACATTTAGATGCTGAGCAGATTGCTGACGTGTTTTGTGCGTTTTTCCTGCTTCAGGCACCGCTGCGATGAGAAACACCAAGAAAGGGTCCTGGTTTATTCAGGAGCTGAACACAGCCTTCAGACAGAGAGCCAATAACACACACCTGTCAGACATGCTTGTGCAGGTAAAACTCACTACCCTACACTACCCTATATATATATAAGACAAATATGAAAATATAGATATCAGCAAGTACCAAAAATGAAAGTATTGGTATCGGAAAAAGTGGTTTCGGTGCATCCCTTATATTTGTGGCAATATGGACTTCTGATAGCTTGTAATGTAAATCGACTAGGTCTTTATAACAGTAAAGCAGACTACTTGATATAAATATCAGTTGATTCTTGACATCTTCCAATAATATGTCTAACTAATATTATATTTAAATGCTTATTGTTATGATCAGAGTTTTTCTAGTGGTTGCAAAACATATAATGCAATACAATTGTAATTGAAATATGTACAAATATACCTTCTTCAAAAGCCTGTTGTATCATATTTGATACTCACATTTTAATAGAATTTAAAAAAAAAATGCAATATATGGATAATTGAGTGATCTTTAGTTGCTTCACACCAATAAGTGGTCATCTTGAAATATTACTAACAATATAAATATTAATTTTATATTTACTTGATAAACCAAGTAAACGTTTCATAGCAAAGGGACATACCACAACCTTAAAGTGAACTTTTTTGGAATTATACTAAAAGGGCTTACTAATTTTACTTAATAAAAACGTATTTTGTTCACTCTGTTCTCTATAGGTGAATGGTCGAATTAAAAGCAGAGAGGGATACGCACCCGGTTCAGCCCATCATCGCTGTAAAGAGATGTCCGAGTTCACCAGCTCCCTCTGTAAAGACCTCTACCTCTTCCCCAAGTACTACCCCAACAACTAGACACATGCACACACTCCTCATGCACAAAGCACACACAGCCCGTGATTTACTGATTTTGATGCAGTATTGGGAGCTCAGCACACGTGTGTTTATCCATCACCCGCTGTTTGCTCAGTATACAGAGTCATGTAAATCTACATCTTCCAGGTATCATCTATTTCACATTCCTCAGCGCAATACATTTGTGCATTATTTAGCATGCATTTGCTAAGATCAGCTTTTAGAGTTTTTTTTTTTTTTATCATAACAACTTTGTCCTCTAGTGTGCACTTAAAAATATTAACTATTCATTCTCCATATATTCTTTCTTTTCTTTGCCTTGCTCTTGAATTTAGTTAGGAAAGAGTGAAGGTGAGATTTCCAAGTGTATGTGAAAAAAACAAAACACTTTAGGGTTAAAAATAAGTTTTTTTTATTCCAATATTTTTTTTTAAAGACAACTATTTTTTAATAATTTTTTTTTACTCGTATTTATTTTTTTCTATACATTTTTTCTTTGTATGTTTTTGTTCCCCCTCAGTAGTTCTTGTTTTGTAATTATGAAGCCTTTTTAAAGCCAAACCATGAACTTTCCATTGGTACATTCAGAGCAGCTTACCCTCTACATGTCACACACTTACAGTTGCATGCTTAAACATGCGTTCTAACATTGTGCCAGTACCATACTTCACTCCTCCTCACATTTCACTCAGTGGATTTGAGCTGAGCAGATCTGCTCTTATCTTAGGTTTCCTTTATGCAACTTTACATACACTGTATCAACATCAGTTAAAGTTATGCTGTATGCACCACGGCAGCTTTTTTTAATAGGACTTCTTAACTCTGTGACACTACACTGAAAAAAATAAATGCTTTATCTAATCAATGAAATTGTGGCAACATATTACAAGCAATATTATTAATTAAATTGTACAAATTAGAATTAATTAGAATATTAATTTGATTAAGTATTACTCAATTCTAATTTGTTCAATTTAATAAATAATGTTGCTTGTAATCTGTTGCCACAATTTTATTGATTAGATAAAGCATATTCATTTTTACAGTGTATTAGTATTTCACCTTTTGTTTGGCATATAATAGTTAATTGTCAAGCCATTAATATGATACATATCAATACACTTGATCATTCTACAGATATTTCTGTAATTCCAAAACTTCCAGATTGATGTTGCATTCCAAATGGTATTTCATTTCAGGGCGCTTCCAAAATGAAATGTTTTTAAATTCTCATTATGTTTTGTGTCATTATAATGCCGCTGTTTTTGCATATACCCCAATTTCTTGCACATTCCTTTTTGCTTTCAATCTTCATAATATGCATTCATTGGCACACAGAATATTCAAAGTATGCAAAAAGACTGAAAAAACCTACAGATGGCAGTAGAGAGCTTTTACACTTTTTACACTTCATCAGCAGACCTTGTGTCATATAGAAGTTCCAGTGTTTAGACACAGTCTTCCTGTTCTGCACACACAACATTATTCCTCCTGGGAAAGCAGATTGTAAATGAAGTGTGCCGTTTTAAGGTCGGGTGCCGTTTTAGGTTTAAGGTCATGACCTTTGACCACTGCCATGGCATCCCTCAAGCCCTCTTCTATATTTCACACTCGTCACCTTTAGCATGATTTATCACTGAACATGATATTTTATTTACTGTGTTTTATTTTCTATTACCGTTTTAGCAGCCAAAATGTGCGATGTAGATTTACACTGTTCATGCTAATATTGCTTTCAATCAGCTATTGCTTTTTTTCAACTTGGTATTTTAACTAATAAGCTTCTTTGAACTGGGAGAATTATATGGGCATATGTACATTTTAAACAAATATTAAAATTCTAAATTTAAACATGAGGGACTGGTGCAGATACATCATTTATAAAAGATTACTTTCAGAATGGAAATGGTGCCATGATTTAAAAAAAAAAAGTATTTAAACAAATTACTGGTTATTTGATGAAATACTAGAAGTCATTTTCTGAAGTCATGTTTATTTTTTAATGAAAAACAAATGGAAATAGAAAATGTTTAAGAGATTAGCAATATTTATTGCTGCAGACATTCATATTGAGACAATGCCAGCACATGCATGTTCTCCGTTCTCTCAGGCTTTGTTCACCTAGTTTTGAACGTGTGTTCAGAATTGTAACAGCATTGTGACACTGAGCCCTACCGGTTCTTTTTATGGTAACATGTTTAAAAAAAGTTCTCCTGTGAAAGTGTTAACCCACATGGTACATAGGTACAGATTATAAAATCCAGTTTAGTCCACCCCCCGCCTGACTGTGCCAGATGAGTGCCTAGTAAACTTGATATTAATGGTTTATTCACTGCCTTTGTTATGTGTACATACCAGCTATGAAGGGTGCTTAAATCAACTATAGGGAAACTGTCATTTTTGTATTTTTGCAATGCAGAAACTGCCGTTCAATAAAAAAAAAAAATACTGTTCCAAAGACCCTTGATTTGTGTTCGTTTTATATCCGTTTCGTTTTATTGTCATTTGCAGTGTTGGGGAAACTTACTTTTAAAAGTAATGCATTGCAATATTGAGTTACTCCCTAAAAAAGTAACTAATTTGAAGTGCATCAAAACCTTTCAAAGTTATTAATGAATTTTGAACAATACCCTTTCTTGTCTTAGAACCGAACTTTTTTGATCCACTTCAAATGTTGACTACTGTATATGTTACTAAGTGTGTTAGAGCTATCAGTCAATTAATGGGAAAACAAAGTAACTTATTTAACCCTTTACCTGTCTCTCCCCTTTTTGATAATTGACATTAAAATGCACTATACAAACTTAAATAGTTGTATTTCAAGAATTCTTTGGAATATAGATTTAAGTTTGGTCTTGTTTTAAAGAAAACAATCAGCAGATTATTACTGAAGTGAAATCACTTCAAAAAATTGAAGTATGAAAAAGTTATGGAAGTTATAATTTACAGTAACGCAAATATACTTTATTAATATATTTTTTTAATATGAAATGAATATTTTACAAAATATGTTTTACTGTAAAATAGCTGTAAAATGAAAGCTATATATCTAACCAAGTTGTGTTCCAAATTTGAAGTTGATATCACAAAAATTAAAGTTCCCACGAGATTTTGTTCAGGCGTAGTACTAACAATAGCCACTGGGTGCCATTGAATTCCATTGAATTTAATTGTATGCATTTTGCCATAAAAAATTAATACATTTCTAACCAAATATCACTTCTGTCACTAAATATGGAATCTTGAGACTCAGACCTTTCAGACAATATGTGTTTTGTCAAGATTAGAAAAGGTTTTCATATTAAATTATGAAAGATGATGCCCAAAAGGGGAGGGGACTAATAAAAAAATACAATTTCTATGGTAACGCAACGTCCAATTTCAAATCGGTTTGCACAGGATGAATTCGGATTTCATAAGCTTTAAAATAATACCTAATTTATGATAACTACAAAAATATGTGATATAATAATAATAAAAAAATTATATTTCTCTAAATATATATATAATATATTACACTTTTTAGAGGACTTCTTACCTTACTTTTTAAAATATAATTTTATCTTTTTTTATTGACAAATACTAATTATGTTTTATTATGAACTTTTAGCACTAAAAACCAAAGTTTCAATTATTAAAAGTGTGTGCGTCGACTTTTTGTGACAAAGGTCAAAAACTCCTTTAAAGACGCCGATTTTTTTAGGCGCAAATTCATATATTACTGTTCATTCATAATTTGTAAGAAAAAAACAGATGTAAAATATCTATTTAGGAGTCTTAGACCTTTCCAACGATATAGTTTGTCATGACTAGATTAGGATATAATGTTAATATAGTGAAGTAAACTTAGATTGCCCGTATACGGGCAAGTGACAGTTAAGGGGTTTAAAACAGAGTAAATTTAAAAGTAATGTGTTACTTTACTTAAATCCTTATTACTTGGAAAAAGTAATCTGATTACATAGCTCATTACTTGTAACCCTCAACACTTGTCATTTGCATGGATAAATGTGTTTATTGTGTGTTTGAGTAACACTGTGAATTGTCTGTTTGGTTCTAATTGAGTTGGTAAGTGTCATAGCCATGTTGGATGTTATGTTCTGTATTTAAGTATTGACTTTGAGTTTAGTATTGGATGTCTTGCACTCCCTCTCCCTCTCTGTTTTTCAGAGTTGTCCTCTGCTTCCGTGGTGATGCATTTTTATCCGTGTGCTCGGGTTTCTCTGTCCTGCCGTGGCTGCAGGAACGGCCGTCATTGTGCCGATCCCATAACACCTACCCACTCGACCTGTTAGCGTGACTCCATGAAGTCTTTGCCACCGGGATCAGATGGTATGTAATGTGCCGAGGATTATTTTAATCACTTTGTTCTTAAGCTTTATTTAGCTCTTTTTCCAGGTATATCAGTTTGGAGACACAGTTGGCATATAAAAAGTGAAAACTGACACAATGCATTTCAGATTCACTTGAAGGGTTGTATATGAATCCAGGCTTAGTTTTGTGACACTTATTTTTTTTTTTTTGGTAAAATGGTATGGTGCAAATGGTGACGCAAAAGTCTGTGAAATTCAATTTAGTATGCACTCCAGGCGGCTGGGAGTGCATACTGCAGCAACACCAAGTCCATGCGCCTGCGTACAACCTTCACTGTCAAGCAGACTTTTGGGTTTTTACCCTTTACACGGGAACGCGGCGGTGGAGCGTTTTTTAAGATTTCCACTCTGGAGGGTGGTTTCACTTTTTTGCGTTTTTAAGCCTCAAAAACGCCGTCGATGTGTAAACAAAAGGCACGTCCGATGAAATATTTTTACGTTTTCACCCGCGAGCGTTCTCGTGTAAACAGGGCCTTAGTATCATTGAAATACTATTATAGTATTTTAAATTATTAGTTTTTATTTTTGTATTATAGATTTTCATTTAAAGTTTTAGTAATTTTGATGTGTTTTGTCATTTATTTAGTTAAAAAATATAAAATTAAACTAAATAAAAATGAGAAAAGTTGCTTTAGTGTCAAAAATACAACAAAAGGTGTCCACATCCCAAACACCCAAATTTGGCTCAGGTGTAGGACAATATAATAACAATAATGGAAAAAAGATGCGTTGAAGTATTAAGCACAATAAAATTGCAGCTCCAACAGTTTTTATTTTATTTTTATATTATTGTGCAACGTTTCGACTATTAGGTCTTTATCAGGCACAATAACAATGTGGAATAAGGATATCTCTTTATAGAAAACAGTTGATCACCTTAATCAGACACACTCAAAAGCAGGTGACAAATAATATAAATATATATAAAAAAAGGGAAATAATTATATATTTTTTTACATTAGCCACAAACACTGCATGACAATGATATTCATTATTCCACTCTCTTAATAGTAAGATATAATACATTATAAAGCTAGATCAAAAGTATAACGAGATCATCTTAATTGTTAAAACTAAACCTTTAAAAAAGTATTTTCTCACCAACTCCATTGCTGTATGTGCAGTGAGTTCAACATGAATTTTGGGTTCACTTTATACATTTCTGTGGATAAACCATAGACTGTAAAAAATACTCATGATAAACTCATGTTTTTGAAGTTGAAGAGTTCAGATGCAAAAGCCTCTAAGTGCCATTTGAAATTTTCTTCTAAAATGATCATTTTTATCAAGCTTGTATATTTAAGTTCAGTAATTTCACTTAAATGGCAATGAAGATTACCTATTAATTGTCATTTAAGTGAAATTACTGAACTTAAATATACAAGTTTGACAAAAATGGTCATTTTAGAAGAAAATTTCAAATGGCACTTAGAGGCTTTTGCATCTGAACTCTTCAGTTATACATATATTATATATTAGGGCTGTCAAACGATTAATCGCAATTAATTGCATCCAAAATAAAAGTTTGTGCTTACAAAATATATGTGGGTGCACTGTGTATAATTATTTTAGATATATAAATACACGCACATGCTTGTATATATTTATGAAATATTTTCATGTATATACTGTGTATAGATTTATATATAATTTATATTATATATAAATATAAATATTATATATATATATATATATATATATATAAATAATATTTTTTCTTAAATAGACATACATGTGTGTGTATTTATATATATATATACAAAATAATTATACACAGTACACCCACATATATTTTGTAAACACAAACTTATTTTGGATGTGATTAATCGCGATTAATCGTTTGACAGCCCTATTTTTATATATTTATATATATATACCTATATATATATATATATATATAAAATAAAATAAAAAGTGTGGGAACCCCTGCCCTTGGGAAATCTGTCTGTCGGTCTGTAAACCTTTCAGTCTCTAGAAGCCATGCAGAATGGCGAGGGACTTGGCAGAGGCTTGACATTCATCAGCCTGTTAATCAGTCATGGTTAAATCAAAGCAAGAGTGTTGTATTTTAAGTCTGTGCGGGGCTTCCGAGTTTGCTCGCTGTTGAATTAAATGCTGTTGAATCGAGTCACGTTGCCTCCCTCTACCGCCTTCCAAAACACATACTCACTCATCGTGTTACACGGGTGCCCCCGAGAGGGTGGTGTCCTGTCAAAAAAACACCTGTGCTCGCCAGAAGGAGCGAAAACAAGAAGTAGTGGTAGAAGCAAAACGGAAATCCAGTTGGGAGGGGTTCAGGCCGAAAGACGGATGGGGAGGCATGTCGCTGCTAGTAACGGCTGAGAGCGGGGATGGCGCTAATGTGAGATGAGGTGTGCGATTAGCTGTGTGCCGCGGCTAAGAAAAGACAAGCAGATCTAGACTTGCATGATTATCTATTTAACACAAGTACACTTATTTGCACTCATCTGTTTCAGTCACTCTCTGTTTGAGTCTTTTTTTCACTGATGTTACTTATTCACCCATCCATCTTTATAGTGACTTTGGTCCCACTTTATATTAAGTGGCTTTACGTACTATGTACTTACATCGAACAATACAATGTATTATTGTGTAAACAGTACAATGTATTATTGTGTTCCTGTTGTATTGTGAAACACTTTTGCTGCAATTGAGGTGTGATACGGGTAAGGTTAGGGACAGGTGTGGTGGGTCGGTTTAAGGGTAGGTTAAGGTGTGAGGGGAGGGTCAATTACAAATGTAATTACATAAATTAATTATAGCTGTAATTACATGCTAGTATTTTAAAAACATAAGTACAATGTAAGAACATGTATGTATACAATAAGTCCATTGTATCAAATTATTAATTTCAATGTAAGTATATAGTACTTAAAGCCACGTAATATAAAGTGGGACCGTGATTTTTATCCGTTTATCCTTGTGTCGTTTTTGATTGATCCTTCCTAATCTATTTCCTATACGTGTTTGTTCAAGGGTTTGGATTATATGTTTCCTATTGATTACAGAATGTGTTTGTGTAGATAAAATTGGTTCCCTAACAAGAATTTAACATGGTCAGTAATCCTAGTTTCCTCCAGAATACCAGATTTGCAAGTTATTAACATTGTGAAACTACTATATATATATATATATATATATATTCCTAGGATTTTTAGGTTTTCCTAGTCTGCAAAACCTTTAAAAATCAGGGAATTTCAAAAGTATGGTTTACAGCACTTGAAAAGTTACAAAAAAGCCATGGTTTTGGAAATATTGAGGAATTTATAGTTAAATTAATACAATCTTAAAAGATCACAGAAAAGTCATGTAAATGTAAAAAAAACAAACAAAAAAAACATTAAAACTTAATGGAAATTTCAGACTGATTTCATATAATGCTCGAAGTGATTGCAATCTTTAAAACATTTTCTTTTTAAAATCCTCATCCCGTACTCTAGAATGGGAAAAGTCATGGAAACTCATGCTCAAAATGATTGAGATTACTGACTTTGCGTTTCTAGTTTCCCTGATTGCAGTTTTAGCGTATACCAAATTTACTGATACCAAATATTGGATAGAAACTATGGTTACCAACATAATGTTTTGCAAGTTTGTTTGTGATGTGTTTGCACCTTCATATGTGTTGTCGGTGTAGTGTTTTACAGGTAGGCCGACTCTCTGACCGCTTGTGGATGGCGTGCATTAGTGTTCCAGTGTATCTAATTGAAGAATCACACGTCTCAGCATTTTTTGTGCATGTGTGTGTTGCGGGTACTGTAACATAAGAGTGAGACAGCGTGTGTATCTCGCGCTTTGAGCGGGGTGGTGTGTGTGTAACTGAATAAACGGGTAAGAGTCGGTCAGTGTATGTGTTTCATATGCTGTAACACAGGACTGTGAGACTGTGTGTGTTTATTTTTGGCTCAGTGCGAGCGTGTCGATGGCTGCCGATGCGTCGCAAAGGAAAGCTCTGAGATACCAGCAAACCCTGGTCAGTCACTGTCTTTCTGTGCCTCTTTCTCTCTCCCGTTGTTTTGTTGCTTTACCCCGAGGCGTTTCGCTGTCTTGCTGTTAGTTGGTGGGTGGCTTGCTGAGGTTTGTGGTGGTGGTCAGTCGGGTCTGTTTCTATCCTAGAAACGCTTGTCTGCCCAAAATACGACTCTTTAAATAATGGGTCTCAAAGTCTTTCACTTCACTAGCCTCGGCTTTAATTGATTTTCCATTCTATTCTTAGTGGCGACACACATGGAGCTCACTGGGCTGTTCTAGCACAACTCATGAATAGGTATGAGAATTGTCGTAACCTGTGTCAACACCCTGCTGATTAAAGGCAATGTGTCTCGTAAACTTCCATTAGTGTCAATACTGTGGATTTGTGCTTCCTTGTCAGATGTTTATTGGCGGAGAACCATGCTTGTGTGTTCTACTTTACACCTTTTAATGCATCTCTGTCATTTTATGATTGCTTTACGCAACTTCCAGTTGGAACATTTTCTGTCCAAAATCTGTTTACTGGATCTCTGCTGGTCATTCAGGGGTGGAGAAGGTCTCAGGTTTCTGAAGATTCTGTAAAATATCTCCTATGCCCTTGAGGATTGTTCGTAGAATTGCTTAGCTAAGCAGATGTGTGGACCAAACCTCGTGATTTGTGCACATTCGTGCTAACCTACGCAGTACATCTCTGCTACTATATGCTAGCAGAAACCTGAGCATGCAGGTTAAATATACGCCTAGCTCTCTCTGTTGGGCTGCTCTCACCCGGTGGCTGCTATACGGCCAAGAGGAACGTATGGTCAGCTGGTCAGGTGCATTAAGCTATTTGTTAGAGTTTGGTTGCAACGGAAGGCCTAAAGATTGTATTAAAGTCAAAGGAAATCGGTTGAACTCGCAAGGTCAAGTGTCAAATGCAAGCGCAAGAGAATAGTCGTAAATGTGGTGTGTGAGAAAGTGAGACGAGGGAAAGAGCGTCAATTCTTTAGCTGTCAGTTTTGCACTGTAACAAGTCATTAAGTTCCCACACACAACCTTCCTTTTCTCCACCTGTCTTCCTCTCTTCTCTCATTCACGAGTTCCCACATCGATTTTTCCTCTTCTGCTGCACAATGTGGGAAGAACGCCAGGGCCGAGAGCTTTTTTTAACCTCTGTAAATTTTACGCATAAACGCATTACTGCCCCTGCCGTCCCATTTCTGTCTGTCTCGCGCACGCAGGAGATTCCTGTAGGGAAAATGATCCAGTCTGAGAAAAACTCGATCAGTAGCCCTATTCATAGGCTTTATGTGAATGTTTACCTGTGTATAATCAGATTTAATGTGCTGTTAGTATGTTGCTGCTGACTGAGGATTTTTTCACCCAGGACGTTACAAGTGTGTGCAGTCAGATTTTGGCAACTTGAAGGGATGATCCTGTTATCATTTACTCAGCCTCATGACATTCCCAGAACTGTGTGACTTTCTTTCTCATGCAGATATTTTGAAGAATGTCGGTAACCAAACATTGTATAGACAATAGAAACGAATAGAGACGATTTGCTTTATATGATGAACAAATTAAATTTAGGCTTTTATTCACATATAAACATTCAACGCACACATCATTTGTTGTAAACGGAAGATCAAGCATATTTGCTAGACTTGCGAGAACCAATGAGGTTCATTCTCATTTGAGGTCGTCCGATATGGGTTTTTTTTCACGCCAATGCCGATACCAATCTTTCAAAATCCGGGATGGCCGATTAATGCCGCCGATTTATTTTGGCTGATATTTGGCTTTTTGGTTTTTGGTTTTTAACCTCTATTTGAAAGAAAAAATTTAAAAGAAATGATAATTACTTAACATAGACAAACTTTCTCAACAAAAACATTTAATCCTCTCAAAAAATGTCCTGAAACTTTTATTTTTGGTTTTGTTTGTTGATGGACAAAGACAAATGGACATAACCTAATTATCACAAAAAAGGAGAGAAAAAAAAACTTTAAATGATTAAATTTTTTATATATAAGATTTATTGTATTTAATTTAACTTCTAACAATAACATATTTCACTAGTAAATTGCTGTTAAACGACAAAAACCGCCACCAGTTGGGAAAATGATATTTTACAAAAACTTTAAATGTACCACAACGCACCGTCCATCTGTTGTTCCTCAGACAACGGAATCCCGCTGTTGGACCTTTTAGTCTACAGTGAAACACAGTCACAATTTACACTGTTGGGACAGGATTTTTGTTTTGGCACAATGGTCAGTGTTGTGCCTGAACGCATTCAATGAACGATATAGTTCATGAACGCGTTCATATTTAGGTCTGCTGCTCACTCGGCTGGAAAATGACTCTAGCGGCAGCGTGTGTCAAACACGTGTTCCACGACAACACTAGGCTGCCCACAGATGCGCCTGCCTAATAATCGGCTTGATATACTTGGATATTGGCCGATGCCGATTATGTAAAAAAATGCCAAAAATCGGCCGGTTTTTGGCCGATTAATAGGTCTACCTCTAATTCTCATGGCCGATTAATTGGTTGATTAATGGCCGATTAATCGGATTTTTGGTCGATTAATCGGTCTACCTCTAATTCTCATGGCCGATTAATCGGTCTACCTCTAGTTCTCATGACCGATTAATCGGTCTACCTCTAATTCTCATGGCCGATTAATCGGTCTACCTCTAGTTCTCATGACCGATTAATCGGTCTACCTCTAGTTCTCACGGCCAATTAATCGGTCTACCTCTAGTTCTCACGGCCGATTAATTGACCGATTAACAGCCGATTAATCGGATTTTTGGCCGATTAATCGGTCTACCTCTAATTCTCATGTTACGCATCATGTTTAATATTCTGCAAGAACCAATGAGGTTCATTCTCGTGTTACGCAATACACATCATGTTTAAAGGGTTAGTTCACCCAAAAATGAAAATTAAGTCATTAATTACTCACCCCCATGCTGTACCAACCCTGTAAGACCTTCATTCATCTTCGGAACACAATTAAAGAAATTTTTGATTAAATTTGAGAGGTGGATCACGGCTACATAGGCACCCTAAGGGATTGAAACTTGACGGCCCAGAAAGTCATTGAAGAAAATGTTTAAATATTCCATGTGCCAGCAGTGGCTCAAGTACAAGTTTATCAAGCGATGAGAATACTTTTTGTGTGTAAAAAAAACAAACAAAAATAACAACTTTATTCAAAAGTATCTTTTATTTGTGTTCTGAAGATGAACTAAGGTCTTACGGGGTTTGTACAGCATGGGGGTGAGTAATTAATGACTTAATTTTCATTTTTTGGGTGAACAAAACCTTTAAGATTCTGCAAGAACCAATGAGGTTCATTTTCGTGTTACGCATCATGTTTAAGATTCTGCAAGAACCAATGAGGGTCATCCTCGTTTTACGCAGTACGTTTGAGCTTTGAACCAATGAGATTCTGTTTATATTCGCTGATCAGTGTTTATATGTTAATAAAAATCTAAATTCAATCTGTTCATCATAAAGTGATTGCGTGCGTCTCTTCCGAAAATGGGGCCTAACCCCTCAATTCATATGGATTAGTTTTACAATCTCTTAACGTTTTGAAAGTACGAAGTGGTAGTTGCGTAACTGTCAGTGGAGGGACATGGAGATTCTTTCAGATTTCATTAAAAAATAACTATCCCTTTAGTTAGGGAATGAAGGAATAGCTCACCCAAAATTTAAAATTCTATCAGTCTGTACATCCAAACCTTTGTGGCTTTCTTCTGTGGGACAGAAAAGATCTCACTGACAGGAATCTTATCTTTCATTATATGGACAATAGGGGTGTAACGGTACATGTATTCGTATTGAACCGTTTCGGTTCGAGGCTTCCGGTTCGATACGCATACAAACCGAATGATACCCTGGATAATTTTTCTTGCCGACAAAATTCACGCTGGCGCGACCATTAAAGCGGAACGAAACTGCGCTACTCGCTAATTTTTTAATGTGATGACCAAAACATTATTTGTTCATCCTTCAAAGATGACTCCCATTTATAAACTTGAAAGTTTCAAAATGTAGGAAAACTCAAACTTATTTAAAGATATTTTTCTTTTAACAAATAGAAATTTTCTCTAGCTTTTCTTTCTTTCTTTCTGCTGTATCAAAAACGTACCGAACCGTGACTTTAATACCGAGGTACGTGATTTTTGTGTACTGTTACACCCCTAATGCACAAAAACACTTTTTCAAATGATTTGGGGGTGTAAATGACAGATTTTTAATTTTTTAAGCAAACAATCCTTTTCATTTAATTTAATTCAGAACTACGCAGCCACTAAGGGAAAACTTGTGATGGGAAAAAATATGAGATGGATGCTTTTGCATTAACCTCTTGTGTTGGGTATAAAGTGGGAGGCGCTATACTTCAAAACTTCCCTGCTTTTCCCGTTCGCTCGCAACAGTCACATTTGTGTTCGCTCGCAAAACTATTGCGATTCCCTGAGAAACTTGCTTTTGCTTGAGAAAGCACTGAAATATAGCTTTTCCTCCCACCTCATTTCCATCACAAAAGTAAACGCAAAAGTTTAGCGAGAGGACGCAAACATAATTTTCCACCCATCTCATTTTTTTCACCATGCCCCTTTAGGGGATCTGTACCGAACAGTTTCTTTGAGGGTCAGATTTAGAGTTGGAGGATGGAATATATAATTTGCTTGGTGTAAATGAAAGAAGTCAGTTTCCACTATGTTGGGAAAACCAATGCGTGTGAATGCTCTTAGATGACTGGTGTATTCGTTTACAGCAGTGTTTGCTTATACTAATGTTAACAGCACTACGTGTTGTTTTTAATGGTCATGGTTAAGTGATTTCACTTCCAGGTCATACAGCTGCTGATGACCCTTCTTTAGCACAGAGGCCTCTGGGAGTCTGACTGCTGAATGACAGAAATGAACAGACTGAGAGTGAAATGGGGAGAGCGGAGGAAGTGTGCAGGAGATAAAAGGGTTGTTGCGTTTGAACTTTTACTTCGTTATTGGGCAGAAATGCAAATAATAATACTGTTTTGACTTTTGATGATGAATTAGCATATTCCTGAGGTTCTGAGAAATGCAGACTACAGAATTCTGCAATATGTAAATCCAAACCAACTTTTGCTTGAGGTTTTGTGGACTGTTTTTCTTTGTGGAACTTTTTTAGTAACTTCATGTAATTATTGATAATTGATAAATGCTTTACTGATCAAAAAATGGATATGCTGTGTGAAAATACACACTTATAAAAGCTTCTCATTTAAATGCCCATCATCTAATTAATCTGTTCAGCATTACAGTCTTGCGTAGCCTGATTTTTGACCATCGACACAAAGTCTGGTCCACTTTTTTTAAGGGTGGGTAAATTGTTGATAAGCCGGTCTTAAAAAGACTTGCACAGCACAGTCTGCTTTACAAAAAACAAAGAATAAATGTACCTGAATACGTTACTTCATCATTTCTATTTGTCCAAGGTAATAAAATAGAATACCGATAGCTGATTATTTTAAGGACAAATCCTAAAATGCACTTCAGTGTTTTCTTCTAATATCTTTGTGATTCAGTGCCAGTAACCTTGGCTGATAACCTGGCAAGTTTTACCGAATTCAGTCATTATTTCTTAATCAAAAGCACAATCTGAATGCAGTTCATGAATTTGTTTCCAGGTGAATTGGCGAATACTTTTGCACTTCAATCTGAAATCGTCCGGTTAGATTAAAGTAGTCCATGTTAATGAAAGGAAACGTTAGAGATGTCACTTTATGTCACAAAGCTGACGAGCAGCATAAACCCGCACACGTCAATCAACACCATTAATGCAGGTTTAACCGAATTCAACTTAAGCATAGACGACAATGAATGAGATGATGCAGAAAATGCTTGCACGTCCAGATACCTGCAGTGGACTTCATCTGACCGCCAGACAGGATTAGGAAATCACAGCCCTGTGAATTAATAGCTGCTGACAGGCGACTGTCAACCACAAGTGCTCTGCATTATGGGTAGTGTGGTTTACTTATGTGTTACCTACAGGACACCTCCTATAAGGCAGATACAGTTACTAATATTTGAATATTTCGTGAAGGTGAAAAGGAGAAGGAAAGGAGGAACCGAGGTACATAGCAGGCGAAACAAAATGAAGATAGGAACCGACTGACGGAGAATAAAAGAGCAAGATGATAAGGGAGCCAATCAACACTTTTGAGACTGTTCTGAATTATGATCAGATTCTGGTGAGGTTAAACATTATTATATTTCTTCTTTTTTCTCAGCTTAAACATTTTGGTTACTACTTACAAAATACTGTATAGTGTTCTATTTCAAAATTCGTATATGGAAACTTGGGATGAAGGTTAATCTATATTCTTGTAGTCTCGCAGAATTGAATTCCTTTCTTTTCTTTTTTTCTTGGTGGTTTCAGTTAAAATTACTGCTTAAAAAATAGGGCTGTCAAACGATTAATCACGATTAATCGCATCCAAAATAAAAATTTGTTTTTACATGATATATGTGGGTGCACTGTGTATAATTATTTTGTATGTATGTATGTATGTATGTATGTATATATATATATATATATATATATACACACACATGCATGTATATTTAAGAAAAAATATTAGTTATATATAAAATTTTTATATTCATATAATATAAATTATATATAAATCTATAAATATATATAAATATATAAAGCATGTGTGTGTATTTATATATACTGTATATATATATATATATATATATATATATATATATAAAATAATTATACACAGTGCACCCAAATATATTATGTAAACACAAACTTTTATTTTGGATGCGATTAATCACGATTAATCATTTGACAGCCCTAATAAAAAGCAGCAATATATATCAAAAAATTAATTTGCTTATTCTGTCAACTACTAATACCCAATTTAAATATATCAACACTAAGGCCGTGTGTCCACCAAAGCGTTTTTCCACATGCCTGGCGTACTTTTTCAATTGTTTACAATGGGAGCGCCGCGTTTTTTAAACGCAATGAGGGTAACGAAGCACTGAGCTTTTTTTCACGCTGAAGCGCCGAGCGCTCAGTGTTTTTTACTGGTCGCCGAGAGTTGAAAAGTGTTCAACTTTGGATAAAACGCAGCGCTCATCACTGTCACTTTTTACCCAGTCGTTCAATCACAGTGGAGGAGGGGCGGGACTAAAACCACACCGACCAACTGTCACAACATTCGTTCTACGACATCAACCAGCAGTGCTAACTGAACAAAATGGATGAAAAATAATTTTTTAGTATGAAACTAATTATCTGCGAAATCAGTTACAAGTAAACTGTGCTGCGGATATTCTGTATCAGAGCAACAAAACGTCTCAATGGAAAAAACGCTGCGCTGCCAAAACGCTCTCAAGCGCCCAGAGCAGCGTCTTCAGCAGAGCGTTTGGCTTTTTCAGTTAGCTAAAAACACTTTAGTGGACACACGGCCTAAGTAATAATTTTCATTATCACGTATTAATATTAGTGTAATTATGTTAATATACCAATAATATGTGATATCAAGTTGAAATGTGTGCGCATAGGTGCCGATCCCGTGTTTGGCCACGGAAAAACACGAGATATTCTACATTAATTTTAACCAAAAAATCAATTGCAAATCACCCTCAAACGAAAGCAAGAGTTCCCTCATTTGATACTGTAATAATTTTATATTGGCAAAAACTATTTGGCAAACGCTCGAGTTCGTATTTTTGCTTGTGGTTTGGAGATTGCAAATGTTTCTATTTACAACGTGTTTTTGCAGCAATGTAGCCAATCACAGACATGTTTGTTTATCTCTTGAATGCAATGGCCAATCAGAGGTGTTTAGTTTAGTCCGAATCCAGTTTTTTTCTAGTGCCGATTTCTGCACGCTCGTAAATTCTCTCATTAACAAACGAAGCGTAGATACGATGTTAGTAAGAGATTTATTGTTCAGTGTAGACAACTTCATCGATCATAATGGAACTTAGTGAGATTAACTGAGATGAGTGAAGGCTTTTTAGTGATTTTTTTTTTTTTTTTAGTGCTATTGAGTATTTTGCTGTATTTCCACTTGAAAGTTTCCAAGTTTTCTTTTTTTAATGTGATTGTAAAGGCCTTGTCTTTGTGGAACGGTATTTGTAAGTGTGAATATCGAAAGACGAATGGATGAAGTGCGGCCTCCCTCCGGCAGAAACATAAATCTGTGACTATGTTAATTATTATTTAGAGAAAGATATCTTGACCAGTGTATCTTGATCTCCTGATCAGTCTGTCAGTGAATGGGTCAGATTATATTATTATACTTACACACACGCTTATACACACACTGACCAGCATAACTGTGTTTTAATTAACTCTCAAAGTCACTATGTCCTTCAATGCTTACGTCTGTTAGCAACTTTCACTCTCTCTACTCAGTCTTCTTGTCTTTCTTACTCTCTCTTGATTTATTTTTTTTGTGCCTGCTATACATTATATGGTCAAATTCAAATTGATTTAAAGAATCGTTTTATTAATTTCAGTTGTTTGGCGAAGACATCTGATCTGAGCGTTTCGTCAGGCCCATTGAGTTTTAGGCCACGGTTGTTAAGTTATGCCTTCACTGTGAAAATCGGTTAGAGGAATGAGGAAAACAGGTGTTGGAGAGGGAAAGAGTGCGAGAGAGAATATGTTGTCCTAAAGTAAATGTTTTTCTGCTCTGGAACAGTCTCTCTCACGCTGTCATCCTGTATCAGTGTACTGACTTTTTGGAAAATTGAAGAGTCATCAATGATAGAGTCAGCCTTGGGTCTTCTCTATATCTGACGCAAACTATAGTATCTTATCAGAGTAATGTTATAGATGAGAAAGGAATTAAAAAACACAGTTTGTCAAGTATTTTATTCAGTATAACTCTTATTCTGTCAGGTTTTTTCACTTCGAGTTTTAGTTAAATCATCAGTTGCGTGTGTGTATAAATGCTGCTGGATAGTGTGAGATGCTCTGTGGGAGAATGTGAAATCTCTATAAAGTATGTTCAAGACTGCAGCTACACAAGAGGTGGGTTTGCATTAGTCTTTGACTCTCTATTATAGATGCATTTTATAAAATTCTGCATTCTTGTTCAATTTCATTTATCTCATAACCCTTACTAATTAATTAGGGTTACACTTTATTGTAAGGGGACATAGTAACATTGTACTTTACTTAAATAAGTACCAAGTAATATTAATTAAATACATGTACTTACATGAGTTGTGGTTAGGGTTTGGTTTCTGTTGAGTATGTATGGGTAGGACCATGTACCTACTGTCACTTTAAAATTAATTGTGACCCTAATTAGTATTACTTTCAGTAATTACTTCTTAATTATTAAGGTAACATAACCTTTAGTGAATAGATTGATAATCATAATATTTAAGATTATATATATACTTACATATATTTGTAGACAATATTTGGCTAAAATATACAGTATTTGTATATTGCGTGTGTGTTTTATATATATATATATATATATATATATATATATATATATATATATATATATATATATATATATATATATATATGTGTATGTGGGTGATTCTTCAACTATGGTACTCTTTGAGCTAGACAGTTTCTAGACAGAAAATAAAAACATTTCTACAAACTGTTTTTTAGTATCAGTTGGTTTCTCAATCTGTCTAGAAACCTTCCCAAAGTTGGGTGCGATGATTTGTATTGAATAATATATATATATATATATATATATATATATATATTGGCATTTTTATCTGACAGCTCAAGAAAACGCCCAAGTTCTCTTATTTACCAACAATATTGTAGCAATAATAAATAATAAAATATTTTTTACTACCTTAATTAATTGTATATATTTTTTGTTTTTACATCAACGTTTTAGTATTATAGCCCAAAATAATTTGCTGTTTAGCACGAACAATGTCATATCCACCACAACCTGTCTTTACCACCACAATGAACACCGTGGTGGAAATGACTGTGGCGGAGATGACATTTCCCCCCTTTTCCTCTAAAATATCATGCTGTGTTAGCCTGTTAATTATAGTTTTATAGTTAGCATTTAATATACACAAATTACACATTATTAAATTAATTTTATCCAGTTATTTTTACGTCCATGTAAAATATGAGCCGTTTGGAAATGACAGCCAATAAACATATTCTCAGTTTTAGTCATATTTACCTTGATTTTTCTTCTTTTCGTTACCCCCTAAAGAGGTCACCTTTTCACCCAGTCATGTGTTCACTGTGGAGTTTCTATTGCTATGGTTACTAAGTATTCAAACCTAAAACAATGATCTCAGGATTCTATTTTGTACAGTGTGGCGGAAATGACAGTGAACCCAAAATACTTAAAATCTACATTATTTAAATATTTAATTTAGATTTAAGCGAGGTTGAAGGTACAAAGTCTGGCTTAGGGACAGGGGGAAAACAGTAAAAATCATGCATAAAAGGCCTCATATTATATAATAAAAAGAATGATTGAACCATGATATTTTTTTTATAAGTTCCCCTTAGGATGAAGTAAGTCTGACAAAAACAAAAAAAGATTTTTTTTTTTAGATTTTATTATTTCATCCAGGGACAAGAAAAGTACCATAGTTAAAGAATCACCCATATACAGTATACACTTAACAGATCATTATTTAATGTACTTTCCTCAATATTTAATTCTATTTTCATTCCTTAGTTCAAGTTAGTTGCCATTAACATTGATTTTCTGATACTGACTACTGGTTTACTATATAATAATTGTTAATGAATAGATTATTTTGTTTAAATTGCGGCCAATTGTTAGTGAAAGTTACAAAATTGTTACATTTGGATAACATTTTAAGAAATATACATGTAACTTATTTGTATAATTTAGCTATCATGTCTTAATGATCAAATAATTGTTTCATTAACTGATAAAGCTTTGAGATTTTAAAAATAAGTTAAATGATAAGATTATTAATTATTTAATTATTAATTATTATTAAATTACAAAGGAAGATATTTGGAAGAATGTTTTAATCAAACAGATCTCGTTCCCCATTGACTAGTATGTATTTTTTCCTACTATGGTAGTCAATGGGGAATGAGATCTGTTTGATTAAAACATTCTTCCAAATATCTTCCTTTGTGTTCAGCAGAACAAATAAACACATAGAGGTTTGGAACAACATGAGGGTGAGTAAATACTGACAGAATTTTTATTTTTGGGTGAACTAACCCTTTAATATATTTATTTTAGGGCTGTGAAACGATTAATCGCATCCAAAATAAAAGTTTGTGTTTACATAATATATGTGTGTGTAGTGTGTATAATTATTTTGTATATATAAATACACACATATGCATGTATATATTTAAGAAAAATGTGTTATTAATATATCAAATATTTATGTTTAATATATTAAATGTTTAATATATTTAATATATATATATTTATATTTAATATATTTAATATTTATTAAATATTAATTTTGTATAAATATATATAAAGTATATACATGCAAATATTTCTTAAATGTTTACATGCATGTGTGTTCTATTTATATATACAAAATAATTATATACATTACACACACATATATTATGTAAACACAAACTTTTATTTTGGATGCGATTAATCACGATTAATCGTTTCCCAGCCCTAATTTATTTATCACATAATTGAACTAAATATATCAAATACAAATACACTGAATATTTTGAGCCGTACATTTACGTTGGGCATTTCTTGTTTTTGAGTGTGCATGAGGGGGCTGAATCTGATCCCTTCAGTCTCGCACCATGTGGGGTCTGTGCTGCTCCAGAATGTGTGTATGTAGGCGTGTGTATTGGGTGTAATGGAAGGAAGGAGAAGAATGTCAACGTGGATCACTTCCTCCTTTCCTGGCCAATAGCCAGAGTTTGGTCTGCCCTGATGGACAGCTCGATATTTGTGCATTTGTATACTTATTGATAATTATTATTTGTTATATGGCCTCCATTTAGTTTTGCAACACCCACTTTCAATGTTCCAGTCAATTTCCAATGGACAAAATCAAGTCTCACTCTACTTTATTTTATTTTCTCGTTCAATAAGCCACTCGAAGCAATTGGAAAAAATTGGAAGCAATTTCCAATCCATGCTGACTTGAATGTGTGCTCTTTCTTCTGGGTTGTTTGGCATTTTTTTGTTCGTCCAATATAGTTGTACAGTTCGAGGGCAACATTTTCGGGGTGAACCTTGTGTGTGTCGGTCGGTGCGCTGTGTGGTCGAGAGTATCTCGGGGGAGCTCTTTTTCCATTCTGCCCCGTTCGACAGCCTGACTATTTCTGTCTGACACATACAAATGACTGTAACTCACCACCACACACAATCGCACTGAACTAATGAGCACTCGTGAAATCAGGACTTCTGTGTAACATCAAAGGATTTTTCATCACTGAATTGCTATATCTATATGATCATCAAGATTATTTACACACTGCATTAACAGCAGATTTGACCTCCATTGATTTTCTCCACTTTGCTGATCAATGTAAGTGTCACGTTGCCATTTCTGTTCTCGGTAGAAAACCGTAGATCTCTGTGTTTTCAGCTGTATGGGGAATACCGGGAGCAGCTGGGTAATGTTGCCAGACGGGAGGCCACGCGTCTGTTGACTGAAAGGCAACGGAAGAGGCATGCCGGCAATTCCAAGGCAACCAGGAGAGGCCATGGCCGAGCACATCATGCCAGCCTGGATGTGGGGCCCATGACATCAGGTTTAAGCCCCTCCTCCTCTATAAAGAAGCCACGCCCCTATTCCAAATGCCAGGGTGAGTGACAATAAAACCCTCAACATCCAGTGTGAATAGCCATTAGAATGGGTTTGTTTTGCAGACTGTCTGGGCCGTATCCAGAGGCATATGGTGACAAAGCTGGGGGAGGACTGGATCTTCTTGGTTCTTTTGGGTCTCACGATGGCTCTGGTTAGCTGGAGCATGGACTATGCCAGTGCCAAGAGCCTACAAGGTATAACACACTATATGCCTATTTGGTGACACTTACTCTAGCACTTTTGGTGCGGACCTACTAACTGTTTTCGTATCTACCTAAAAGGGGTGGTCTGAGGTACAGTTCATATGAACTCAAATATGGGTCGCTGCTGATTTGTTTTTCTGTGTTCTCTGACTCACTTTCCTGACAAGTGTGACTGATGCACTGCAAGCAGAGAGAATGATTATCTAATTTGTGCTCGTTTTTAGCAGAAATGGACTCCCGCCGTCTTAAAGCTGCAGTCTGTAACTTTTTTTGTGTTTAAAATGTATGTAATAAGCGTGCACATCATGAATCAATATTCCAAAACGTGTTTTTGTCTTATCCTGAATCACTACAGTATACACCTATTATAAGTGTTTATTTTCAGACTATTTCAGACTGGTTCGGGTCGAACCACCGTGGAGTAGCCCAGTACCTGCGTGACTTGTCATAAATATAAATAGAGAGAATACAATAACAAAGCTTCCGCAAGACGCATACAGGCCTGTTTATTAACCACTAGAGCGCCAAAAGTCAGGACTGCAGGTTTAAAGGGTACCTATTATGGCATTTAAAACGTTCCTAATATTGTTCTGGGAGTCCCCAACAACAGTTTTACAAGCATGCAATGACAAAAAACACTTTTGTTGTCTTATAATATGCATTTATTTTTACCTGAATTGCCCACCGACTCCCATATGAATCGTTTTAGCGAGTCCTTATACCAAAACCCGCCTTTGCGTGACGCTAATCTGCGGTGATTGGTCAGATGACCTAGTCAGTTGTGATTGGTATTCTCTGTGCAGAAAAACGGAACTCTTATTACCTAATATGGGTTCTCAACTCCGGTCCTCGTGACCCACTGCTCTGCATATTGTGTATGTCTCCCTCATTTAACACACTTCAGATCCTCAGCTCGTTAGGATAGAGCCGGCTCGCGAATCCATACTTTATAGCGTTTAGGTTTGTGAAGCAATCATCTTCAAAATGACGCGAACACAGAACAAGGTTTGGGCTATACTTGTGTGGTATACTTGTGAACTGCAGCCACTTAGTCTTCAAATACTCCTCACTTGGCAGGTTAAAAAAGTTCGCTTTTGCGTCGCACTTCAAAACACAGCGTCTCGTCGACATGATTGTTTTCTGAAGCCCAGATCTCGAAAAACGACAGAGTCCAAAAAGGTGCGGTGGGTCCAAACCTCCATGCTCTCAGACCTCCCTGGCCAGCCCAGACAGGGTGGCCCGTCCTGGGCCAGTTTCAGATTTGCCCGCCACCCCTGGAGCTCCGGTTTTCCCTGGCGTCTCCGAGCGCAATAAGTGGGCGTTTCTTATTCAAATAACTTGTCAAGTTGACGTCAACCAGACAAAGGAAAAGCATCGTTCTTCGAACGATTCATATCAGCGACTCAGAGTCGACTCTTGTTTTTGAGAGACAATAACTTTGTATACGATGAACTTTCATGTTTAAAACTTTGCAGGATGTTTTCGTTCACTTAGATCTATGTTAAACACTACATGAAGGGCAATTTTCAAAAACCAAAAATAGGTACCCTTTAAGAAGATTTGCAGTACATTTGTGGCAAATAGATGCAAGTGTTATGTGCTAATGCTTTGCAAACAAAACCAATATGCAAAAGTGAGGTGAGTAACCTCAGTATGCATTTTAAAGCCTTAAGCTGCGTCGCCTTTACCTATCAAACCAAACAGCTCCTGCTTTGTTGATGCATCCATATTTCGGTTCGGAATCAAATATTACAGTGTGTGTACACAATACAGCGGAGGTGGTGGGCGGGGAGAGCAATCGAACTCGCGTTTGGACCAGAATTTTCATTTCTGTGCTATATAATGGTATGTAATATTTGTATTACAAAATAAATGTTTTTTTTTTTTAATTTTCCATCTTTTTTTACTTCCTATTTATCAAAGAATCTTGAAAATATTTTTTCCGCAAAAATATTAACAGCACATTTCTTTACATCAGTAAAGATTTCACAGCAAAAAGACATGTAACATGACTTGTAGGTGAATCATTTTACAACTACTGTATATTAAATGGCTTTTTACTAGCTAAACGACAGAGAAAAGTATAAACACTCATTCAGAAGACAGAAGGCATGTACAGTAGAAGATTGTTTTTGATCATGTTGATAATTTAGGCCTAAAAAATGTGTGTATTAAATATGATGCAGTAGGCTTTAAAGGGATAATAGTTAGTAATCTAATGTCTTTTAAAGTCTTTTAACTGAGATGCTAATTGTATGAAATTACATCTCTCTGTTGTACTTGTAACCCTGTTAATCAGTTAACAAATATTGGAAGAAAAAAAATATATATATATATATATATATATATATATATATATATATATATATATATATATATATAAATAATTCCAATATTACACTTCTGTCCTTCCCCACTTATAGTGGGACCTAGTCAAATAAAAAGAAATACCTCTCTCTGTTTCCTCTCTCACAGCATATAAGTGGATGCATGGAGAGTTGAAAGGGAACGTGGCTCTGCAGTATCTGGCCTGGGTCTCATATCCCATCATCCTCATCGTGTTTGCGTCCCTTTTCTGTCATCTGGTCGCTCCACAAGCTATAGGTTTGCTTTTACTTTCATTCCGGCTTTTACTTCCCTATATCCTTTCCGTTTGTCTCTGTCCTTAACCCTTCCACACTTCTATTTGCATCTCTGTTTACAGTGTCACACATCCATAAGACCTTCCTTCTCTGTTTTGTCATCTGTTTTTTCCTGTTCTTTCCTGTTCTTTTCCTGTACTTTATATTCAATCTTTGTCTAGTTTTGTCCTCAATCATTCTCAACCACCCACAATACATCAAATCATCCTACCCGCTTTCCAAAATGTGATCATCATGGTCTCGTTTTCTCTCGCCTCTCTACGCCACAATTGTTTTGGCAGCTTTCTCATCAGACTTGAGGATATGCAGCAATCTTTTTCATCTTTAATAATCACTGTGACAGGATGTTTATGTTTTTATAGGTTAATTTCACGCTCTCTTTTTTTATCTGTCCCTCAGGCTCTGGGATCCCTGAACTCAAGACCATCCTCAGAGGTGTGGTGTTAAAGGAGTATCTGACACTCAAAGCATTTGTGGCTAAAGTCATTGGTCTTACGGCTGGTCTGGGCAGTGGGATGCCCATCGGGAAGGAGGTGGACCTCTTCTACTTGTTTTATTATATTTCTATAATTATATAAATGTATAGAATTTAATTGAAATATGCAGATTGTTTTATAAGTTAATTATTTTTTTTTTTTTTACTGTAACAAATATTAACTTTAGGAAGATTTTGTCTGTCTGTCTGACTGACTCCTTGTCTCTCTGTTTATCTAATTGTCTATCTGTCTGTCTGTCCGTCTATATAATTGTCTATCTATCTATCTATCTATCTATCTATCTATCTATCTATCTATCTATCTATCTATCTATCTATCTATCTATCTATCTATCTATCTATCTATCTATCTATCTATCTATCTATCTATCTATCTATCTATCTATCTATCTATCTATCTATCTATCTATCTATCTGTCTGTCTGTCTGTCTGTCTGTCTGTCTGTCTGTCTATCTGTCTATCTGTCTCTATCTCCATCTGTCTGCCTCTCTATCTGTCTGTCATTAGTTCAGTTATCTTGCTAACTGGTTGCACCAATTATCACTAATTGCAGCTCTTGTTGAATTTAGAGAAATTAATTTCGTTACATAAATTCTCTTCATAGATACTGTATGATATTCATTAGCTGCTGTTTTATTGATTAATAAGCTCCATTAAATCCTCAGGGTCCCTTTGTGCATATTGCCAGTATATGTGCAGCAGTGCTGAGCAGAGTCATGTCCATCTTCACGGGTGTGTATGAGGTAAAAATCAGCCCCTGCGAGTTTGTTTGCGTGTGTGTGTGTGGCATTAATATGCGAGTTACTCTACTGAAGTTGCTGACCTTAATTGCTGATCTAGGATCAAGTTACTTCTCATTGGCATATAAATTTCCTCAACCATCACGAGTTATTTTATGAGTAGACAGATGCCAAAACTGGTCCCTGATCAACAGTTAAGAACTGCTTTAGAATGGTATACTCAGTTTAATATTACAATCTGTGTGTGTGTGTGTCTAAAGTTTATGAATGTAAATATATTCTAGAGACATACTAATTGCATATTTATCTGCTCTCATTCCCTGTATCCTCATCTTATCCCTGTCTCATCGTCTCTCCCCTAATACCTCATTATTTTCGTCTGTCTGTAATAATAGTGATGGTATTTTTTTTGGGCATGTGTCTTAAATGTGTGTGTCCTGATGCTTTTATTTTAACCCCACCCAAATCATCCAGAATAGTGCCCATGTTCAGGATCTGCTGGTGTGTGCCTGTGCGGTGGGAGTGGCCACCTGTTTCGCCGCCCCAGTGGGAGGCAAGTCACGCCCACTTTTACCCAGCATGCATTGCGCTGTACCATGTATATGCACTCTACATCAGAGTTCAAAACATATTATTTATTTCACATCTCCTTTCTCTTGTTTAGTGTGTTTGTGCTTACTTGGTATGTGTAAAGCTTTGGTTTGCCCTTCGTTGCGACATTGAACAAATCCACAAAATTGTTTATTCACTTAATCCTTTGCTTCTTTTTATCCATCATACCCTTTGTTTCTTCTTCCCATTCGGCTGTACTCTTTCTTCTTAGTTCTCTCTCATCTTTCTTCTCTCTCCCTCCCACGCAACGTACCCGCTGACATTCCAAATCTATTCTTCTCTTTACATCCCTTCGTCTCCCTCCCCTCTAACACCCTTGTTCTCCTTTTTGCTTTCACCTCAAACCCCCTCTCTCCCTCTCTCTCTCTCTGTCTTGGTGTCAGTAGAACCCCTATGGTTACACAGACATACTGACAGTAGGATGTGCTGTTGGGGTGGGCTGCTGTTTCGGGACTCCTCTTGGAGGTAAAAAAAAAAATTCCCCTTCTTTCTGTCCCTGTTGATTTCAGTCCTTTCCTCTTCCTTCTGTTTCAGCTTGATGTCTGCTGAATAATTAACCTCATCAACTCTTCACAGTTAAAAGCACCCGCGTGTTATAAATTAATATGCCATGCATGTATCTTTAACAGTGTGTATTCTCGGATGAGCGCATGATAAAGAGTGTGATAGAGCATTTAAGTTCTTTTAGAGAGTGAATGTGGATTTCTAAAAGTGTATGTGTGTGAAATTGTGAAGGAATATTCCTTTTGAGCTTGCATAACTCTTTGATGATGATAAGATACTTAGCTTAAAGGAAAGATGTCCTTTATAGTATGTTTCTGGAGGTTAGCTTATAACATAAACAAAGTTTTTAGCACCTCCAAATTAGTAAAAATTCTTGTTTTAAATGCCCTGAATTTAGTTATACAGTATCCACGTATCTACAGTGGGGCCAAAAAGTATTTAGTCAGCCACTGATTTAGTTGCACACAGCCAGTGTGTGCAAACCTTGTGAAGACTTACAGGAAACGTTTGACCTCTGTCATTGCCAACAAAGGTTATGTTACAAAGTATTGAGCTGAACTTTTGTTATTGACCAAATACTTATTTTCCACCATAATTTCCTAATAAATTCTTAAAAAAAAATCCTACAATGTGATTTCCTGGATTTTTTTCTCATTTTGTCTCGCATAGTTGAAGTGTACCTATGATGAAAATTACAGACCTGTCTCATTATTCTAAGTAGGAGAACTTGCACAATCAGTGCGTGACTAAATACTTTTTGGCCCCAATGTAAATGCTGGTATCTTCACATAAATTAAGGACCGACTTGGTACCAAAGTTGGAACTTTTGACAACACTAGATTGAATGCCATGTGGAACGTGCCCAGACTGCAAGAGGTACCGTGGCCAGAACTTGTCCAAACTTTGCTTCTGTTCCAGACATTGCTTAAAATAAATGCAGTGCACTTATACAAAAAAAATGTGTTTTGTGCTTTTAAAATTCACACTGTAGAGCTTTTGGCTTTGATTTGTTTGCTGTGATTGTTATGCTTGCTCTGCACACTGTATTTATTGTGCTTGTCTGCTTAAAATATGCCGCCTTCGGACTCGGAGCTTGGCCCTGCATTGTTGCTTGCAGCTATATTTTAACGTTATTTTTTTATTAACAATCTAATTATTTATTTATTATTATTTATTCAACATTATTTATAGATTATTACTTTTCACCTCTTTTGCCCCCCTGTGTTCACTCTCTGAACGTCTTTCTCTGCTGTTATTTAACTTTCTTTTTTCATCTATATTTTTTCTTACTCTCTCTGTCTCCCAGGTGTGTTGTTCAGTATTGAGGTCACGTCAACATATTTCGCAGTGAGGAATTACTGGAGAGGATATTTCGCTGCCACATTCAGTGCCTTCATATTCCGAGTGCTGTCCGTGTGGAACAAAGATTCTGGTGAGACACGCACACAAGCAGATATGATAAATGAATAAGAAATTAATTTCATGGTATATGTCAAGCTGTCCACCGCTTACTGATCTCCAACAATTTGTCCCGGTCCTCAATTTTGATAAGCCAAGGAGTGTTGGAGAAGTGCTGATATACTATCCAGCGCCACTGAGGCGTTACAATCTTGTATCACTCCGTGTTTGCACTGCAGTCTGTGTGTTAGTGGTGGGGATGTTTGTGGGTTACATTGTTACACTATTAGATAAGTGAGTCACTGAATTATTCACTCTGCAGATTCATTCAGAATAATTGGGTGTTTCATTCATTAATATAGTGTGTTACTTGGAGACACCAAGAAAGGTTTTCAATTGAGGAGCAAAATTAGACTGGCAATATTGTGTTCAAATTGTAAATTACTCATAATTAACTTGTTTATTGAACTATTTCAAGTATTAAAGCAATATAACAAATTCAATTTTAGTGTTGTTATGAATATCAGCACTGATCTCCACTCTTGCTTGCGTGATTTTCCTTGAATATGACTTAAGTGTTGTTTTTTCCCCCACAGTCACGATAACAGCTTTGTTTCGTACAAACTTCCGTATGGACTTCCCTTTCGACCTGCAGGAACTGCCAGCTTTTGCAATAATCGGGTGTGTATGTGAGTTAGTGTTTGTGCATATACTGTGTATACATCATGCATGAATACCCCTAAAAAATCTTTTACATTAGCCTTGATAGAACATGTTTTGTAAAATTGTTTCTTCAAGATGTTGACGTTTTTTAGCTGATATATTTCTAAATGTGTGTGTGTAGGATCTCATGTGGCTTTCTAGGGGCGTTCTTTGTCTATCTGAACAGACAAGTTGTTCTGATCATGAGGAGACAGACGGCTCTCACGCGCTTTCTCACAAAACAGCAAGTCACCAATTACACATCAATACTCTTTTTAAATAAACTGTTCTATACTTATTTATTATTCTACTTTTATTGCAAATGAATACAAGTCAAAGCATCATTTTAACACGCCATCACAGTGGTAGTTAACTACATCTGTGTGTGTTTGTTTGTTGTAGTCGGTTGATTTACCCTGGTGCCGTGACACTAATTATATCCTCCATCACGTTTCCTCCGGGCTTCGGCCAGTTCATGGCTGGAGAGGTGTGTATTTACTTTTTTAGTAGACATCCATAGAGCAGTGTTACTCAGTTAACCAGTGTCCTTTGTTTACAAAAGCTCATTTTTTAAAAACAGCTTTAAACGTGTACCATTGTATTGGTGTGTTAAAAGTGCACTCAGTAAGGTTTTCTTACGTTTCACTTGCTTGTTTATCTTTTTAGTTTGTATCTGTTGTGTGTGTACTGTATATTGTGTACATTTAGATGTGCTTTTATTTTTTATGCCGTTTTTTCACATATTATTATTATTATTATCCTTATTATTGTTATCAATGCAACCTCATACATGACACGCCTAAGAAAAAAATGGATATCATGGACACAAATGAACAATTAATCACCACAATTTGTTAATATATGGCCATGCTTTGTTAATTTATTCTCTTTTATTAGTTAAATCATTAGCCTCGTGGTACTAATTTATTCCCTAATTTTAATTTAGTGATATTGTGGCCACCATATCTGGTTTCCCCCCCCCCACATCATATGCGGATCATCGTAATTATTGGTAACTCTTGATGCATTTGAAATGACTGGTCATGTGACCCAAAAATGGCGGCAACCACAAAGGGGTGACCAACACCATGTAGAAACAGCTTTTTTAAGACAAATCCCTAGATTCTTCACCTCATGTGAGTATTCATCATGTAACGGATATATCGTGCTGTTCATTATTTGTTTAAATCTAGTAATTAGAAAAAAATGACGGAGTGCCACTTTAAATGACTGAGTGCCCCTTTAAATTAAGACGAATATACATACAGTTCCGACACCATTCTATAATAGAAAAAGTTTTCACTTTCTGAATGTCAACTTCATTTGAAGCTAGTTTAGTGTGCTACAACACTGCCATTAAAGGGATAGTTCACTTTGAAATTAATTTTTGATATGTTTTAGCTTACCTCAAGGGCATCCAAGTGTCTTTTCTTCCGCAGTAGTTTCAGTTTTGATATTTTTAGGTCAAACCGCTCTTGTATGTCAGTCATATAATGGAGGTCTATGGTCACCACCTCAAAGAGCATGCACAGAGAAGTCCAAAGTAAACATGATTTAATGACTCGTAAATGTAAGTACACACTGATGGCCTAAGACACGAAACGAACGGTTTGTGTGAGAAAACAAACAGTATTTAAATCGTTTTTACCTCTTGTAACCACAGCCACATCCAACTGATCTGAGGGCACAGGTGCTTTGTGGCTGTGATTACAAGAAGTAAAAACGGTATAAATACCGTTCGTTTTCTCACACAAACCGCTTGTTTCGTGTCTTAGGCCATCAATGTGTACTTACATTTACGAGTCATTAAATCATGTTTAATTTGGACTTCTCTGTGCATGCTCTTTGAGGTGGTGACCATAGACCTCCGTTATATGACTGACATACAAGAACGGTTTGACCTAAAAATATCAAAATTGAAACAACTGCAAAAACAAAGACACCTACATCTTGGATGCCCTTGAGGTAAGCTAAAACATTTCAAAAATTAATGTCAAAGTGACCTATCCCTTTAAAGAGCTGCAATAGAGCAAGAAAGTGTGGAGTCTGTGTTCAAGGTTTCTCTTTTGTCACACAGCTGATGCCCAGAGAGTGCATTAATTCACTATTTGATAACTTCACTTGGACAAAGATCTGGGGTTTACCGGCCCCTCCCGGATTGGGTCGCTCTGCTGCCTGGCTCCACCCACAAGTCAGCGTCTTCGTCATCCTCCTCCTCTTCTTTGTCATGAAGGTGCTCGCCTGTTGTTTGACTGCTACGGAAAGATTTCCATAACCATATTTCATAACGTACGCTGTGTGAATGCTAATTTCCGTTTCCTCCCACATTCATACATGCATAGTTCTGGATGTCTGCGGTCTCTACAACAATGCCGGTCCCTTCTGGAGCTTTCATGCCTGTTTTTATATTGGGTCAGTCATTCTTTTCTCTTTTTTTAAGCATAAAATGTCACTTTAGTGTTTTTCGAACCATACTAAGAGGTATTTTACTTGCTAATGCCTTGCTAAAATGAATGAACTATCAATCAGAGGACAGAAGTCATGTAGAAGATTGAACGCAATAGTTTTTTTTCAGCAAAGTTTTGATTATGTTGATAATTTAAAGTTCTTGGAAATTTGTATAGGGTTATGATATAATACATATCGTAATTTTAATTGTAATGTGACTGAGATAATATGGTAATGTTTCTGAAACAAGCAGGAGCAGCATTCGGCCGTTTGGTGGGTGAGATCATGGCCACGCTGTTCCCGAACGGAATTATGTTTGATGGGATCGTGTACCAAATCCTGCCTGGAGGCTACGCAGTGATAGGTCTGCAAATATTCCTCTTCCAGACAGTCATTCACACCCCTAAAAGCCCTTTTTACTCTTATAGTAGCAGATTTATACTTCTCATGTGCTTCCCCTTTAAAATCTTCCAAATCTGATGCTTTTCTTGTCCCTGTGTGTGTGTGTGTGTAGGGGCAGCTGCTATGACAGGAGCAGTCACACACACCGTTTCAACTGCAGTGATCTGTTTTGAACTGACGGGTCAAATCTCACACATCCTGCCCATGATGGTGGCCGTGATTCTTGCCAACATGGTGGCACAGGGTCTACAGCCGTCTCTTTATGACTCCATCATTCAGGTCAAAAAGCTGCCCTATCTCCCAGAGCTCGGCATTGGCCACATCAGGTACATCCACTAGACCTCTGGAGACTGACGTATTTATATCTGAATTGAAGATAGTGTCTTTGACCTTTGTTTCCCTTCAAATAGTATAACTTGTTTATTCGATGATGTGGCTCTTTATGCTCCCATTCAAGGGAAATGAAAAGTGATGGACAGAAACTACCTTGGCTCTTGACATAAAATATCTCTGTCTCTCTTTCTCTGCATGGCAGTAAATATAATATCTTTGTGGAGGACATCATGGTGAAGAAAATAAAGTTTCTGTCACCTCAGTCCACGTACAGAGAGCTGAAAGATCTGCTGGAGTCCACGTCTCTCAAAACCATCCCGCTCGTTGACTCCAAAGGTCTGTGTTGGGTGGATAAAAACATTAATGTGGGTGAAAAAATTAAAAAAGGATGTGCATGGTCACATTATAAGTCGCAATTATAAGAAATAGTTTCAAAATCACATTGTGCGATATTAGGAAAAACGGATAAAGTCACTCCAAAGATATAGTATGGAAGACTATTTTCACAATTGTGAGATAAGTAGTCTGATTATGGAAAATAAAGTCACAGTTACAAGAAACAAAAATACATTCTCAGTTATGATATATAAAGTCAGATTATCAGATATAAAGTCACAATTAACTCTTTCCCTGTCAGTGTTTTTTTTATATTGCTAGCCAGCCATTTTTATTGTTTTTACAAAACTTTCATGGCCTCTAGAATATGAACTAATATCTGAACATACAATATGTGACCCTGGACCTCAAAACCAGTCACATGGGTCAACTTTTTGAAATTGAGATTTATATATAAAAGCTTGTCTGAAAGCTGAATAAATATGCTTTTCATTGATGTATGGTTTCTCAGGATAGGACAATATTCGGGCGAGATACAACTATTTAAAATCGCCTTTAAGGTTTTCCTTTTATGGTCACGATTATGGCGCATTCACTCACAAAAATAAATGTTTTATGTATTTATAGTTGGAAATTTACAAAATATCTTCATGAAACATGATCTTTACTTAATATCCTAATGATTTTTGGAATTTAAAAAAATAATTAATTTTGCCCTATACAATGTATTGTTTCCTATTGCCACAAATTTGCCACGACTTGTGACTGGTTTTGTGATCCAGGGTCACATAATATATATATATATATATATAAATCTTGCTTCATGTCATGAACCTTGCATGCATTTTATATGAACACTTAAATGTGGGTAAGTTTGAAAAAGATACATTTTGAACAAAAAGTTCGTTTTTGAACTTTTCAAAATCACGTTTTTTTGACGACTGCGTCTGGGTTGGATTCAGTGCGATGATCATGAAAACAGACCGCGGAGTTCGTGTCCATCAACACCCCCGAAGCTTGCACAGTCATATACCTATTTGTGGGTTTGACATTTCATTCAATACCATTTGCCAGTTTTGGTTTATATGCTGTTTGATGGTCGCGCTACACGTTAGCAATGCTCGTTTCTGCTGCTTCTTTACATGTTTTGATCCGGAGATTCAGCATTATTTCAGAAGATGCGTATTAGTGCGCGCACCCTACCGTGCAACAGTGAAATCATAGATTTCCGGAAAATTCAGTCAATGGTGGGGAAGGAATTAAAGGGATAGTTCACTTTGAAATCAATTTTTGATATGTTTTAGCTTACCTCAAGGGCATCCAAGATGTAGGTGTCTTTGTTTCCACAGTATTTTCAATTTTGATATTTTTAGGTCAAACCGTTCATGTCTGTCAGTCATATAATGGAGGTCTATGGTCACCACCTCAAAGAGCATGCACAGAGAAGTCCAAATTAAACATGATTTAATGACTCGTAGATGTAAGTACACATTGATGGCCTAAGACACGAAACGAGCAGTTTGTGTGAGAAAACGAACAGTATTTATATCGTTTTTACCTCTTGTAACCACAGCCACGTCCAACTGATATGAGGGCGCAGGCGCTTTGTGGCTGTGGTTACAAGAGGTAAAAACGATATAAATACTGTTAGTTTTCTCACACAAACCGCTCGTTTCGTGTCTTAGGCCATCAATGTGTACTTACATTTACGGGTCATTAAATCATGTTTAATTTGGACTTCTCTGTGCATGCTCTTTGAGGTGGTGACCATAGACCTCCATTATATGACTGACATACAAGAACGGTTTGACCTAAAAATATCAAAATTGAAAATACTGTGGAAACAAAGACACCTACATTTTGGATGCCCTTGAGGTAAGCTAAAACATATCAACAATTAATTTCAAAGTGAACTATCCAACTAAGCTAGACTTTTCAACAGGATCTTGTAACGTGTATGTGTGTGAACATGATTCCTGCGAATATTTAAAATCAATGTAAATGTAAATTCTTTTTCCATTCCCAGAGTCAATGATTCTATTGGGCTCAATTGAGAGATGTGAACTTCAGGCCGCCGTTGATTGGTGGCTCTCAGCCGAGAGGCGGGTTTATAGCCGAGGGGAGGGCTTGCCCAGCCCGGGGTCACAGGTCAGCTGGGAGTCCTTCGTCTTCGTGGATGAGGAGGTCGGAGAGGAGAATGGAGATAAGGTGAGAGGAGCGCTCAAAGTTTTCTCACACACTGCTTTTCCTAGAAAGAGAATGTGTTTGTTTTTGTTTTTTTGCTCAGAGGTTGATTTTAAGTTCTCTGATCTGACATCAATAAGCAGAGCTTTATGCCAAATCAATGCAATGCAAATTATCGGAGTGTACTAATCTTACACTGTAACTAAAATGATTAACAGGGTAACACAGTCTCCGAAGAGCGTAACGGCCCACTGGGGTCCCCTAAAACCACAGACGTCTCCACTAATCACACCACATCTGGTGAGTTTATACATGTTACAACAGAGGTTTTATCTAATCGACCACCAACTCACCATACTTTGTGTTTGAAGGCGTTCATAGAGCTCATTCATTCCAGCTAAATGTTTACCAGAAGAGATTTGTGATATCAACACTGAGCTGTTTAAGTTGATCCTAACAGGTGCCCTGCAGTCCATGAGGAGGAGACTTGGGCGTCTTTTCTCCTCGTCTTCCTCATCAGGGCAGATTGAGCCAGAGGTGTGTCTTTTAACATGATTGTCACTTACCAAGGCAGAACAAACATAGAGATGTGTCACTTACTGAAAACATG
>CM075874.1:14684161-14959161 GCA_038021265.1 Cyprinella venusta
CTGATTCGCGATGAATTGCTGGGGATGAGACACCGATAGTGCTTTATTAATACTTATGTGAAGCCTGAGGTTTAGAGGCATGAATGACTCATAGTGTTGTGCAAGAAACACGAGAGCTTCAGCTTTGGAAGCGTTTTATAGGTGTGATGTTTATCTCTGTCTTAACAGTGTTCCTCGAATGCTCACACCAGATCCAGACTGATCCAGAGGGTGAAATCTTACTGTTGTCACAACTGCACTCGAGAACTAAAGAACTGCACTCTTGTGGAACAAAAGATATTGAGTAATTTTTATTTATTTATTTTTTTGCCCTGAAAATTAACCCTCAGCCTCAGGTGCTCTTCGTTTCGGAGTCACACTTGTTATCTTCCCGGTCAAAAGTGACCGGACACCTAAAAATTAAATTTCCTCCATCCCAGTAAAACCAATGCAATTTATTTTTGTTCTATAATATTTATTCTTTGCAATTTAGTATTTTGAGACAATTTGATTGAATTTATTAATATTTATACAATATTTATGGTCTAATTGCCTTTGAAAAAAAAAATATATATATATATATATATATTTTTTTTTTTTTTTTTTTTTTTTCAAAAAATTATTAATGCAGTATTTTAGTTTAATATAGAGTCTAGGCCTTCAGAAAAAAAATATTTTTTGAAGAAAATTAGCACCATCTGGTTACAATATAGAGAAAAAGCGTAGAATCATGGTCACTAGATGGCATGTACAGCTCTCTATGAAGAAGCATGCGAATTCCCCAGATGTTTATGAACACATTTTTTTTTTTTGGTGGATTTGAATATACTTGAAACAATCTCAAAAACGATTAAAAAAATGTAAAATAAATAAATAAATAAAAAATTGTGAATTTTTGTGTTTTTGTCAATTTCCCATTCATTTCCTATGGGTCGGTCATTTTTGACCGAAGACCACAAGTGTGACTATTTTTTTTACGACCACTTAGCATGCTCGGATCATGACCTCAATTTTTTTTTTGTATTCACATACATAATGCCATAAAACTCACCAAGTTTCATAACATTCCGATGAAGCAGTGATTTTTAGAAATTCAAAACAGAAAATTTTTCTGTCAGAAATGACCGAAGAGCACCTGAGGGTTAAAGTCAATTGGGACCAAAATTTTTTTGGATCCCATTATTATATGGTAAATTTTTTTTACAATTTTCTGCACGGTACTATATGAGCACAAAATGTCCACTGTCCCACCCAAAGTACTTAAATAGTTACAATTACCCAAAACACACACCCCTAGAAGATTCTGGGATTTTCATCTTTGCATTTAGAAAAAAATAATAACAAGAACAATGCCGCCAATGACATTCTCATGCTTAATGACTTTTCTTGCTTCTTCAGGACAGATAAACGTCTTACTGGGATCCATTAGGACTCTTTAATGACATTAGAATCAGTACCATCTCTTATTAAAGCTATGCTGTAATATTGAGCTCCAGGCTTCATTTCAAAGGGAATTTCAGAAGCAAAAAGGTTTCTTGTTTCTCAGAGGATGTTCTATCTCAGCTGGACATCGGTCTTCATTAACTTTCACTCTGGCAGCTCTTATCATAATGTGTCTGCTCCAGCTTACTGTCCAACATAGAAAATTCAGCTGCTGTGTTGCTCTGATTCATCATAACAAACTCCACTTTGCACCTCTGTTTGTATTTACATTCGAATTTAAATATGCAGGTAAAATGCAAATATTTACAAGAGTCAAAAAGTCTATTTTGTGTTTTAGTGCATTGCACTAAGCCAGCATCTGCCATTTAGAGGAGAATTTGTCACCTATCAACGTTACAGTACATTTGGTGTCTGAGAATACAAGTAAACCTGGAAATTAATGAAATGTTTTAGGATTAAAAATAATATTTAAAACCAGGTTTTACAAAAAAGGTGGAGTTTATTTAGCTCTAGTGCTGCTGTAAAAAAAAACAACATTTTGACACTGTACATTTTTCAATGTAATCTTTACGGCAAATCGTTATGCTGATAATTCACACTTACATAATCGAATAAAGTAGAGAGTATTTGGCTGTTTTTAGTTGTTTGAGGGAAGGGCTTCAAACTCGGAATGTGGCCCAAACCCAGAGTACTACCTCCCCCATACCTGGCTGGGACGGGAACAGATAATTATGAGTGGGGTGGACGAGGGATGTTGCAAAACTGTCATGGGACAGGTGTGAGTCAGCTATATATTGCCTCCTCTCTTGCTGACTGGGTAGATTATCTGAACGTGCCCCTCCCAAACTTTGTTAAAACGTCATTACAATTTGTGATGACACTAAGAAAAATGTAAAATAAAATTGCTGCTGCTGAACCCCACTTCATAGGAAATTTGCATTCAAATTAATGAATATAAATATATATATTTTTTTCTTTCATAATATGTGACCTGATCCATGCAGCAAAATGAGTCACAGTGACCCAAATTAAAAACTTGAGATTTTGGAAATAATGGAAAGAGGACACCATAAGCTTTAAAATGATATCCTAGTCAAAGTCATACCTTGAACGGTTTTATATACACATTTGAATTATGGTTGCCTGCCCCTTTTCTTCAAATTGAAAACCTGAGAAAATCACTTTTAAATCACCCGTTTTTTTTTTTTTTTATATATATATATCTTTCAAAATCCATTGCATTTAAAGGGATAAACTATTTATTTTACAGCTTAATTTGACCAAATACATTAATATATATAAATGCCATTTAACCAGGCTGAAGCTGAAATTATTTTTAAGTTTTTTTTTATATATAAATAGTTAAAAAGACACTTTTACAAAAATTTACTAAAATCAAGGCGCCAGAGAGAAATACACTTTTCATATGGATTAGCCTACATAAGCAGAGAGCAGTCTGTTTTCTTTCATTTTGAATGGTTCTGTTTAAAAGTAGGCATTTCAATATAGATATTTCTCAGGTCTGTGAGGCAAGTAGGATACCTTATATGCTGAGTTTCGGTTCATTTATGAGACAAGCTTCAGTTCACGCGCCGGTGCCTCTGTGTCGTGATTAGGCTATCCATTGTCTGCAATATTTACTTCTTATTAATTAAATCCTGGTAATTGGTTGATGAAACATTGATTAAAATTAAGAAACAATTAATACAAAACGAAATTCACTTTAAAGAAAGGCTTTGTGCTTTCTGTTTGAGGCTCCGAGAAAGTTTTAGTGCCACTTCCAGAGAACGGTCACGTCCGTAACATTGTTTTTTCCTCAGAAATGCGAACACGGAAAATAAAATAAAGATTTTATGTCCTGGGGAAAGCCAACCCTTCTTCATCCAGTGGGTAGGATAACTTTTGGTTTGTGGAGTGTAATTCACATAGGCCTATTTATAAAAATATATCATTATTTGGGAATTTTTGACAACAAATGTCACGTCCATAACGCTGAAATTGCCCCAATTTTAAACTAGTTTTGTGGTGTAGGTCAACGTATTTTATAATGTTAACATCAAATAATACTAATAGTAATTTAAAGATGTGGTAGCATTGAATCTGGACGGGAAGGATAACTCTGGGAGTTGGAGGGGTGTCGTGATTTTGTCTTCTCACACCACGACACTGGTTCGTGGATCTGAGTGTCGCGATTTCGGTTTTATATCGCGTATCGTTACAGCCTTAAAGGTATTCTCCTTGCAGATAAATATACTCACATAGCTTAGGTTAGAAGCCTCCAGTGAGTTCAACACTTTTAGCGTTCAACTTTTCAGGGGAATACCTGGGAAATGCTCAGAGGTGACGAGGGAAGTTAAGAAAAGCAATGTTTATTTCCAGCGTATTTAGTAAAGCTTTCTCAACTTTAATAGTCATTTAAATACCGTTACTCAATTATCTGGACTACGAAACTTTGGTAGATTACTTTTGAATGTCTGTTCTTTGAAATTAGCAAAACATAAATAAATAAATACGTTATTTCATTGTTTTTCCACATAATCGCCCATATCTTATAATGGAACGTTGCGACTTCCGACGCATTTCGCCAGAGCGGGTCACATATTCCATTCAAAACCACTATTTACACACACACAAGTACACACTCAGCTAGAGCTTGAGCACTTCTTCTGGCTAATTTATCAAATGCCGTGTAGTGCCATATTGGTCTATTCCATCTGTCTCCTTATATGTAGAACATTATGCTGTACAACATTAGAAACACTAGTTGCTTTAAAGACACTTTCAGAAAAGGAAACAGGTACTGTGTCGGTCAAGCATTTATTGAAGGGCTAAATCAGGGCTAATCAAATTTCATGTGGTTTGTGGGCTTTTTTTAAGGTACAAGAAATTCTATACACAATGGTATCTACTGTATCATAATATAGCCTAGTTATTTTTCTGTAAATTCAACCATATTTTATAGAACCGTGAAACCATTCATATTTCTGACAATCCAGTGAATTCCTAGAAATGCTTTCCAAATGAAAGGTTATTTGTAACTTGATGGACAAAACCAAACCGAACCAAACCAAAGATTAGATTATTCAAAACAACAGAATTCTTCTGGCAGTCGTGCAAAAACAGTTTCACATTATGTAACACTTGAGTTAAAAAGAAAAAAAAAAGAGTCCAATTTTACAAACATGACTGGATGAGCCAAGTTTGATACCATCGCTACACAGTTAATAAACACATTGTGACCGCACATCAGTTCCAATATATTAGCAGATGCTGGGTTTTCATCCAACTATGCAAATTTTGCTGCTTAATATCTGTGTGTAAAACACTAAATGTTTTTGTTCCAGGATTCTTTAAATAGAGAGTTAAACAGAAACGCATTTATTTGAAATATAAATCTTTTATAACACTAACTTTTCTTTTCTTTTTAAATCTTACCACAAACTTTTGTGCATCACAGATTACATTAAAAAAAATCTATTTCAAATAAATGCTGATCATTTGAACTTTCTATATTAAAGTACACTCTAGGCTGGACACAAACGGAGCATTGTCATGACTCATGTGTTGAAAATTTCAGCCATTACAATCAACAAATGTCTACACAGAAAGCACGACACTGATATGCATTAAAGGCTGTATTTTCCCTCCAGCATGAGACTGCACAGATGTGCTCTTTTCCTCATGAGATGCAGTAGAGCTCCATCTGAGCGCACGCCAAACCCTGCTGCATCAGCCTCCAAGACATTGTGCCAGCCAAACTAAGTGCGCTCACATTTACAAATGTACTGGCATTAGTCTTGGCGTGCAGTGTGAATGTAGAATAGTGAAAAACAGCTCTTCAGTGAACTGTGAAGACAGCCTCTAGTTTTGCAAATGGTGTGCAGGTGGGCATGATGGGGGTTGGATTTTGGAAAAAAAAACAAAAAAAAAACAGGTTATCCAATGATGTCAGTTTCTTAAGAACTTGCTGAGATGGAAAAGTTAATGGTTAAGACAGAACGTGGGAAGATTCATTGTTAAAGTTTACCGTTGTGCGAGACATTTTTTCCGATTAAATGTTTTTTTGAATGCAAAAGAGCTGCTTCCTGTGCCTTTACCACTTCCGACCCCCATCCACACTACGGCCCCTCCCATCCTCGTAAATGTCTTGACATGAATTCAGACAGTTTGAAAACCACATGCCCTCCCTTTCTTCAGCTGACGTGATCTGCCAAATACTGACTCATTAGAGCTGAGGGGAAAGACAACAATATCCGAGATGGGGAAAACCATCTTCGACAGACAGCAAACGGATGTTTGCTCGAAATATTTCATCAACTAACTACTTTGATCTAGAAAGATCAGATCTCTGCTCAGACACTGCGAATGGCTTGTTACTTGAAGTCATGCATTTCTTAAAGAAGAGTGTATTTTGATTTTGATGATGAGGTGTCACACGGACTTCAGCGAGAGCAAGACCGTGTAAGAGCAGCAGAAATCTTCCTCTGGCAAGAACGCAAACAGGGCAGTTCAGTCCCAGCGGACCCTCAGAAGCCCAGAAGGAAAATTCTGCTCACAGTGAAGACTCCTTGTGTCAGCTGAGACTGAGGGCCTGACCTAATAAAACTACAGCCTTGCAGAAATACAATGTCGACAGCAGATACTTTATAACTGCACAACCTTGAATGTATCCTTGGACTTGAAACAGTTTTAAGACAAATTCTCTAAATATTACTGCATGTTAGAGGTTGGATCGATACCAACATTTCAGCTGAGGAACAATGAATACAAGGTCTTCAACTACAGTAGTGATATTAAAGGGTTCGCCCCAAAATTAATATTCTTTCATAATTTATTCATCCCCGTGTCGTTCCAAACCCATAAGAACAAGAATTTGGGACACAAATGAAGATAATTTAACAAAATCTGAGAGATTTCTGTCCCTCCATTGACAGTCTACGCAACTACCACTTTGACTCTTCAAGAAGTTAAAACTAATACATATGTATTGAGCGGTTTAGTCCAAAGACAAGGTCGCCTTTTATGATGAATGGATTGAATTTAGGCTTTTATTCACATAACATTCATCAATGAGGGTTAGTAAATAATGACAGAATTCAATTTTTTGGGTTAACTAACCCTGCAGGCAACAAGTAAACCCCCTCAGATGACTAATGATGAAAAAAACAACGTTAATTTTCAACAAAAACCTGACCGCTGTGAAACTTGTGTGTTTTTCATTTATTTCAACACAATATCAATGGAGAAACAAGGCAAAAAAATCAGTCGAAACATGAGTTACGCAACCTTAAAAAAAATTAAGTTATACAAAATTAAGTCAGTTTAATATCATTTAAGTTGAAAGTAATACGGCCAAGTTGATTGCACTTAAAAATTTAAGGTAGCAAACAAGCTTTTTGTTTTTATTTTACATTGTAGTGGTACATAAATTATATAATCTACAAAATGTTGGGTTGTTTCAACAAAGCAGCTCTGATATTAATAGCTCCATTGATTTTTTTTTTTTTTACAAAAAGAAATCCACATCATCCAATTATACAAACATCAGCAAAATAGTATTTCTTCTTTTGATGATATTTGTAGAGAAAATGCAAGAGAGGTGAACCTGAACACCAAAGGTTCTCCTAATTTATGCATTGTGGGATGGCTAATTATCACATTTCCACACAAGCAAAGCAATGACAGTGAGCCAAACTTTAGCTATTTATTTTCTGTGTAGGCGTTTTTGTTTTGCAGGGCTAGTGTCTGATTCTTTTTCACAAATAAAATGCATGCAGTAAGAATTTACCAATGAAAGGTTATCATTTTGTTGCTGAAATGGAAAGACGGTGGAAAACAAAGACAAAACGGGCTTGTATTTCAGTGGTGCTCTGTACAAAATTCCACCTCTTGAAATAATGCGTCTAATGTACGATAATTCACATCAGTAACAGAGAGAATTGGCCATTAATAAAGCCCAGATAAGAGCTTTATCCTATATCCTCCCCTAGCAAATAACAGGCCAACTCTGATGCTCTAAACTCGCTAAAAGCGACATAACATATAGTAATCTGAAGCACTATAAGAGATGAGAATATTAAATTACACTATTATTGCATTTACAAATTCCAGTGTACCCCGGCAAGCTCAGAGAAGCAGAGGAAAGATAAAATATAACATATTTTCAATCAGCGTCTATTTGATAAAACCCGATCACAGCTCAAATTGAATAAAACTCTACTTTAGACTGCAGTCTTGTGCAGTAGAATATCATCGGCTCGTATCTTTAGCAGGAAGTATTTAATGAGGTTTCTTAAAATGATTTCACACTTAAGTGATTTTTTTTTTTCGGAACCTGATGCGTTTTCTCCCTTGGCAACATGACATCATGACTTTTGCGTAAACATACACGCCACTTTCGAGTTAAATGGCGTGTTATCTCTACGCATTTTGAGCTATCCGCGTGTATGTGTGTATGTCTACGCCATTAACGTTCGCGTCATTCCGCGTGTCCGTACACGCCGTCACATGTCCAGTCATAAATGCCATTAACCCCAGTGACGGTTAAGTTTAGGGATGGGGTTGAGGTAAGTCATATATTTATATAACGTTAAGTCGACGGCGTTCATAAACACGCTGAAAAGCGATTATGCGTCTTGATAGCACGCCAAAAATGGAAATACGAATTGGCGTGTCACACACACGCTACTTCATGAGATCAGTCTGCCCTTGGTTAGGTTCGATGATGCTTTGAGCCACCCTGTACGGGCCTCCTTTCAGATGCTTCCCTCAGGGAGAAGGTATCGCTCTGTCAAATGTACTACTGAGCGCCATTAAGCGTTTCTTTCCCCAACACTGTGATCACTTTAAACAAAGCACTTTAAAATTAGGGTTTTTTTTAAATACATGTATGGATTTTATTGTACAGCAAATGACCTATGTGAAAAACTCCTTAGATCCTACAGGGACCAGAGACTCCAGATCTCTCCGCCAGAGGCCTCATTCGAGGTTGCTGTTGTGCTTTGATCAGTTTCTATTTAAGGCAAATCATTTTTTTCCAGACCACAGCCATTTTGACCCTTTAGTTACATGTATTTTAAAAAAAGGCAAGAACAGCAGGGGAACAGTGGAGGAGCATGTTGGAGCCATTTGTTGTCTTTAATATTTATAAGGACGAGGAGCCAATTAGTCGTGACCTCTGAGCTTGACAACTCATCCGTCTCTGCAAACTAGTTCAGGTCTTTTGATATTCTGACCTTTTCTGCATTCTACTCGCAAGACTTATTAGACCAGAAAACCTGTTCAGGAAGAAACACTTGCACTCTCTATGACTGCCAGGATTTTTAATGGTTTCGAATGAGCTTGGGTTGAAGAAAAAAAAAAAAAAAAAAAAACACGTTATCCCTTAGGTGGACTTAGTCATTTTTTATTTATGTTGCACTGGATTAATTTTATGAATTTCTTCTGTTCATAGATTTACTGAGATAAAGACGAATATTTAGCAGGTCAAGTGATCTCAACATGGGGCCACTGTGTTTCAATAAGGCAAGCTTTTTTTAACAGCTTTTATTAGGATAATATCCTCAAAGTACTGGACATTCATATACTCAAAAGTACTATACAATTCTTTACTTTAACTTTCACAACAGAATGATAGAATATGATGGTACACAGCATGAATGAATTGCTACTTATAGAATTCAAGAATATGTTAAAAATAGTAGTAATGACTTTGGAGACATTGAAGAAAGCATTATTCAGATGAGATGAACTCACTTTATGACACTTTTGTGGGTGAGGTAATGTCAACTTTAAGTCACATAGTCCTGCCACAGCCTGTTAGTAATATTCGGAACAATTTGGAATATTGTAAAGGCGAGATCGGGATGAAATTACTAATGTGATTGATTGGTAACTACATAACTAATCATTGGAAATGTAATGATTCCAGTTCCTTAACAGTTGATTTAGAACATTTAAAGGGATAGTTCACTCACAAATGAATACTCACCCTCACATCATTTTAAATACCACAAGACTTTCTTCCATCTTCAAAACACAAATTAACATATTTTAATGAAACCTGAGAGATTTCTGTCCCTCCACTTAAAAGCCCATTCCACCAAAACAATTAGGAAAAGTTCAAGTAATAGTATTCCGTATGAGTAGCACAATTCTGAAGAGACACGATCACTTTCTCAGATGAACAGATTTAATTTAGGCATTTATTCACATATTAACATTGAACACACATGAGCACATCAAATATGCTCAACGGAAGCTCAAACATACTTGTTTGACGCACATGAACAAACTTTATTGATTCTTGAGGAAGCATTGTTAGCATGATACACTCTCAGAAAAAAAGGTACAAAAGCTGTCACTGGGTTTGTACCTTTTCAAAAGGTACACTTTTTACCAAAGGCTGCATATTGGTAACTTAGTGATACATATTAGCACCTAAAATGTACATATTAGCACCTAAAATGTACATATTAGCACCTAAAATTGACTTATTAACTCCTAAAATGTACATATTAACTCCTAAACTGTAAATATTAACACCTAAAATGTACTTATTATTAGCACCTAAAATGTACATATTAGCACCTGAAATGTACATATTAGCACCTAAAATGTACATATTAGCTCCAGAAATTGACATATTAGCACCTAAAATGTACATATTAAAACTTAAAATGTACATTTTAGCACCTAAAATGTACTTATTAGCACCTAAAATGTACTTATTGACACCTAAAATGTACATATTAGCACCTGAAATGTACATATTAGCTCCAGAAATTGACATATTAGCACCTAAAATGTACATATTAGCCCCTAAAATGTACATATTAACACTTAAAATGTACATGTTAGCACCTAAAATGTGCTTATTAGCACCTAAAATGTACTTATTGACACCTAAAAATTAGCACCTAAAATGTACATATTAACCTAAAATGTACATATTAGCACCTAAAATGGACAAAAGTTTACCTTTTGAAAAGGTACAGCCCCAGAGACAGATTTTGTACCTTTTTTTTCTGAGAGTGTATGTGAGAAGAAGCCTAATGGGTTACCGCCAAATGCCCCAATTATTTAACGACGAATTGTTTGGAAAAAAAGGAAATACAATTCCATTGCTGTTTAAATAGCCTTTTTCATTACTGTTAGCATAAATATAATAAATTAAATAAATGTAATTCTAATTTTGTCATTTTTTCTGTTTTCTGTGAGGGAAGATTTCACTGTGGGAATTGCCCTCTTTCTACAACACGAAGACAGCAATTAATATAAATGACACCAAAGGGAAGTTGAACCGAGCGATTGATATCAGCTGTCTACAGCACAGACCGTCTGAACAAAATACATAATGAGATAATATGTCGCTTAAACACAATGTTAAAGATTTTGCAGCATGTAGAAACAAATGTAAAATACAATTTGCTTTAAATAGACAACATATTAAATACAGTGAAAACCAGACAAGTCTGAGACAGAATGGTGTCTTTCCATCAAGCTGTAACCTCACCTATCTGTTTAGGTATAGAAATCACATCTTTTATGGATGAGGAAGCCAGACAGCGGCAACACCCGCCAATATGCTTGAGCAACGACAACATCTGCTCTCAAAGCCCCAGTACATACTCTCACTCCATATCCACAACACATTTAATACACACAGTTGAGAGATCATAGAAAGCTTCCCATAAGAAACATATCAAAGAAGCACAGAATCAAACCACTTTCACCCTCCTGAGGTCTCTTATCAAACTCAACTTATTTCACCTCACACTGTGACTATGGCAACAGCATGTGTGGTTTTGTAAAACGGTCCTGAGCTCAGGCTGCTGTCCTGGTGTGAAAATAAAGGTGTATTTTCTTGTTAAAGGACACGGCTACTATGTGCAGCCCCAAACTGAGGAGCATTACCTGCATAGCTGTAGTCGCAAAAGAAACCAAACAGATTAACAAGGTGGATGTCCACTTTAAACTTGAACTTCTTCCCAAATGCTCTGGTCCATTCATTTTGCCCACAGTTAGTCTAAATATATACACATCTATACTATGTAACTAGGCGTGTTTTTCACACTCACAACCACTAATCTGAGAGCTGGGCTGGGAATTGGAGAAGCTGTAGGAAGTACACAAAGAGTTGAAGAAATGGAAAGTGCCCCATAATGGCACCATAATCCAATATTGATGGAAAAGGAAATTACAGCCTCTAATGCACCCTTTAGGTTTGTCCAGTCTGGGCCGTACCACGCACAGAAATAGACGCCAGAATGGATGATATGGAACATTCTTTTAGTTTATTTTTATGAGAAAGGGCATGTAGAGGACTATCACATCCCCACTAAACTTTAAAAATTAGTATGACTGACTATGTTAAATCTAATCAATAATATTGAGGCAACCGATTACAATCAATATTATTAATTAAAAATTAGAATTGAGTAAAAGTTAACCAAATGAATTAATTAAATAATGATTATGTGAAAACACAACCAACGCCATCAGACCACCTTATCTATTTGTTTATCTGGATGTTATAATTCACGTTAATTCATAACAGCCAAACCACATCTAAAGTTAATGATTTAAGGGTTAAGAGCCCAACTAAAACACACACTGATCACCATAATGGTGACTTAAAATTATGGTTTTCTCCTTCAGTGATTCTGCTTGTTATCATCAGGTGTCTTCAATGATGGCAATAAAAAAAAAGAGTTCTTAATTCATCTTTGACATCAGTCTGTTTTTCCGATATTTTTGTTTAAAAAAATGTGTAAATTCTACTCATTTTAAATGGTTAACTTATTAAGTAATTCACTTAATTATTACTCAATTATTACTCAATTCTAATTAATTATTACTCAATTCTAATTTCTTAAATTGAATTAATAATGTTGATTGTAATTTGTTGCCTCAATTTTATTGATTAGATTAAACATATTCAGTCGTATTCATTTTTACAGTGTATTACTACTAACATTTAAATTAATCATTTGATATGAACGTATTGTGTCTGTACATGTTTTTTACATTGTATTTATTTATATTTTAAAATAAATCTGTAAATGCATCTATAACTAAGTAGTAAAGCTTTAATCTGTTTACAGATGAAATGAACTAATTTGATAATTGATTATCTTTACAACTGATCTGAATCAACAGTGAACTGACTTCAGTTGAAAAACAGCCGAATTGCATCATTTTCATGTTATCACTGTTAAGCTGCTTTGAAACAATCTGTATTGTATAAGGCGTTATATAAATAAAAGTGACTTGACTTGACTTAAAGACATCTAATAAAAAGTGTGAGCCATATTTACATTATAACAATGTTCAGCTAAGAACCCTTAGGGGTCCTGGAGGTGTTCTGACATGCTCTGAAATTTGTGCCTTTTTCTGTTACATTTTCATGGCTTAAGTATTATTACACTGTATTCAGCACAAACTCTGCTACAATAATATGTCAGCAGCATGTATGTAAACTTTTGTAGTTTTGAGATAATGGCGTTTATGTGTGGTTTGTGAAAAAAATTGTCACTGAAATAAGGTCATAAAACCCATACTGATTATTTCTTCACAAGACTTTTGAAATTTGCTCCAAAACTATGTGAAAATCTTCCTTACTACTCATTCAGATAAGACAATAACGTCTTTTACAAATTGTTTGACGTGTTTTGGGGAAGATAGCTTTATGCAGGGAGGCATTAACCACCCATTAAACACTTATTGAATTAACATGAGATGCTAATTAATTAATAAAATGAATCACAATTAAGTGCATTAATTCATTATTAGATAAAAAATAATATAAAACCTAACAGAATATAAAAACATTTTAAAACTACTTTACTAAACAGATATTACAAAGTGGGAAAATATGGTCTAGTTTTTTCCCCCTAAATCATTGAACTTAGAGCTATCTCTGAAATTATTTTGAGTTAATATGTCTGAAGTTGACTTTCTCACATTAGCATTCTTGGATTACGTCTGTTCTGTTTGTCAGTCGGCATACTACATATGAAACTTTTTTTAAATATTTTCAATTAGTAACATTTTTAGTTAATACAAATAACTGATTGTACTAATTATTTAAACCATTAGGTTGCAAACTGCTTTAAAATGAATGTCTCACGACAGTGGCACTGAACATGAGGCGGGATAACTGCAGTCATTCATAATTTTAGACGTTATTAAAGACATCTGCGGCCTATCAGATTCATTTTCAGTCCAGTCTGTTAGAAACAAGCCTTTTCACACATCACTTCAAAAAATCTACTGGTGTTTAAGCTACGCAGAGGACAATTTGACACCCAGTTCCATCCAATCAGGTTACGAAACACTGACACAAGCTGAAGAAATTTACAAACACAATCACTCTGACTCAGCTTAAATGTGTCGTGTACATCAATAAAATATTGGGCTTTCATTACGCATTGAATTTCACTGTGGGATACTGTGTAAAATAATCATTATAGGAATCACAGCAGATATCCTCTGTCCTGTTCAACTCAGTTTCCAAAATTGTAATGCATCAGAGTATTGTTTATAGAAAGTGACAAATAGGGACAGATAGGGGGGAGAGAGAGAGAGAGAGAGAGAGAGAGAGAGAGAGAGAGAGAGAGAGAGAGAGAGAGAGAGAGAGAGAGAGAGAGAGAGAGAGAGAGAGAGAGAGAGAATCCACATCATAGCTTCTACTCTCAATGGCTGTGAAGGAAGATAAAAGAGTCCACCCCCAATATATCTTGCTGTGAAAATATTCACAAATTGGCCACTGAGGCAGCTCATTGTCCCTTTAAATAATGTGGTAGCAAATCTTTTAAAAACAAAATGTACTTCACTGGCACACAGTTCTGGTTAGGACTAGTACATACATAGAAAAACACATTTCACAATCTGTTACCATGGTGACAGGGAAATGACAAAAGAGTGTATTTCTAATGGATACAGTGCTCTTGTCTTGTCACACTCAGATAGTGGTCAAACCCAGACCTCTCAAATACATGCTTTGACATTAACTGTTCAAACCAAACCATCATCATCATCACCTTCATCATCTTCACTTCCAAGTACATTCCTTTTACTGAGGCAATTAGATAAGCTTGTAAGTTGTAATTTAGAGTGCTTGTTATTTAATACATGTTGAAGTGCAAGCACCAAATTTCCTACTGCAACTTTAATGAACCTATTTGCATCCTAAGTCATCAATAGAGGACTCTAATACTGACACATGAGAACAAAGATATTAATACATTCTTAAATGAAGAAATGTAAGTCATTTTGACAGGCCAACAAAATAAAGATCACGTGCCTACCTTAATATAATATAATGCCATAAATTGTATTGTTTATATTATGACAACCTATACTCAAAATTAAGACAGCAATGCATGCACCCATTAAGCAACTCTCAAACTAATAACACTAACAGAAGGCTTTTCTCCTCATAAGAGAATTTTAGTTATAGCTGTGCAAGAATTCCTGTCGTCCACGCCCAAACTAAAATAGTTTCCAAGAGGCATCAGTTATTAAAGCGTTTTTACAATGTCTTGACTTGGAAGACATTGCTTGCAATCATGCATGGACATGTTTCCAGACTGCATGGCACGCAGAACACATGAAATAGTGAAAAGGATAAGGATTGGCATAGTCAATTACAGTAGTTATGAAAAACTGAGGAAGTTTTAAACTTACCTTTTAAATCGAAGTAACTAGTGTTAAACTGACCGCCACTTCCGGAAGACAAGAAAACTGCGGATTGAACTACGAAATGTATCCGCGCGGCATCTTGTTGAACACACAGCCTATCAAGCGCAAAACAATAACAAACAAAACAGATTTGACAGTTATCTGTCCCCTGTTTTGAAGTTTACGTTGGGTATTTACACAACAGACCTCCAAACAATAAAACTGTATACATCTAAATAGTGAAACAAACCGCTATTATTCGACATGTAGAAATAAAACGATTAAATGAAGTAAAACGAGTCTGAAGATGCGCTACTCTCGCGCTCACTGTGCAAAAGGGTGCTGCAACTGTGTTGTGCATGTGGGTTCTGCGAGCGAGCGGTCCACAGAAGCAAATGAAAGTGACCTTAACCAATCAGCGGGGGAATTACCACGTACGTCACTTAGAGGCGGGGCTACACCGGGTTGACAAGCACCTTTTCCGTGACGTCGCCGCATTCTCAGAGCTCACTAGTTCTGAGCGTCTGATGCATCCAATTTTGTTGCTCTTTGGATGCTTTAATGAATATAAATGGTTCTTTTTAACATACCTACATTTCCTAGTTTATTAAATACATCTTTGGTTAAATACTTCCTCTGGTCTGGCTGGTCAGCGACTTTACATTTGCAATATTTGGTGATGGATGTTGGACCTTGTGAAGGTCACTCCAAAAGTCACGTTGTATGCAACTTTTATAATGTTTGGCATTATTCTGGGTATTTTTATATTCTTAGACTTTACTTGACTTTTGACTCATTTCCAGATGGACCAAAGAAAGACAAAAACACAGTGACTCCCTCAGTTGGATGCTTAAGGAAGTTCAAGTGGGTATTTGGAAAGATTTCAATCTTGTTGAAGCTATAATCTAATGAAGTATAACCTATAATCGAAAGTGAAATATTAGATTAAATATTAATCTAATATTACAATTATATATTACAATCATTCGAAATGTATTTGTTTTTGTTTATATAATAAACCTATTAGTCAAATGATGAACGTATTCATTTTGAGGAATGAATATAGCCTAAAGCACATGTACTTTTTGGTCAATTGACACTCATAGCTGAAAACGCACATTCACCAGCCAGATCACGGCAAACAAGCTCAGGTGTCCTATTAAAATGAAAAGATGAGACAAAGATGGATGAGTGAGTCTGTTTTTCACTGTAAAAAAAAATGTCCCAGCTGTGCATCGAACCACGCTTCTGACGTCTTGGAGTTGCACCTATAGCTGATGTAGGTTTCTGGTACATGGTGACATTGGAGGGAGGGCCAGATGAGGTCATGGGGAACACCTTCGGGGTCGAAAGCCTTCTCCAGATCCAGGAAAACCATGCGGACTAGCTTGTTCTTTTCCCGGTGTTTCTCCATCAGGAGGCAGGCATGGATGGCGTCTGTGGTCCCTCGTCCTTTGACGAAGCCGCATTGATTTGGACTGATTTTAATAATGCTGCGTAGACGGCTGTCTAGGATGCGTTCAAAAAACTTAATGGAGTGGGATAGGAGTCGAATCGACCGATTGTTCTTGCATTCAGCAAAGTCATAACTCTTCCAGATCGGCACCGTGGTGCTGGTCATCCAAATGTGCGGGACTTTGCCCGATCAATAATGATCTTGTTGAATAAGGTGGAAAGGACCCTATTCAGCTCCTCTGTGCCCCATCAGCTTCCAGGCTTCAGTAGGGATGTCGTCTGGGCTGGTGGCTTTGCCATTCTTCATCCTCTTCACAGCCTTTGTGACTTCAGAGACGGTAACTGGCAGTACAAGTCCAGGGATGGGATCCAGGCTGTGGATAGGTGGATACGGGAACTCTTCGTTTGAGATGGCTGCAAAGTACTTGCTCCAGGGTCTCACAGGGCTTGCCAATTCGGCATTCTTAATGTGCATGACTCGACCAATGGCTTGGGTCACTTGGTTGCGGGAGTTGGCAATGCAGTAGATCATTTCTTCTCCCTCAGGTATACCTAGCCGCTCGTATAGATCGTCATAATGCACGGCTTTCGCCTTGGCCACTGCCCGTTTTGCGAGTGCCTGATAGCGTTGGAGATCATCATCCAGCCATGTGCGGTGCCAGGTTATGAACGCAAGTTTCTTGGCCTTGATTGCCTCTTGGACATTTTCACTCCACCACCAGACTTGCTTGTCCATAAATCTCTGCCCTGGCTTCTTTGAGCTAAGGGCATCAGTGGCAGCATCACGAACGCTGGAAGAGATATAGTCCCAGATTTTTTCAACTGATTCTTCGAAATTGATGTCTAGTGCTTGGAGGGCTATCGCAAGCTGCTGCTTTTGTTCGTTCAATTTTCAACACTTGACCCGCTCAGGCCCAGTGATTCTCAGTCTAGGTTGCCGCGGCAGATTAAGTTGGAAGTCGAGGACGAGTGGCCGGTGTTTGGGGCCGATATTCTCTGAGGGGATTACTTCGTCAGATCATCCAGTAGTCGATCTGGGTTCTGTGGCCACCACTGGTGTAGGTGGCCAGGTGGCTTGATCTTTTTTTGAAGAAAGTGTTGACGACGACGAGGTCATGGGCTTCAGCGTAATCCAAGATGCTGTCGTTGCGTGTACCTAGCCCTGGTCACATTTACATTACATTTACATTTATTCATTTAGAAGACGCTTTTATCCAAAGCGACTTACAAATAAGAACAATACAAACAGTTAAACTAACAGTAGAACAACAAATGTAAGTGCTACCGCTCTCAGTTTAATTAAACAGTTTTTTTTTAAAGAATAGAACAGGTGTGAGAAATGAACAAGGGCTACCTGCTCAGGTGTTGATGACGCACGTCTCCTAGGGGAAACGCCCTAGTTTGATTGGTTTCTTGTTTTGCTGCTGCCATTTGATGCGACCAAAGAGACCCAGCCGATGTGTCGCTTCATCTGTCACTGGGACCAGAGCCACCATTTGCCGAGTCCCAGAGGGTACTCGTTTCTAGCCGACGCCACGAGGAGGAGGTGGTTGGCTTTTGACAGCCTGAGTGTTTACTAACATTTAAATGAATAACTTTTATCAACATAACTTTCGGGGTTAAAAATTCTCCAAAATAAGTTTTTGAGCACATAACCAGCCAGTGTTCAAAACTATTATGTTTTTAATTCCAGTGTTACTGTCAGGAGGATTTCCGCGGGAGATTCGAGCATGTCTTTGCGTTATTACGTCACATCTGTACACAAGAAGTCTTGGCTTCAAGCTATATAGTGTGTGAGGATGTTGGAGGTGGAGATTATAGCCTTTTCTCACAGCACTTGATATAATTAAACTTAATTTGATGGCAGATTCAGAAAGGTTCAAATGACAATCACTAGTGACAACTAGAGATTTACCCGTTGTAAAATGCAAAAGACTTTGGACTAGTTTAGAAAAAGAGACTGCAACTGGCCGGCCCATGCGAAAACAAGGATAAATATCTGAAAGGCTTTAAATGTAGTCACACAATGCAGATGTTGTTCACTATAATATCCCCAGTACGTCATCAATATGAATTGCACAACCCATAGAATTAATTATTAGATGATTAACTTAAATAACTGTAGAGCATTCAAGAGTGTTCAAGAGCATCCAAACCTTAATTGTGATGTCAAAACCAATCAGCAGCAAACAAAGAGAGGCCAAATAATACACGAGTCTCTTTCATCAGTTTGCTGTTGCCTGTAATGGAGGAGAAAGTAAAAACAAAGGGATGTTGAGGGTATTGTTAGTCATAGTGTACTATGCTGCGTACTATGGGGGTGTGTTCACCAAGCCATGCATATTTTTAGCACATTCCCGGGGTATTACACATACCCTCATCATTGAGAGTGCTCATGTGTGTTAGAGGACACAGTCCTCATTCATGTGAAGTGGGTTTGTGCGTGACTGCACTGGAAATGTGTGGGCTTCCACCAGAAAACTAGATCCCACAAACAATAATCACGCAGCATTAAAACAGATTGCATCCACAATCAACCAACATTTCCAAAGCATACATTTTGAGAAAATCCCCAAATTTGTTGAGTCTTATTTTTGAAAATATTTACAGCATATTCAATGACAGTACATGTTGTAACTGCCTCTAATTAAGACAACATCTAAAACCTTTTTTTTTTAAATATAAATAATTCAATTAGTACAGCTATAATCAATACAAACGTTCTACAGAGGCGGTTCTCAGCCAGAGGGGCAACTAAGGCCTCTACAAACGTATTTAAATTCAGTTATACAAACCGTGATTGCTTAAATGCAATGAATGAATGAATGAATTACAACAGAAGAACAGGTACATATCAACAGGAAAAAGGGGATGGGGTGTTTTAAAGGGATACTCCACTTTTTTTTGGAAATAGGCTCATTTTACCACTCCCCCAGAGTTAAACAGTTGAGTTTTACTGTTTTCGAATGTATTAAGCCGATTTTTTGATATTTAGAAGAATATCAGTAACCAGACAGTTTCTGGTCTCATTGACTTCCATAGTATATTTTTTTCCTACTATGGAAGTCAATGAGACCAGAAACTGTCTGGTTACTGATATTCTTCTAAATATCAGAAAATCGGCTGAATGGATTCAAAAACGGTAAAACTCGACTGTTTAACTCTGGGGGAGTGGTAAAATGAGCCTATTTCCAAAAAAAGTGGAGTATTCCTTTAAATAAAACTCACTGCAACACAGGACTTTGTTTCAGTTGACAGAAGATTTCTACAGAAAGACAATTCTTCCATCTAGTGTTGGAATTTAGATACTACAAAATTGTGATCTTATTATCCACTAGTGGCCAGTTTCCTAAAAGCTGAAGTTTTGTAGAAAAGAGATCTTACATATTCATCAATATCATTTATCACTGTCTCGTTAACAAAATATTATGTTGAATTATGTCTTATTATATTATTTTAAGCTTCATTTTTATGAGCTTTTACACCAAAATGTAGGGCATGTCTAAATCCAGTTTAAAAACTTGATTTGTGTAATTATCTAATTGTCTAGTAATAAACATTAAGCAACCCTCACACACAAACTCACACACAAAACGGTAAGATTTTTTTAATGTTTTAAATGAAGTTTCTTCTGCTCAACAAGGCTTCATTTATTTGATCCAAAATACAGAAAAAACAGCAATATTGTGAAATATTTTTTTTACAGTTTAAAATATCTGTTTTCTATTTGAATATATTTTAAGATGTAATTTATTCCTGTGATCAAAGCTGAATTTTCAGCATCATTACTCCAGTCTTCAGTGTCACATGATCCTTCAGAAATCATTCTCTTATGCTATATCATTATTATCAGTGTTGAAAGCAGTTGTGTACAATTTCTTTTCAGGATTATTTGATGAATAGAAAGTTCAAAGAACAGCATAATAGAATAAAATATATTCAAATAGAAAACAGTTATTTTTAAATTGTAAAAATATTTCACAATATTACTGGTTTTGCTGTATTTTTGTCCCTTATACACCTCCAACGATGGCTGAAATTGCTGTCATTCTTCAGCTTTCTGTATGCAGAGTTGTCAGTGAAAGGATCTGTGTACCCAAGTGCTCAAGGACAACCAGTGGGCCGAAACACATTGCTGCTGTGAGACACGCTTTTCACTTGTTTGAAAATGGTCCTGAAGTAGAAATAAAAAGAATAGGAGAGAGAAAGTTTTTTTTTAACTTTCCTTGAGTTTCTCAGAGGCTTTTATATTGAAAGGCCAAATTTTGAATACAATCACAGACGTCAGCTACTGCTTGATATGATAATATGTACAATTTATTCTTGAATAGACAAAGTAAAAGGTTGTAACTGACCCCATAACAAGGTATCCCGTTGGTTACCAACATGTAACCAAATTCAAGGCTATTTTGGCTAGAAGAACTCATAGCCCATTTATATCAGGACATGAAGTCTAATTGTATTAACTGTAGAATACAATGGACATGAAGTGCCATTCTGCACAGGGCCTGTGTACAATACAAAGTTATAGTATTATTACTCATTAGAGAGAGTGCCACCCTCTTCTAGAAACTGCAGGCCCAGGTTAATCGGGAGAATTCCCGGTAGTCCACTCATGGACTGGTACCACAGAACAACACTTCGGACACGGCAACTGTATATTGCTGTTCATAATTTTAATATCAGAAACGCAGAAAGTAGGAAAAACGCTTGCCGTCTATAATTATTGCGTATGCAGTAAGGTGTGCCACATGACAAAATAGAGACAGACTTTTCATCTGATGACATGTGAAGAAGTAACAAGCAGATTAATATGACCTATTCTGTAAAAGAGTTTTACAACTCTATTAGCTATAAACAGTATATACAGTAGCTATGTATATATATATATATATATATATATATATATATATATATATATATCTTAAAACCGCCTCTTAAAACCGTCAAGAGTCAGTCGTCTCCATGACAACAGGAATAACTTATCTCTTAGACCCACATAATATGCCAGCTGTTCCTCTTCCTGGAATTTTTTTTATTACAAATGTCATCATAAATTGGTATATTTTCCTTTTATAGAAATGTTTGGTTTTAGCAATACTCTTGTTAATTAACAATTACTTTCAATGGTACAATCTCTGCCACACACAAATTAACATCACGCACACTATATAAAAAAAAATCAAAAAAAGTTATTTTTGGGGGGAAAATGTAAAGGGCCTTCCACACCAAAAGTGAAATGAATAAACCTCATACTGAAGGAAATGCACATTCAAGCCTGTACAGTAGAGGGCGCAGCTCAAACAAACCTATCAGCTGTGCTGCCATTCAGGATCGCAGAAGAACTGGATGGAGGAGAAGAAAGTTCAGCAATATTAAAATTAAAATTAAACTTATTTGTGATGTTTAAATGTTTAAGTCATTTGCTTATTAGTATGGTTGAATTAGATCAGCTGCAAAGACATTGGTTAATAAAGTGAGATAACGTAAAGCATATTTATATTTGATATATATATATATATATTAACATTGACAGAAAAATATGTCTATGGTCAATTGCTCAGAAAATGTCAAGGTCACTGTTCTTCTTTTTATATGTACATTGATTCTCGCTCTGTAAACTTCCGACAATAGCTAAAATGTAGATTGCAGTCATTCTTCAGCTTTCTGAATGCAGAGGTGGCACAGATGCTTGGAGAATGAAAGAATGTGTGTTTGCAAACGCTCAAGGACATTGGAGCCGTGAGACACGCTTTTCACTGTTTGAAAAGGACATAAAAAGAAAACCATTCTCAGTGAAGCTAAGGTCATTCTAGCACCTTATAAATAGAAAAAAGAAAGGACAGACTCAGAACTCAGTGAACTGACAGAGCTACAGATAAATGACTTAGTTTATAATGATTCTGAGGTTTATATTTTGGGCAGGGTGCACATATATTTGCGAGGGTCTCAATCTTTAAATGAGATGTATGTTTTTTGTTTGTGAAAGGGGTTGTCTGGGTCACATAATGCATTTTGTCCACAAACTGTTTCAATACATATATTTTTTTTACTTTTATGTTTATTTGCTCCTTTGATGATGCCGCCACACAACTACAGGAGCAGAAGCACTGGAGGGCTGGACTGGTAGGGATCGGTATGATGGAAATATAGCGGGATACCGGGCAATGTGGGAGCTGAAAGGATGTTCCCTTGGAATATCAACTTTAATCATCTTCTTACTGTAAAATCACACACAGACACAGGATTATAAATCTCAGGATTTTTACAATGAAAAAATTGTGCTTTCACTCTATCCTTGATCCATCCCTGCCTGACAGCAAAACCCAACAGTATGAAAGGAAGAGAGTATAGAGAAGAGAGCATGTGTGTTATTCTAATGTGCAGTTGATACAGTGTAAGGAAAATAAATAAATAAATAAATACAGCATAAGTGTGCAAAAGAAAAAACAGAAAATTATATTTTATAACTTTACCTCATGTCAATGTCCGTCGGTTTGGGAACCCTGGAATCAATACATAATAAAAGAATAAATAAATCGATAATGATAATATAAGCTAATTTGATTAGAGTGTGAAATTAGCAAGCGAGAATCTGTGAAAACTTACAGCTGGTCATTCAGTCGGACATTACTCTTCTTGGTGAGGGTGAGGTCATAATATTGCTCAATGATGACAGACCTAAACGTAAGCACATTAAAATTTGTGAATTTCTGAAAATCGTTTAAGGCATGCATTTAGAAGATGTTATCAGCTTTTCCATGATCAGTTTTTCCAATAAAACCAATAAAAATATGTATAAATTATGTAAATTAAACATGAAAAAAATTCTATATTTTATTACATAATTTTAATGAAATACAAGTTTAATTATATATATATATTATATATATTTGTTAACTTTACATAAATATATATATATATATATATATTTATATAAATTTAACAAAACACTTAAAATATTAAAAACAAAATTGAATATGTTAAAATAAAATAACTCAAAATAATATTCAATACTACTAATAATATTCAATACTATATTCAATATTATAAGTTATTTGTGAAATTAATTTAACCAAAATAATATTTAATTTTATTCAATTGTGTTCAATACATATCAGATATGTCTGAGGAATGCTTACTCAGGCAACACAGATCCTCCGAAGCCGAAGTGTTGATGTCCCTTAATGATTGCAGGGACATGTTCATTCCGATAACTGAAAGCCATCTTTCCATAAGCCTGATGTTGGCTTTGCTCTCCGTGATGCCTTTTTGGGTAGACCCTGTTGTCCCTATGAACAATTGAAAGACAATGAGTTTAGGTCACATTACACTTATTTTTTGTTATGCTTATATCCTTAAAATGTAACAAAATACCCATTTTCATCATATAGAACTAAATCTTAAAGGGATAGTTCACCCAACATTAAAAATTCTGTCATCATTTACTCACCTTCAAGCTAAACACATTGACTTCCATACAAAGGAGGTCAATACCATCAACTAATTACCCATATTCTTCAAAATATCTTCTTTTGTGTCCAGCAGAAGAAATTCATGCAGATTTGGAACAACAAATTTTCGTTTTTGGGTGAACAATCCCTTTAAATGCAGTATCCTAGAATATCCTCACCTTGGAATATAGAGTCCAGTGATGCTTAACGGTTGCCTCAAGATGGGTGGGAGTCTGAGTGGAGAAGGGTAGGTTTCCTCTTTCATGGTTCCCAGTCCAATGCTCTGGCACACAGGTTTAAAGGTGGGCAAGTGTTCAGTCTGATGCAGGTGGATCAAAGGAAGTAAATGTTGGAGAGGTGGACACCGACGTGAAAATCTGCTACCGAAAGCTTGGATTCCCACACTGTTCATAGTATTGAATCTACAAACAGCCACATGAAACCACAGAGTGACACTTTATCCAAGTCTGAACACCATCACTATGGAAGCTCAGCTGCGGCCTTTGTTGTGTTTAAGGGATTTGGTGATGCGAGATGCTCATTAGATCTGCCTCGCTGACAGATCGCACTTAATCCTACTGCTAAGCCCTTAAAGTCACTTATAAATTCAAAATATAATACAAAAGTCAACTTTGAACAAATTAGGCTGATGTCAGTTCCCGTCGGTAGGTTTTAACTGTTGCACTCAAAGTTAATTATGTACATTCAAAAGTAAATGTATTCCCAATGAATAATGCAATAAACCAATAGCCCTCAGAGAGCAATCACAGCTCAGAATGTAAAGTCTACTGTGGCTGGGTCTCTGAGTGCAGGAAGTTCGGTGCTTGTATTCAATAGATAAGCAGAAACCAGAGCAGGCTATCTGAGAAACAGAGATCTAGGCTACTGCAGAGAGTGTAACCCATCTCTGGTTTCAACAGCTAACTGAATTCATAGCACATGCATCTAATGGAAAAGTAGTGCGGTTTACACATATAGGAATGCTTAAAGAGGTGGTTAACCCAAATGAAACCTCTGTCTTCATTTAAGTAAGTCTTTCATTCATCTATGGAGAAAATGAAACAGATGAAACTATTTGAAAACAAAAATACATTCTGACATCATAATGGAAAATAGAATCTCCCTTGTACGGAAGCCCTAAAAAATCTAGCATTTCGAGAAGTAGAAATGTTAAAGTCGATTGAAGTCAAAATATTTCGAGATTTAAAGTCGAAATGTTTCGAGATTAAAGTCGAAAAAATTCTAGGTTAAAGTCGAAATATTTTGAGATTAAAGTCGAAAAAATCAATATTAATGTCGAAAGGTTTCGAGAATAAAGTCAAAACATTACGATAATAGAGGTGTGCATTCATAACAGTGCGCGTCCACTAGCTCAGAGCGCGCGCGTGTGTAAATATATGCACTTGTGAAGTCGAACTGCCACGGATAAACACGAAATAGAAGCTTATTTTTATCTGGGCTTTCAACAAAACTCACAGGTGCTAGTGGCAGTGTTTCTGAGGTGTTTTCGTGCTCGTCAAGGCAACACTATCTGGGTCGAGAACACAACCATTCTGTCTCCCTCACCGTAAATACATACATTTTAAGTGCATCATTCTGTCCAATCATTTGGCCGTATATCCTGTGATTTCCTCAGATTTAATAACCACTAATGGTTGAGGAGAAATTCTCTGATAGCCTAGTATATTTTATAACGATCTAATTGGTAGCCTAATGCTGGTATATTGGCACCTGTTGAATTTCCACAAACACGCACACACACACAGTGTGAAACTCGCTTTGCGCCATTATGAATGCCTGTGTGTGCGGCAATGTGAGACAATGGCAAGCACACACTCAGCTTCTACGGAAGACTGTATTCTCGTAGTCTCTCGAAATATTTCGACTTTAATCTCGAAATGATTTTGACTTTAATCTCGAAGATTTTCGAATTTAATCTCAAAATGTATCGACTTTAATCTCGAAATGTTTCGACTTTAATCTCGAAATGTTTTGACTTTAATCATGAAGATTTTCGACTTTAATCTTGAAATGTTTCGACTTTAATCTAGAAAATTTTTTACTTTAATCTTGACATGTTTCGACTTTAATCTCGAAGATTTTCGACTTTAATCTCGAAATGTTTCGACTTTAATCTCGAAAATGTTTGACTTTAATCTCAAAATGTTCGACTTTAATCTCATAAATTTTCGACTATCTCGAAATGTTTCGACTTTAATCTAGAAAATTTTCGACTTTAATCTCAAAATGTTTTGACTTTAATCTAGAAAATTTTCGACTTTAATCTCGAAAATTTCCGACTTTAATCTCCAAATGTTTCGACTTTAATCTCGAAATGTTTCGACTTTAATCTTGAAGATTTTCGACTTTAATCTCGAAATGTTTCGACTTTAATCTCGAAAATTTTCGACTTCAATCTTAAAATGTTTCGACTTAAATCTCGAATATTTTAAACTTTAATCTCGAAGTGTTTCGACTTTAATCTCGAAAATGTTCGACTTTAATCTCGAAATGTTTCGACTACAATCTCAAACGTTTTTTACTTTAATCTTTAATCTCGAAATGCTTTTTTTACAGATTTTTTTTTTACGTTGCGGTTCAGGGTTTTCATACCCTTGTTCCTTCAGTTGGCTTGAATGTTAGAAAATCCCCTTTAAATGCTTGTGTGCCAAAGTAATGACTTGTTTGATTTTCTTTAGGTCTCTAAATGTATTTCCACCAAGTCATCATCACTGCTGTCTCCATTTGAAACAGCAAGGGTGCTGTCCATGGTCCTGAAACGTGTCACTTCCACAACTCTGACTCATATGAACAACATTGAACAACAACATCTCATTACACTCCATATCATGCATTACAAAAACTCCCACTCACTATCTTAGCATGAATATTTGGTGTTCAATAAAAACTGGTATATCGATCGGCGTGTCGACTCTGTCTAGTGGCATCGCCAATTGCTTGCCAAGCATTTCCACTGACCGGCCTTATTTACAAGGCTGTGTTAAGCAATATAGTCAGTATTACACCTTTAATTGGGATCCTCCAGGGGCCTTGTCAAAGGTTTCAAGCAAAGCTGGGATTTAGCACACATGCCAAAGTAAAGTTCAGTGACCAATTACCTTCCTCCTCTATGGAGGGGTTGCTGTATTACATCTCCTACTGTTGTATTATGAATGTAGTGCGCAGATCCCGCTCCCTTGGTTGCTTGTTAATACTCAACTATGGAGAGCAAGTTTCATTAGCCTGTGTCAGAATATAATGCTGCGAGCCATTAAGGGCAGGTTTAAACGTCAAGGCTGCAGCAGTACCTCAACTTACTAATGAGCATCAACTGGTATAAGCTAACACGCACACCAGGAACCATTTAAATGTGCTTAAGTGGTTAACCTTTCAAGCTCAGAGGAGCACAATGGAGGCTCTTTTATGGAGACATCTCCTCCATTGGCTCCCTACAATCCCAAAATCTGATGAAATTGTTTATTGAAGATCTGTCTGCATTACACATCCATGGATGATTCCAATTAAAACATATAAACGCTCTCTCCCAGAAATAAAGTGTAAAAGTAAGAAGGATTATTATATCAAAGCAGAACTAATCCACAGTTGCATTAGTGTTTCTTTTTGTTAAAAACATATTTCTGACAAAGTCAGATTACTAATAGATTACTTCGAAAACATTCAAGAGAAAACGAGTGTCTAATTGTGTCCAAAACTCAATATCACAGAAACATATTTACATTTATCAGAGTTGCAGTATCAATCATCAATGGCCAAGAGAAGGTTTTTAGTAGTGCTTAATTGGACATTTATAAAACTTTTGTTTTGCATTGTTCATCCTAATAATTGTTGTGATAAGGTATTTTAAAGATCCATATACTTTTAAATGAGATATTTTTTTATGATAATTATATGGTTGTATGGTGTTTTATACCGTCAAAGAGAACCGTCCTTCGGATGAGACGTTATACTGAGGTCCTGACTCTCTGTGGTCACAAAAAAAAAAATGTCAGCCCAAGAATGTCTTTCAAAAGAGTATTTTGCCCAGCGGCCTCTGTCCATCATGGGCATGGCCTCCTAATCATCCCCATATGTATATATACCAATTGGCTTCATCACTCTGTCTCCTCTCCACCAATAGAGTGCCGAAGTGATGACATCACTTTGTAGGACAACTCGGACTCTAGCGACGCATGGGTTCACAAGTAGGTTATAACTGGTGTGTTTTATGTCATAGATCAAAACGTGAAAATATTTAGAGGCTTTGTTCACCACAGACCTTATTTCAGGTGATTTAGCAAAAACCCATTCATAAATCCCATAGACTTTAGAGCGAGGGAATCGGGAGTGCAAAAATGCTAACTCACTTCCGCGTTTTGGCCTACAGAGTGACATCGTAACCTCGGCACTCTATAAGCTGGTGTGTGGTTCTGGTGCAATATGGCTGCCGTCACAGCATCCATGGCAGCCATATTGCACCAGAACCATTGGTGGTGGTTGAGAAGATGCCCCCACCAAGATCATGTTGGGATTTCAAGTGAATGAGTGAATTGATAAAATGTACACGTAACATAAATGTTTGCGCTATGCATAAATGTCGGCCTGTATGTTATTGTTCACAGCTCTTGTTTATAATGATTTCAAGGAGCTTGAGCGTATTGTGTATGTAGGCCTAGGCTATACATCATCAGAGTCCAATATAAATTTCCCTTCAGCAACAATAAAGCAATACAAAGATCAATTGAAATGTTTTTATTCATTTATTATTATTTAATATTAAATCCATAATGAATGCTCTCTGTGCAAACAGGAAACAATGAGTTATTCGTCCTGTTGGAATAGGCGTACATTGTGGACAGACTTAGATTAAAGGGATTCTTTAATGACAAATGAAAGCAGGCATGCTTTTCAGACTGGGGCTACTTCAAAAGCCTTTAGCTCATTAGTGCTTAATGAAATAAAAAAAAGGTATTGAAAAATAATTTCTCTCTCTCTCTCTCTCTCTCTCTCTCTCTCTCTCTCTCTCTCTCACACACACACACACACACACACACGTATTTACGCAAGTGTGATGAAGACATAGCCTTTACCGTATAAAAAAGAGCGTCACCAAACAAAACCAGAGAGTTCATTTAGCTACCACAAGACACAAAAGAAACATTCATTTTCAGTCACGGATAAACTCGTTAGCTTTTAAGTTTATTTAGGTCCTTCCCACAGGAGCCCTATGTCTTACCTGTCAAATGACTTATTATTTTTCGCGCATCAGTCAACTCCACGAGCCTCATAAAAGACCGGCGCGAGGAGGAAGGCTGGAGAACAGAGATATGTAAATGACAGATGGATGTGTGAAGTGTGTGCGGCAGTGCACAGTGAGCTGAGCGTTACTGGACGATTTAAGATCACTTTGTCTGTGGCATTTTTGGCTATCGACATGACAACTTTTGATTTTTCCGACGTGGAGGCATTTTTGGACTGCCACCCGGAGCTTTTTGAGGAATATCTCGTCAGAAAGGGAAAATGTGACACCCTGAGCAGGTGGATCAAAGAGCATCAGCCGTCCAAAACGTCTCCGGTGGAGGAGAAACGCGGGGTCGCGAGGGACCCATTCTGGCCCACGAACCCCGACGGACTGAAGCGCAGATCGTCCCACATGGAGCTCCGCAGGAACTTCGCCCGGTCCAAAGCGATGACGGCACACCGGACCTACGACGAGCACGTCAGTCTTACGGCCAACGAGTCCCAGTCAAGTATGCGACGGCGCGCGCTCTTGCGGAAAGCCAGCTCGTTACCGCCGACCACCGCGCACATCTTGAGCGCGCTCCTCGAGTCCCGAGTCAACGTGCCTAAATATGCCTCCAGCGCCATTGACTACAAATACAGACTCAAAGAGTCCAACGAGAGGGAGTTCTTCCTCGAGCTGGTTAAGGACATTTCTAACGAACTTGACATGACGAACCTCAGTTACAAGATTCTTATCAATGTGTGCATCATGGTAAACGCAGACAGGTGTTCGCTTTTCCTAGTGGAGGGACCGTCTCATAAGAGGACACTCGTGTCCAAGTTTTTTGATGTGCACTCGGGCACCACGGTGCGACCCTCTTCGAGCACTCTGGACTCAAACGAGGTGCAGGTTCCGTGGGGAAAAGGCATCATAGGTTATGTTGCAGAACACGGAGAAACCGTCAACATCCCAAACGCATACGAGGTAGAATTCGAATTAATAATACTGAGAATTTCGACAATAAATGGTTGAGGGTTACGGGAGGGTTTAGATAGCCTAACTAGTTCCAGTACTAGTACTGACTTTCGCCAAATAGAAGTCGCATAAGTCAGAGGTAACCATAACAACAGTAAACTGACTGCGGTCAGTTTGTTTGACTTTATTATTACGCACATGTCAAGAAATACATCACAAAAAACCGAAGTTTTTTTTGTTTGTTTGTTTTTTTTTTAAGTCATGCAGAACTTACTTTTAGCTAATTGTACAAGTGGCTCCAAATTTTGCGTTGCACAAGACAAATATTATTGCACCTGGAAAAATACATTTCATAATGTAACCGACTTTCTTTCTGTAAAACACTGTAAGAAAATAAAAACGTTTTTACGTGCATATGATACGCATTTTTCGCGTGCATTTGATACGCAGTTCATTTGCGTGTACACACCACTAATTCTACCCAAACGTACACAGGCACCCCACACCACTAAACCTATATCCAACCCATGCGCACGTAAAAACTCATTTTCGCATATAAATTGCACGACAAACACACTGCGTGCTACAGAGACGCATTTAGGGTGATCGGGTCCATATACTTTATATAAGTCAATGACCATAGGATGAAGCCAGAGCAAATAGATCAAGTCTTTGCACTTTTGCACTTGTAGACCCGCCCCCTTTTGGAGGTTCTGCCCACATTTGGAGTGCAAGCCTCATTTTGGAGATCTCCAGAGTGCAGTTATACCTGCAATATTCCTCTCTATGTTAGGGGTTAAACAGATCATAGTTGATCCGTGATTTGTACAGACCAGGCCCCACGGTCCGGCACGGATATGTTTTGTGGATTAATTGCAAAATTTCGGTACTTGCGCACTGTTATCTTTGCACACAGGCATTGCACAGCCGCACACACCGGAAGGATGCGCAAACAGATTAATTTGGCACACACAATTGAATTCTCATTTGCATCCCAGTGCGCTTTAATGGACACATACACACAAATGTTTTATACCAGTCTATTATGTCAAAATGCCAGCCTCTGCAAATATTCTCGTAAACACAGTCGATTATGACATAAGATGTGTATCATTATATAGGATCCGTTCATGAGGTCTTAAAGTGACTGTAACCTAAATACTTGCTGCTAAGTCAATGTTAATCAAACAACAAAACACAGCTTTAAAAAACATGAATCTATATTAAATGTATACAGTGAATATGTTATTTACATATAGGCCAAATTATTACATATCAGTTCCTGAATAGACCTTACTTTATTTTTTTTTTAACTTTGTTGTTACTAAATACTGATAATTATTACTAAATACTGTATTTATCTATGCTTGTAATTACTGTATTTGAGCTTAACCAAAAAATAGGCTATAATAATACTTGTATACATTGGTTTGTATTTTTTAAAATCAGTATCATTAAAATGATTGAATTTCATAAAAAAATGTAATACATTACATTAATACATTAATACAAAAATAAGCAAATTTAAAGAAATAAATCATTTTTCGGATTTCTATATCGGGCCAGAATTTTCATCCTTATAATATATGTGTATATGTGTGTGTATGTTTTAGGTCTTGGCTACAAAAAACACAATACACTTAACTGCCATTAAACAGTCCAGGCCTTGAGCTAGTGTAAGAGATGACTCACATTAAATCATTGTTTTGGCCAATATTTAAAAGACACGTATTGTAACAGGCTAACCCAAGTTCAAACTTTCAGGTAAAATCTCCATGTAGTTTACCCTTGCCTCATGTATGTGTAGTTTTGTATTATTTTGTTTACCCAACATTTTAATATGGGGGATAGAATAGACTTGGGTTTTGTGTGAGGATTTGCAGTGGAATCGCTGTCTGATTATTTGGATTATGACAAAACATTCAAGAACCTTAAATCTTCGTGTGAAGAAATTGCAATTACAGAGTTAACAGTTTCCCCATCTTCAAATACACGCTATTGCGCAAACACATCATTATAACATGGCCACTGGCAAGCCTTCCCCGGTATAGGTCAGAGGAGATCCATTAATGCAGTGCAATGAGTGTGCCTCTATACCAGTCCACTGGAATTGCATACTTTTTACTTAAAGATTGGTAGAAATAAAAGCAGTTAGTTCACAAAAAGCAAACTACTTAATGTGCTAGAAGATTGATCTGGAAGACAACACATTGTTTTTCCTCTTCCTCTTCCATGCACTTTGAAACCAGTTTTCAAAAGTTAGGCCCCCAAAAATGCTGTTACTACTAGTGTGTTTATAATGAAGACACTACATTAAAATAATATGATAAGAAATGCCATTTTGCAAGCTGTTTTATACAGCTAAATTTAACTGGAAGCGAATGACACCAGAAGCCAGACACATTCCATTTCTAAATAACCACACGCCTGCACCCGCTTTTGCATGAAAAAAAAAAAAAAAAAAAAAAAACGGTGGATAGAAACTTTAAGGGGTTTCCATCATGGGATCATTTTATGGATTGTTACTTTCGATAAAATTTTTGTAAACATACTTTATCACTATAGAAAAAAAAATTAATAATCAATTAAAAAGAGACATTTCTCCTTAGAACCTTTTTGGCTTTTAAAGTGTTCTTTAAAATTGAATCAAGAACCCTGTGGTTCTATCCAACCCATTAAACCCCTTTTTCTAAGAGTGCTGTGCCTCTTGTGTATTGTGTAGGACCATCGGTTCAGTGATGAAATTGACAAGCTGACTGGCTATAAGACTCAGTCCATTCTGTGCATGGCCATCCATAACAGTGACGGAGAAGTCATTGGCGTAGTGCAGGCCATCAACAAGAACCCCAGCGGAACTCCATTCACTGAGGACAATGAGAAGGTAAGCTCTATTCTCCGTTTCACTTGGCTTCGTGCTGATATTAAATTCTAAAGATATGTTCCAACTACTGGATTTATGGCCTATTTCATTCTCCTGATGCCTATAACTATAATGCCCAAACTTTTGCTGGTGATGAAACTCTAGAGTGTGAGTGATAATTACTGTGCTAAATCAAAAGAGATCTTTGAAAGAACAATTAATGAATATCCTGCCATGCTGGAGTAGTTGTAGATTTAGAAAATTACTTATTTATATGAGAAAACGTATATATCGTTGAACTATGCTGATATTGATGGAACTTGCGACCATAGTTGGCTAACGATGCTTTCGGGAAACGCACCCCTGCTCGATTCATGTGGATTAATTTTACGATCTCTTCATGAGCTTTTTTTTTTTTTGAAGCGGAAAAGTAGAAGTTGACTGTCAATAGAGGGAAAGAAATCTCTCAGATTTCATTTCATTTGTGTTTCGAAGATGAACGAAGGACGTCATTGGAACAACATGAGTTATTTTTTTGGGTGAACGAACCCTTTAAGCCGTGAACAGAGATCATTATTATCATTGACTGAATCAGCACATGTAAATGGCATACCTCAGAATCAATACAAAATATAGATCCAGTACTGCAGTCTCTCGGCACAAATCAGTCTGCACCCGTTCATCTCATTCCTTTACTTTCATTGCTGATTCAAAACAGCTCTCTATAGATAGTAATTAATAGCACAGACATTCTCTTTAGAATTATTTATGCCAAGTAGCACTGAAAGCAGAAAGCACGCTGTGCGCTTATAAATGCCCTAGAAATACAAAGAAGCAGAACTGATGTGATGCCTCCAGTTCTTTTCAATAGCTCACATTCACGCATCAATCTGACTGAAGCTTTGAAAGCATCAAACTTCTCTCTACAGGTCCTGCAAATGTATCTACCATTCTGCGGAATATCGATCTCCAACGCCAAACTCTTCTCCGAATCCCGCAAGGAGTATGAGAGGAGTAGGGTAAGATCTGCAGAAATGTTGCTGAATAAAACTCTTCAGAATGATTCAATTCAATCTGCCTCCAGATTTCTAGACCTCTCGGACTGTGCTTGTTAGGTTGCATACAATCATCGGGTCAAGGTTTCAAATATTTAATAATCCTGTGTAAAGCTTGAAGGCCTGCGTTTTCTGAATACATTTGGAGCTGCTGCTGTTGTTTCTCAAGGCGCTGCTGGAGGTGGTGAATGACCTGTTCGAGGAGCAGACGGACCTGGAGAAGATTGTGAGAAAGATCATGCAGCGTGCGCTGACATTACTGCAGTGTGAGCGCTGCTCTGTGCTTCTGCTAGAAGACATCCACTCCCCTGTGAGATCACTTTCAGTCCTCCTGTTCTCTTTTCTGTCATGATTTAAGTCTATCTTTATTACATCTTTTTCTTTATACATTCCTCCTTTCTTGACAAATTAAACTAGGCATCCTCTCATTGGCCTTCACATAAGCGTTTATTTCCTATGCTCTTGCTTAAGAGAACATCAGTATTGCTCATTCTTAGTTTTTTTTTCCACATAAGCATTGAAATGTGCCACGTAACTTATTCTGTTTGTGCTATGGACATGAATGATTCCTCATGTAGGAGTGTGCAGCCAAGCTATTATCTGTATTCTGAAGCCAAAATTTATATGTGGATGTGGGAGGGGCTTAAAGTGGGAGTGCGACAAAATGAAAAGCTCGTTTTTATGTTACTCAATTCCATTCACTTTCAATTTAGAAGTTGTGATTTGTACAATTAATTAAATTATTGATTCTATTTTTATTACATTTATTTAAAATATAGCTTTATATAGCTTTAATATAGCTTTAACGTTCTTTATCAGTAATAAAGGCAGCGGAGTGCAGGAATTACATATTTTTGTATTAGTTAGCATTAGCATTTTAGCACTTTCCATTTCATCGTCCCAAAGTCACTGGGTTTTTATTGGTATTGGGATAAAAGCCTAAAATTTGGTCTCTGGTTAATACAAGCGTAAGATATTTTCATAATTTATCCCATGACATCATTAATTCCCTTTTGTGTTTTTTAAAGCTTTTCTTTGTGTTGAAAAAGGCGATTGCTTACAAACCGCTAAATGGGACTACAGAGGTTCACACTGATCAGTAAAACTTTTACAGCCTTGTGTCTAGACACACCCCTGCAAACTATGCTAACTCAAACTTTCAAGGAAAATGTTTTTTTTTTTAAATAAAGATAGGAAGTCAGAAGCTTAGTGAATGTGAAGTTGAAGTCATGTGACCGTGGTGTAGATCTGTTATAGCTAATTTATAAAAGTTGTTTTCATAAAATAATCATATTTATTGGTCAGTGTAATGCTAACTTCCAGGTTGGCCGACAAAAATAGGCTACTTCACTTCAGCGCTCTACACTCTCAGAAAAAAAGGTACAAAATCTGTCTCTGGGGCTGTACCTTTTCAAAAGGTACACTTTTGTCCATTTTAGGTAATATGTACATTTTAGGTGCTAATATGTACATTTTAGGTGTTAATATGTACATTTTAGGTGCTAATAAGTACATTTTAGGTGTTAATATTTACATTTTAGGAGTTAATATGTACATTTTACGAGTTAATATGTACATTTAAGGTGCTAATAAGTCCATTTTAGGTGCTAATATGTACATTTTAGGTGCTAATATGTATCACTAAGTTACCAATATGCAGCCTTTGGTACAAAAGTGTACCTTTTGAAAAGGTACAAACCTAGTGACAGGTTTTGTACCTTTTTTGCTGAGAGTGTATAGCGTGACTTCTTAAAGGAACAACAGTCTGTTTTTTGCAGGGGACTTATCGTTCAGCCAGTAGAGGACACTGTGCCTCAGCACTTGATAGTCCAGTGTTTACATAGAATTAAAGTGAATAGGGATTAAAGATTATGCTCAGCGCATATTGAATGTGATATTACAGTGACTATCTGCTTTGTTTTAGAATCAAAATCACTGTAATTTGTCCTCTTAATTTTAGACATGTTCGTTAAAATATCCCTATTCAATTGGATAATCAGCTTTAGATTGTTTCATATCATTTATTTTAAAGTGCCTTTTTATTTTTGTGCCTTTTCAAACAGTGTATTCAGAATCGATCACAAATCTATCGCAAATCGTGCATTTCTAGGCAATTTAATTTACAATGCTTGACAAACGATAAAACAGAGAATATCACAATACATCAGACTTTAGACTACAAGAAAACATCTACTGTAACCGCAACCGCTCAGAACACCTTAGCAATGTCCTGGAAATCACCCTAGCGTTGTTTTTTCTTTACTGTGTTCTCAGGTAGTAAAGTTCTCCCAGACATTTGAGCTGATGTCTCCGCTGTGCAGCGTCGATCATGACATCAGGTGAGAATAGGACTAGCCTATTTATAATATAATATACAGTTACATGTGTATTTATAGTGTATGTAATGTAGGCGGCATGTCAATTAAAGTCAGCATGAAACGGACGAATATTTATGGGTTTGAGGGATTGATTGGATCATAGGAAGTTTGGTGTTGCCAACTAAATGTAGGCATACTCTATTGGAAAGTCTGTTTGCAGCTATTTGTGGAGGATATTAATGCTGCCTTCATGTGCTATCGGAATTATCGTAAATATGAGTTTCCTAGTTAAAAACTGGACATGAATGCCCTCTAAAGTCATATTTACCAGTGGGAGTTCCTGAATTAGGCGTGCCATAAAATCTATCTAGCACAGTGATTGTTTATATTGTCGTAAATGAATGGGATTTTAATCATCATTTAGGCTTTACTAAGATTTACCCAATAAATAAGCAAGAATAAACCTCCATGATTCCTGTTCTTTCCGCCAACAAAGCACTTGAAAAATTGAAAAGGACTTGAAATTTCTGATAGCATGTGACGGCAGCAAAAGTCCCACTTTCCGTCTAGACATACATTAAGAGACCAGATGCCATTTCAAAGGGAGGGAGGTTTACGTTTTTTGGTTAAAGCTCATAGTGCAAATTAATCTTTTATAATAAACACTGCAACATGCTGTAATTTTTTTTTTAGAATTGTTTTTTTTGAATTCATGGTAATTTTAATGTATACAATAGTTTATTTATTTTATTTATTTATTTATTTATTTTGTTCTGCACGGTAACCACAGGGATACAGTACACGGAGGGGAACGAAACCCACTTGGGTTTATACAGAGCTCCACTCCACTTACATAAATAAACAACAAAACAAAACAAACAAACAAAAAAGGGAAAAAAAACAAAAACAAAATAAAAACACGCTAATAAATAGTATGTGTGTCTGTGTGTATGTGTGTGCATTTGACAAAGTCAGCATGGAGAAGGTGTCTTGTTCGGATTGGCTAATCAATAACAGCATCGCTGAGTTGGTAGCATCAACCGGACTGCCAGTTAACATTAGTGACGTCTGTCAGGATCCCCGCTTTGATGCTGAGGTGAGCAGACTCGTTTTGATTGCTTGGCCCACACAAAAGTTTAATTCATCTATTCACATGGTGCCAGTTGTATCATGCAAGTAATGTGTTTCTTACTCAGGCGGACCAGGCTTCTGGTTTTCATATCAGATCAGTTTTATGCGTTCCCATCTGGAATCGGACACATCAGATTATTGGCGAGTTTCCCTACGCAAATGCTTCATTGTTTATGCACAAACCCAAAAAACTACAACTAAAATAACTTCTGGCTTTCATTAGGTGTTGCCCAGATTCTGAATCGCTTGGACAGGAAGACATTTAATGATGCAGATCAAAGGTTATTTGAGGTGTGACTTTATTTGAATTGTTGATGACCAATCAATATTTTATGTAGTAATTTTTGTAATAATTTTCATGTCCGTTGATCCTCACAGGCATTTGTTATTTTCTGTGGCCTGGGCATTAACAACACAATGATGTATAACCAGGTGAAGAAGACTTGGGCTAAGCAGTCTGTGGCTTTAGATGTGAGTAATATCGGTAACACTTTATTTTAAGGTGACATACGTTACTGTATGTACTTACAAATTACAGTAAATTATGCATAATTACAACTAACTCTAAACCAAACCCAAACCATAACTCAAGTAAGTTGGTAAGTAAATTAATATTACGCAGTACTTATTTGAGTAAGTACAATGTAACTACTTTACGTTAAAATAAACCATAACATTTTGTTGGTATTTTCTTCTTCTGTTTTAAATCGATCTCCTTCATTGTGTTAACTCAGTTTTTCAATTTCAATGAACTTAAAGTTTTAAGGCAACCAGGTTACTTCATTTTTTAAGTTAAACCAACAATATTTTTTTACAGTCATATAAACATCAGCAACTTCACCAAACAGTTTTTTTCCTCCACAAATGCGAGCCTCAAATTCTCACTATATCATACTAAAAACCTGATGCATATGCAAATAATAATAACAATAATAATAATAGTAATAATTTGTCCAAAAACCTGTCCCTTTATATAGATTTTTATTACTATTATTTCCTATGTCAGCCTTTATGGGGTTATGTTCTCAGATACAAATGTGGACATAAATGATTATGTGGGACGTGAAATATGAAATGTTGCTCCTTGCATTGTTATTCATTTGAACATTATAAGTGACCCAGATTACACATCTTGCCCCACTCTCCCCTATTGCAAACAACAACTCTGACAACTTTGTCATCTTTTTCTCACTGCTTTCTGAATAATGCCTAACCTTCCACAGGGTCACAACATTTTTGCGAATCTATGCTCCAAGGAGTACAGCAACATGATGCAGATATTGAAACAGGCCATTTTGTCCACAGATCTCACCTTGTACTTCAAGTAAGTCACAGTGTCAACTTAAGTGGAATATTTGTTTAAATAGTTATTAAAAGAGCTAGTGGTCTTCAGCTTCAAACAACTCTAAATATTCCAGCAGGTGCATGTAATTCATGTTTTAGGCCACACAGAGGCGCCCTTTGAAAGAGGCAGAAGAGGTGATATAAAGCCCCTTGTGTGGCTTTTGTTCAGATCCTAAAAGCCTGATGAAGATCTACAAGATCTTCACCATAAGGAATATTGAATAAAATTAACTTTAATGTAGTGAAAGAACCTTAAATATTTTTTCTGTGGATCTTTGTTTTCCATTGGACACAAAAGAAGAAGAACCAAGTTCTTTGAGTGTGTTCTCTCTGAACAGTTCAGTTGGAGTAATGAGGAACATAGAGACATGTTCAGGTGAGCGACTACAACTTTTAAAATTGATAACAGAAATACCAGGAGCTGCTGTAAATGCTCTTCATATTTAAACATACCAGGTCAATGCTGATGACTGCCTGTGACTTGGGTGCAGTGACTCGGCCATGGGAGATCTCAAAACAGGTTAGACAGACCTTGAAAAAAAAACAACAACAAAAAAACATCCTTAAAACATGATACATTTTTTTGAGAAGCAATATTGTGTAAGATCAAGATATGACTTAGATAGATAGATAGATAGATAGATAGATAGATAGATAGATAGATAGATAGATAGATAGATAGATAGATAGATAGATAGATAGATAGATAGATAGATAGATACCACAGTGCACATTAAAATAATGTCATTTCTATAATGTTTCTAATTCCAGGTTGCTGAACTAGTGACCAGTGAATTCTTTGAACAAGGCGACAGAGAGAGATCAGAGCTGAAGCTGACACCAGCTGTACGAATATTCTCTCACCAACACATATCTCTAAAATTGGCTGATTTGTCAACCGATTGCTTACATTTTTATTCTGTTTTCAGGCCATTTTTGACCGTAATCGTAAAGATGAGCTTCCTGTGCTTCAGGTGGAATGGATTGATGGAATTTGCAAGCCATTATATGAGGTAACAGTCAAGTAAATAAATCAAATCAATTATCATAGCTAATTAACTTTTATAGACTGATGATAATGTATTTTACAGGCTCTTGTGAAGTTGAATAGGAAGCTTCAACCGATGGCAGATGGAATTGATGCCAATCGAAAAAAGTGGGAGGAGCTTTGTCTGTCCTATCAGCAAACACGGAGCGCGTCTGAGAGTATCTCCAGTCTGAAGGCAGGGGAGACACAATCCTCTCAGAGTGAAGACTCCGCCCACGGACCGGAGTCAAGTCAGAGTGAAGCAACCAATCAGAGCGAAGACTCCACCCACTGTGTGGAGCCAAATCATCCCCCAGTAGCCAATTGCAAATAAGAGGCGTGATGTGGAAATTAAAGGACGGCCCACTGAGTAACGATGACTTTTTACAGCTTTACTGTTTACACAAAGAGAAACATGAAACATTTTTTTTGAAATTAAAGGGATAGTCCATCCAAAAAAAAAAAAAAAATTAATTCTGTCATCATTTAGTCACCCTTCATGTTGTTCCAATCTTTATGTCTTTCTTTCTTCTATGGAACATATAAGAAGATTTTTTGAAGAATGTTGGTAACCAGTTTCGACTTCAATTGTATTGATAAAAAAAATATATATAATCAAAACTTTTTCTTTTGCTTCGAAATGGTTGGGATCAACATGAGGGTGAGCAAATGCTGACAGAATTTTCATTTGTGTGTGGACCCCTTTAAGGCAATTACATCACAGTTTAACGACTACATGGTTTTAAAAAGAAAATGTTGTTTTAATGAACCCATGTTTTTTAGATTTTGTCTCGGAAAAAATGTATAATGGCATATTTGACAAAACTTCAAATTCAGGTGCACACAAAAAACTGAATGTCAGAATATAAATGCTCAGATGTTGTCCAACAAGTCTGTGCTGCTATATTGCAAGTTATGAGTCTGGTTTTACAAAGCAAAAGTTGCTACTAGGATTCCTAAGCTTGAGATGCAGAAACTGAGAAATGATTTGATGAATGTATAAATTAATATCACTGTGATTTTTGTTGCTGTTGTCTCTTGACTTGCATGGAACCACTGTTGCAACTGCTGATTGTGTTAAAATTTTATATTGAACAGCTCTACATACAAGTATGCATCCTTACCCTCATGTACTTGTCAATCCTAAAATATGATAGCTACATTACTAAAACTTTCACTGCAAAAAATACAGTATATCCTGTATTTATGTACATTGTTTTGCACATGAATGCATACCAACTGTTCACATGGCAAACACAAGATTGAATGTGAATAAACTGTCTTAAGCCCATCAGGGATACATCCTTGATGGTTGATTCCAAACCAAAGTCAATTGTCACAATACTAAAAACCTAAATTTGTTGCATGCAAAACAGACATCTGTTGTTGGCATGGGAGTTTCAGTTTCCTTTTGTTACATGTTGAAATTTAGTATGTGAAATGTATTGAGTTTTTTTCTAATGCATTCTGAATGCCATGAAATGCATGTTGTATAGATTTGACAAAAGCAACTTAAACTCTCGGGTTGTGTTGCAGTCTTGCTACTAATGTTTTATCGGTGTGTGCGCACAGTCAGATTATGCTCATTCAGTTCAGCTTGTCTGCCTTATTCAAATGAAATGGAACTATTTTTGCATTTATTATGATTCGACATTTCAAAAGAGAATTTATATTCATACCGTTAAAAAAAGAAGGCCAGAAATATAGCTTTTATATTTGATCAGCTATAACATCCAATGTTCATATATCATCCTTGGTGCCTCAGCGTGACTCTTTTAGAGAAATTCTCATACTGTATTTCAATGGATCATATATCCGTCAAATGCCTGTCCGGTTTGTAAGAGGTGCACATCTTGCCAGACTGATCGCTGGTCATTTTCCTCAGGCTGTTTTGTAAATAAAGAACACTATGATGCAATGTGTGTGTGGAGATCCGTGATTGGCTGCATGAAATCCATGTAAATGTCTCATAATAAGTCATATTATAATTCAGAAACATACTATGTGCAAATCTCCAAACTCAATTCCCAGCATAACCTTTCATGCATGTGAGTTTTGCATAGCAGATATGCTGCTTTTAACAAGCCAAGAACGCAAACAGCAAGCATATCGCTTACGTAAAACAGAATATGCATAAATATTTGGCCTGGGTGAAAGTGTGAGGACTGATGAAAGCGAGTGTTTGAAGTTGTGGCTGCAGAGAGAGAGAGAGAGAGAGAGAGAGAGAGAGAGAGAGAGAGAGAGAGAGAGAGAGAGAGAGAGAGGCTTTGTGCCGGACAAGCCGACTGATACAAAAGCAGCGTGGCCGGCTGCATCCAGCTCTGCTCTCTGTGATCTATTATTCAATGGGGATTCAGCTGCCTTCCTGAGGCTTTAAAACCTGGAGAAAACAGGAATGAAGCAGAAGAACTTCACTTCTGTGTGTTTCAGCACACAATCTCTGCCTTACATATTCAGAACCAGTTCTCTCATTGACCAACTAACAATTTACATCTTATTTTATATATAAAAGAACCAAAGCTCAAACTGTTACATACTTTGAACATATTTTTGCTATTAAATGATTTATATATATATATATATATATATATATATATATATATATATATATATATATATATAAAGACAACAGGACAAAAAGCTGTATCCTGGTTGTTATTATGTTTTTGGCAATTTCCACACTTGCTTCCACTGGTTCTTTGGGAATAATGGCATTGTTGAGACACATATCCAAATGATTTGATATTGCTCTCATTCATTAAATTGTTTTAGCTGTCTTTTCTTTTACTTACAGATTTCCTTCAGGCCTGAGAGATCTCTAAAAATTGTGGTTTTATTCTTAAAATGCTATGGTTAATACACAATTATAGTTCAATCTTATAATGCTGAAAGAATATTTCATTTTTTTATTTTAATTAAAATATTATCTAACAATCAGTATTTATATGTAAGCACGTTGTTTATATTATAATTAAAAAAAGAAGATTTTTTCAATACCATTTTAAGACACTGTATATTCCATAAAATCTAATTTCACACATAAAAGGCTTCATATTCCAGGCAAAAAAAAAAAAAGATTATTGGCCACTTGAATATAACAAATAACAACTAACAGTATGGCAATGCACTCTTTAAAAAGCTATGTTAAACTCATGAGAAAGCAATATCTCCTTGAGTAATTGCAAATGCCTTCATCAGAAAACAACCAATAGGCAGAGGGAGATGAAAATTATAATGTTATGATGAGTCCATTTATATAATAATAACAATGCTGGAATGACAATTACATTCAGCAGAAATATAGAAAAGCTCCAATTTATTTTATGATACTGAATCGATATGAAGAACTGAAACCCGCAAAACTAGAGGCAGTATGAAATAAATAGGCTATTAACATTAATGTATGCATATTTGCGCCGGAAACTTGACAATGACAAGTTAATTTTGCATATAAATTGTTCATTTCTGTATCTAGATTTATGTCATAATTACGTTGGGCTTTGCTAAACACACAATAAAGAATCTTATTATACATGAATTATTCATCTTGTTGCTGAATTACAGTGGAACAATGAATTGGAAGGTATAGTTTGCAAAAACAAATCTGGATGATAATCAAAAGCATATGCAGTCTGCTCATGTTTTTAATATTCTTCAAGTAACAGTATAATGGATGAGGGTCATGAGTCTATTCACAGCAGTTACTGTATGTATACTAAATGTAGCCTATAAATTTGTGGTTCTTCAATGTTTTGCTCTTTTTACAATTAAGATGAACACGTGGCTCAGAGTTTGTTTAAAACAGTGTAAAAGACTAAGGATGTATCCAAATACGTTGTCATGTTTAATTGTTTGTCATGTTGTATTTAAAGTCCAAGCCACTGTAAAAAGTAATACCTAGATCTAACTTATAAAAAGTGAGGTAAGTGGCTGCATTGAATGTTTTAGGTTGAATCAACTTGCAGCCTTTTTTAAGTATATCGAACATTTTAACATTACTTTATATGAACGCAATAAAATCAAGTTGAGTTAACTAATAATACTAGTATTACTCAGATAAACCTACTTTTATTGGTATATGTAATGTATTTATGGCTACAATTAACCTGTACACATTTTAATTAGGTTTTATGAACTTATTTTCTTAGTAAAATTAACCTAATCATATGTGAATTAACATTTTAATTATAGTCCTGGATATATCTTGAGAAAATAAATCTAAATGTCTATATGCACTACAGTGATTAACCTATTACAAATGCAATGGAAGAAAACAATGAGAAAATAGATTGAAGACAAAACATTTATTCAGTGTTAACCAGTGTCACTTTCAACAGTGACTACACAGCAAATAAATGTGGTCGCATATGTACAGTATTATATAATCAAACACTGTATAAGTGTATTTTCAACCTGTTCTGAACAGTACATCCAAACTGCCCAATCTGTAATGTTTGGATAAAATTACATGTGAGCTTATTAATGTAATGTAATGTAATGTGTGAGCATTATTGTGGATAAAGATGAATGTAAAGATAAAATCACATTGTATCACAATGGAGGTCGAGAGCATAGGTAAGTCCAAACAGGAGGCATCATGATTTAGACAGGTTTGGCACACCTCTGACCACGGGCTGTCCTTCTATCATAATACCAATCGTGTTGGGATGATGGCACATGTACATTTTCAGTGGGCAACTGCCAAGCTCAGCGTGCACCTCTGTTTCAGCACGGTTCTATTGGTAGAGACAAAAAAGAATCAAGAAAAACAGGTAATGAGAGGAATATAGCAGACCAGTAGAAGACATAAGACAGAGAGTCAAAATTGTACTTTTGTATACATAATTTCAACGATTTAAGTCATCACATGTCAGGATCTTAAATTATCACAGACAAAAGTTGAGTAAATGTTAGTGGCAACTGACAGCTTGCCAAACTGCCTCAGAGAAAGACTGACTAATAATAAGAAACTTCTATATTTGGTGATTTTTACTGGTTGTGGGGAGGAGACAGAAAGGTGATCATATCTGCCTTTTATTGGTGGTTGGTACATAGAAATGGCAAAAGAAATGTAGTTGTATGGAGCCTACACTATTGTTTGCAATTTTACTTATGCTTTACTTACCTGTGAATAGTTAGGCTATAGCTGTAAATGTACTGTATATTCTTAAGTTTTTCTTACCTGGATGTGAAGCTTGAAGACCACAGGTAACAAAAGCTCTTGGTATCTAAAGACCAGGAAAATGCATGTTAGAATAAGGTTAAAAACCAGTGGTAAATGTAGTTTAAGTAATGGGTTAGCAATAATTTTAGTTTTTTTCCCCAACCAAAATTCTGTCATTAATTGACTACGCAGCATTAAAAAAACGTAGAAAAAATCTCTAAAATCAAACAGACTAACATCTCTGCAGTGTAATTTGTGCATCTGCTTTTTAGTAATGCAAAAGTGAGCTACACAATCTCTGATTGCAGAGTCCTGTCAAAGACACACAATTACCTTGTTTTGCGTGCTGTCCATAAAACACGACCATCTTACTTTCCCTTATTTGTAATATTCGATGTAATATCTAATATTCGATCGAATATTATCCCGAAATTCAATCATTGCAATCTAAAAATATAACTGACGGCATTTATGCAACTAATATTGCCTACATATCTGCGTTTTTATACACGTCCATTCTAAACATTGTTGCAGTGGCGATTATTTTAGCAGGTGCTGCTAGAAATAAGCATTAAAAATACACATTGTAGGCACGACTATGGCCAGCACTCATTTAATTTCAACCGCTGTTGTCTGCCGCCGATCGACCACACTCCCATTAGCACTATGCTACCATCTTAGCTTGCCTATGTGTGCAGGATAGCTCTATTACAGACAGTACAATGCAAACCTAACCTGCAGCTCCCTGGAGTAAGCGATTTTTTCGTGACTTTACATCACCAGTCATTTGGCTAAATTTGCTCAACTTACCTTGTTATTCAGATGATCCGCTGCAGCGATCAACCCGTTGAAGTGCCGAGGAAGAAACTGCATCTGCCTAGGAAACTCTGCACCAATGAAAACGCGGCATTCCAACTTATAAAAAAATTAAAATATTTACGTTTGGTGAACGCACGTGCCACATCGACAGCTGCTCAAATAAATAGTGTATGTCAACTTACTTTTATAACATTTGTTGTACACATTAACCAAAGACAAAAAACTACCTAAAAATATTGCATTGGTTTTATTAAAAATATATGGTTATATAAAAACTTCTACTTTTTAAGTAAAGAGTAAGTATTTTTTATACTTTTTAGTGTAAAACTAATAAAATAAGCAAAATTACAACTATTTAAAGTATATAAAACCTACTTTGTGGGTGTAGCACTTTTTACGGTCCTATAATAACCTTCTAGAGGCTTACATTGTTATTCCCAAATCCCAACTGTTTTTAGTTCAACATTTTGCCTTAAAGGAGAACTCCGGCGCAAAATGAACCTTTGGTCTAATGAAACATTGGTACCTAGTCAACCGTTCTCTGGGATTTGTTTTCATGATAATCGAATGTAAAGAGTTTTATCTCTAAAAACTGTTTAGCGTATAACGCTAGTATATGAGGGCATTTACAAAATAAAAAGAAATCGCTAGTTAATACCACTAACAAGGCTCAAAATAGCCCCACACTAACACAGTAACATAATGAGGCTCCACACATGCAAAACGAAGCATTGAGAACTTTGTAAGTGTACAGACCGTTTAATAAGAAGATACGTTATAAAGACAGTTCACTTCGTGTATACAGACAGGAGCCATCATGGAAAACAGACTCGATAAGTCGAACCACGAACGCCGTTCACACAGTTCAGCTCACTTGGCACGTCGTTCGTGGTTCGACTTGTCGTGACTGTTTTCCCAAGATGGCTCACGAAGTGAACTGTCTTTATATAAAGTATCTTCTTATTAAACGGTCTGTACACTTACAAAGTTTTCAATATTTTGTTTTGCATGTATGGACCCTCATTATGTTACTGTGTTAGTGTGGGGCTATTTTGAGCCTTGTTAGTGGTATAAACTAGCGATTTCTTTTCTAGCGTTATACGCTAAACAGTTTTTAGAGACTAAACTCTTGACATTCGATTGTCATGAAAACAAATCTCAGAGAACGGTTGACTAGGTACCGATGTTTATTACACCAAAGGTTCATTTTGCGCCGGAGTTCTCCTTTAAGCGAATCCCATAAGACAATGTAAAGCAATGCCTCTCTGAACTCATAAGCCTCTAAAAGTCATTTTATGTGCATCTTCAAATCCTTGTGTTTTGAAAAAAATACAGAGCATCTAATAAATAAAAGCTCTATTTTCACAGCATAAGCTGAGATTTATAACCGCACACATGAAAGTCAAAAAGCGCACTCTAGAATTCCCAATAAAGTTCAGCTAGTGTTTTCTGCAGCTTGAGTGCTGACAGTGGAGTGCGTCCAACCCTGTCTGCTCTTAACCTTCCTGACAGAGAACTCTTTATTAATTGGCCCAAGCTGCCAGTGTCAGGTTTGAGTTCAATGATTATTTACACTGAAACAATACAGTCAGATTCTTCAGGCTTATATAAGTATGTTGCTCATGTGCTTTTCCCTTAAGGACGAAAACTCCCTGCTACTCACGCCAGGCTCCACGGCTCATTGGCCTTTGAGTTAATAGTATGATATAATCCCAAAACTACTGTAGACGTTTTTTATGAAGATGCTCCAGTGCACAGATCAATTTCGGGTGGGGAAAAGTGTGCGCGTGCCTATCTCCCCTTGCCGTTCTCTGTCCTCTTCTGTCTGTACGCCTACCACAATCAAAGAGATCTCATAGCTTTGACTTGCTGAAAAATTCATGTGAGAGAAGTTACGCAACTCTAGCTCTTAATCGGCTCTTCGGTGTATTTAAAAACAGGCTTAAACAAAGATCCAGAGAGAGATGGAATTATAGGGACTGGAGACTATACTCCTCTATCTGTCTGTCTCTCTTTTTTTATGATAGGTTATTAGCACAATGTTGCATAAGACTTCAGAGGAGGGTATAGGAATTATAAACCTTTGATAATACACACTACAATGGCTTTAGAACTTCACTGCTGGCTCCAGTGAAAGAGTTTACACTAGTTTTCTTTTTATAATTGGCCTTTTCTGACATGTTACTTTTTAGTATATCAGATAAATTCTCAAACAAATGTCGTGTGATTGTCTAATGGCGGAGCCACACAATATATTTTAATGCAATCTTTGAAAGGATTTAACTATAATTAACTATAATTTATATTTTGAACAGGCAGGTCAGATTTGATGGAAAATTTTGTGTTACTTGCGCTTGCTGTTTACGTCTTGTCAGGAAGAAATAGAGATGTACTGTAACAGTTCATTATTATTATTATTACAACAGATTAATTTTTATTTAATTTATACAGTGAAGATTATATGTAATGTTATTTTACATTTGACTACATTAACCCTGCCAAGTGTCAATTCAGCCTTTCGTCTATCGATTTTCTGGGAACACAAACATACTAGCGATTAGCGAAGGCACATGCCCATTGCCTTCAAGGGTGAGTTCAGTTAAGGGAACACTTTGACGTTTTGGGACTTTAGCTTATTCACCGTTATGAGTTAGATAAGTCCATACATACCTTTTTTATCTCTGTGCGTGCTGTAACTCTGTCTGACGCACCCACCGCTAGCCTAGCTTAGCACAAAGACTGGATGTAAATGGAAACAGCTAGCACACTAATCCCAAGAAGAGACAAAATTACGCAAACATTTTCCTACATACTGTACATGTTGTGATTTGTATAGTCACAGAGTGCACAAATACGAATTCTATGAAACATCATGGTATTACCTGGTCTCACCTGTTTATGTCGCAGCTCTTTACAATACAACGAACACCCATGACTGTAAATTATGCTTTTACTATCTAGTAATTGCTGACTCTGTTACTTCAACTCTGAACGAACTCTCTGCTCCTAACCACGGTGCGTCTCGGTGCTGCGGTAATCACTCTGCCCAAGTAGCAATACTTCGCCTTCTGAGAACATAGTTCTCAATATTTATACGGTTAAAAGAGGGTTGTGTTTCATATGACCTTGTTATTTGTACACTCTGTGACTATACGAATCACAACATGTAGCCTAAGTAGGAAAATGTGTGCATTATTTTGTCACTTATTTGGGATTAGTATGCTAGCTCAATCCATTTACATCCAGTCTTTGTGCTAAGCTAGGCTAGCGGTGGGTGCGTCAGACAGTTACAGAAACGGTATGGACTTATCTAACTCTGGGAGATATGGTGAATAAGCTAAAGTCTCAAAAAGCCGGAGTGTTCCTTTAGGGGTTTTCCCATTGCCACTCAGTTTTGGGGCTAACGTATTCGAAGTAACTCGAGTTACGTAATCAGATTACTTTTTAAAAGGTTAATTCACCCAAAAATGAAAATTTAGTCATTAATTACTCACCCCCATGCTGTACCAACCCCGTAAGACCTTCGTTTGTCTTCGGAACACAAATGAAGATATTTTTGATTAAATTTGAGAGGTGGATCACTGCTACATAGGCTGCCTAAGGGACTGAAAATTGACGGCCCAGAAAGTCATTGAAGAAAATGTTTAAATATTCCATGTGTCTACAGTGGCTCAACTATTAGTTATCAAGCGACGAGAATACTTTTTTGTGCGGAAAAAAAAAACAAAACAAAAATAACGACTTTATTCGACTATTCCATTTCTTCCTTGTAGACCTGAGACGAGAGTTCAAGAGATTTCCTCGATGCATGCGAGAGAACTGCGATCTTCTTCTACTCCGATCTAGTTCAGTTCTCGCGCATGCGTTGTGGAAATCTCTTGAACTCTCAGTCTCAGGCCTACAAGGAAGAAAAGGAATAGTCGAATAAAGTCGTTATTTTTGTTGTTTTTTCGCACAAAAAGTATTCTCGTCGCTTGATAAACTTATCGTTGAGCCACTGTAGTCACATGGAATATTTCAACATTCTCTTCATTGACTTTCTGGGTCGTCAAGTTTCAATCCCTTAGGAAGCCTATGTAGCAGTGATCCAGCCCTCAAATTTAATCAAAAATATCTTCATTTGTGTTCCGAAGATGAACGAAGGTCTTACGGGGTTGGTACAGCATGGGGGTGAGTAATTAATGACTTAATTTTTGGGTGAACTAACCCTTTAAACTTTCGGAAGTAGCCAACAACAAACTCTGCAATTAACATGTACTTTAATATTCCAATCACAGATGGCGATAGAGATGCCATAGTTTTAATCCACCTGTCATTTACACAGGAATTGAGGCAAGTAATTGTTGCTTTAATGTGAAACAGATAAATATTGAGTTCACTTATAATAAATAGCCTTGGATTTTTGAAATGGGTTGTTGACAGAACGTTCTGCATTGTGTGGAAAGTTTCTTGACATTTCACACAAACACACTCTTTACTGAACACTGATGTTTTATTGCTTTTGTTTTATAGAAGTATGTTATGGATAACTTTACGGGGAGATTCCTTTCACCAATTCTCAACACTTAACATGAGTGTATGAGGCTTACACACACTGAGCTGTCATCTTCTCATGGATGATGAGTGATGACACCTGAACCATTTTCAATAGAGGGGTATGAAATGATATACCAGATGAAAGAAGGACTTCACACATTAGCCTTGCATTGATAATATAAACATAATTCAGTTCCAAGCCCTGATCCTAAAGCAGCAAGGAAAATTAGAGCACTGCCCTCATTTTAATGGAAATTGTATTATTATTTCCTTCTCTACATTTCCAAGCAAGCCTCATCAGAACTCGTATTATGTTGCTGACGAAACTGCAAGTGTAAGTCGTTTTTTACACCAGTAATGAACGACATCACACAGATTCACTAGAACTCTAGGGTATGCTTTTCTCCTAAATTAAAGAAGAAAAAACTCTTTGAAAGAGGAAATGCAAGCACTAGCTATATCTTAAGTTCTGAATGTTCACGTTCACAGATTTCGCTGAAGTCACAGCCTTTAAATATGATTCCAGCTGTTTTGTTTTTTTATAGTACCAATGTTTTAACAGTTCTTATAAATGACAAGGCAAGTTTGGCAACATATAAATGACAGAACATACAATTGCTTTGGCTGCTATAAAAAACTTGCAGTTGCTATATATATATATATATATATATATATATATATATATATATATGCCTAAAAGATTGTTTTATCTGCAGTAACCAAAAATAGGCTTCATAAATGTATTATTTACAACATCAATAATCTCTTAACAAGCATGCAAAAGTAATAATAAAATAATTTTCATTTGCTGTACAGTAGTGTCCTCCAGTGGTAAAAATGAAAAATTGAGACCATAACTTCTGATTTATGTTCTGTTCAGTTATGTTCCATTCCTTGTGGGCTGAGGAAGAGTAGGAATAAGATGAAGAAGGATGAAGGAGGGCCAAAGAAAGCAGACAGAAACCCCCTTTCAAACAGAGCAACGCTTTACTTTTTTAACATTTGTTACAGATAAGTGCAGTGCAAGAGTTGCACCGAGTTTCTCCACACAGGATCTTAGAGTTCTCTCTTTCAGGATAATTTACCGCTGCAGGGCCATGTCACCATGACAGCTGACCCCGCCTCTCTGTCCTGACAGGCTAGTTTTGGATTCTTTCAATAAAAGCCCTTTGATTGCGCACTGGGGCACCTCAGGGTTCCCTGAATGGCTGTCAGAGCTGTCAGAGTGATAGACGGGTGGGTATTTTACCTCAGAAAGTAACAAGCGAGGCGTTAACTCTACAAGTGTAAGACCTCTGCCATTCAAATGGTAACCTCTCTCAGGCAGATACATTCACTGCTTAAAACCAGACGGCAGAACAAAAGTGGATTGAGATATACCCCTCTACAGCATCTCTCTAAAACTCGCCATAAATGAACAATTCTTTGATTAGCCATACTCAAAATATTCAAATTCAGATTGGATAATCTGGTTAAGTTGATGTATGAGTGGTAAGTAATGAAAAGACACTGCATTAGCAGTCAGACCGCCATCACGTTGTCTTACTATTTAAAGCTGGAAACACTCGGTTGTGCAAAAGTCAAAAATCGAGCACTTATTTACCTTTAAAAAACATTGGAACTGAATTGAGCTAGACAATGACGCTAACTTTTGCAACAATGATATACTGAACTGAATCAACATTGATCTGATGAACTGCAACGATTAACAGTTAAAGGAGTAGTTCACTTATAAAAAAACTTTTGCTGATACGTCTTTCTTTCTTCAGTTGAAAAGAAATTAAGGTTTTTGATGAAAAAATTCCAGGATTTTCTCCATATAATGGACTTCATTCGGAACCAAATGGTTCAAGGTCCAAATGACAGTTTCAGTGCAGATTCAAAGGGCTTTAAACGACACCAGACGATGAATAAGGGTCTTATCTAGGACCCTTCGAGTCATGACTCGAAAAAAGATTTGTTCATTTTGATGTACGAGTTTGAACAGGAGAGTCACGAACGCTCATCACGGAACAGAGCAAGGCGAGCATTTGTGCTTATAAAACTTAAACTTTTTAATTTATTTTTTAAATGGCCGATCGTTTGGCTTGATAAGACCCTTATTCATCATCTGGTGTCATTTAAAGCCCTTTGAAGCTGCACTGAAACTCTCATTTGGACCTTGAACCATTTGGTTCCCAATGAAGTCCATTATATGGAGAAAATCCTGGAATGTTTTCATGAAAAACTTAATTTCTTTTCGACTGAAGAAAGAAAGACATGGACATCTTGGATGACCATCATCTTGGATGTTTTTTTTTTTTAAAGTGAACTACTCTTTTAACTGAAACAACAGTAAATTGAGTTGAATAATGACACTATTACCTTCTATTGAGCTGCTTTACAGATTAAGTTGTATTATACAACATTGAAATGTGTTCATTTTACACCATTACCGCTGTTATTTTCCTGCTTATTAATGTAAAACTGCTTTGAAACAATCTAGCACACTGTGACTTGATTTGGCTGTAAAGTGTAGCTTATCACAGGAATAAACAAGCCATTTGGAGGAAAAACACAAAGAGAAAGTAAAGGGCATAAAAGCCAAGGAGTCTCACAGTCTGCAGATGTCCAGTGGGCCGTATAAAAGCTCAAGCTATATGGACAGTGATTGGCCAGATATAGACCCGGTGATGGTCTGTTTCCTGTCATCTGTGGAAGACAATCTTTCTGCTGTGTATGAATATTTTAACAAGGTCAGAAGACAAAGGGCACTTAATGACCCTACCGCATTTTACTTTATTGATCTATACTTTACAGACAAACATAAGCTGAGCGCCGTATACATCACATGCATAATAACTGATTTGTGAAGAGAGAACATTTTGACAAAGCCCGATAGATTTACCCCTGTGGAAGCTATAAATGAAAAATGGACCTGGTGTGAAACATAAGCTTTGAATAACACACATATACGAGTCAGCGTCCAGCTTTATTCCTCCGTTGTCCCCACAGTAATGCTTTCAGTGGAGGTAAAAAAGCACCATTTGGATTAGAGTGAACTCACCACAAAAGAGCGAGCTGTTGCGTTTGATTTCCGCCAGCAGCTGCCGCACTGTTTTCAACGCAAAAGCATGTCTGTTTTGTGTTTCACACGGAGTCGCAGTTCAAGGTAACATGAAGCGGCCCTCGGCTCCCAGCAGCCTCATTAGTTCTCTAATGCTCTAATCTGTATTGGTTTGTGAGACTGGCCACTCAATAAGGCTGATTTATCTGGGTCTAACATATGGCTGTCCCTGTGCTAACATTTGGACAGAGAAGAGACAAAATGTTTTAGTAGTTCATGTGCTGGATCAAACAACGACGCTCAGTGAAGAAAAATCAGACTATAAGCGTGCATGAAAAGCCAGCATTTCTATTCCATGCCGCAATGTACTAGTGTTGCCAAATAACTCGGAATGAGGAACATTAGAAGGCCATCTGCATGAAAAGATTTGTTTGACACTGCAAGTCTAATTAAAGGAATATTCCGGGCTCAGTTCATGTTAAGCTCCATTGGCATGCATTTTAATGTTGATTACCACAAAAATTAATTTCCACTTGCCTCTACTTTAAAAAAGCAAAAATGAGGGTTACAGCGAGGCACATTGTTTCAAAAGTATAGTCACAAAACATGCATTTTAACATGAGTTTAGTGTTACACTATTGCTTATTAACCTTTTGTGTCCATTTTTAGATTTTTGTTGCAATGCAACATGACAATGTAACACCTTAAACCCTAAAATGACTGTAAAAATTATGATTTTATTAGCTTTACAACTTAAATACTACACGAGTTTTAATTGAACAATCATTGTCCAATTAGAAGCTTCACATTTTCTATGTTAAAATCCTTCTATTGTAAGCGCTTGAACAATCCTTGATGAAATTGTAATTTGTTGTTATAGCCTAACTTGTTCTGAACTCGAAATTTTCCTCTTTTGTTTGATTTACTTTCTCAATAAAAATCAAAACATCTAAAACATGATAGATTTACACAAGATATTAACTTATTTTACTATATTGACTTATTTTCCTAGACAATATATCATGCATTTTGTCTTATTGCACTCTAAACCATGCTGGGTTGTTTTAACCCAAATTTGGGTTAAATATGGAGTAACCCAAATGTTGGGTTAAAAACCCAACTTCAACTTTCAACTGTAAATTTTTTAAATACACTTTTAACTCAACATTTGGGTTTGTCCATCTTTGACCCAAATTTGGGTTGAAACAAGTGCTGATGATACACATACTGTATATATTATACACTTATTAAATATTATTACACAGTTACTGCACATATTAAAGAATATGTATTCTCTGAAAAAAAGGTCTTAAAGGAGTAGTTCGCTTTCAAAAAAAACTTTTACTGATAATTTACTCACCCCCATGTCATCCAAAATGTCCATGTCTTTCTTTCTTCAGTCGAAAAGAAATTAAGTTTTTGATGAAAACATTCCAGGATTTTCTCCATATAATGGACTTCATTGGGAACCAAACGGTTCAAGGTCCAAATGAGAGTTTCAGTGCAGCTTCGAAGGGCTTTAAACGACACCAAACGATGAATAAGGGTCTTATCAAGCGAAACGATCGGCCATTTAAAAAATAAATAAAAAAGTTTCAATTTTATAAGCACAAATGCTCGCCTTGCTCTGTTCTGGGATAAGCGTTCATGACTCTCCTGTTCAAACTCGTTCATCAAAATGAACAAATCTTTTTCGAGTCATGACTCGAAGGGTCCTAGATAAGACCCTTATTCATCATCTGGTGTCGTGAAGCTGCACTGAAACTCTCATTTGGACCTTGAACCGTTTGGTTCCCATTGAAGTCCATTATATAGAGAAAAATTCTGGAATGTTTTCATCAAAAACCTTAATTTCTGTTGAACTGAAGAAAGAAAGACGTGGACATCTTGGATGAAATTATCAGCAAAAGTTTTTTTAAAAGTCAACTACTCCTTTAATGCCTTATATGATTTTCAGACATTTTAACCGGAAAAAAATAGACAAAGGAGTATGCATTCACTCCTCTCTGTATTTACAATAAAGCCCTGAAATGACATTATACTGTAAACAAAAAGAATGGTTTGGAGGTTTCCCAAAAAATGTCCTCTTCCTCTGCAAGTGTACCATTCTAAATCCCATATGCACTGTCTTTTCACCATGAACTGAGGCTTCACCCAAACATTACTTTGAACTGAAAGCATTTCACTTGTATTTCATCATCTCTTTGCCTGACAAGGAAATGGAGGGAGAAAGGACAAAAAGACGAGGACCTCCATTCCTCAACTGATGTGTCTATGATTAAAGGCTCACCCCAGCACCTCCTTTTTTGACAAATGGACATCAACATATAACTCACTCTGCTGGACAAACAAGGACAAGATCTGAGCGGCATCTAGGCAACCTAAAGCATGTCCTCCTCCTCCTCCTCCACTGGGAAGATCTGAAAGATGTGCAGTCGCAGGGATGGGGTGATTGTGCCCGCAGTGGGAGATTACACTGAAGATTCAGAGTGATTCATGCGAGGTGCGGTGGCTGGAGAATGTGTGGATAGAGGAGCATGATTTACATTAGTGCACCATCTGAGGCATTCGTCGTCGAATCCTCCCTACAATACATCTGACCTCCAACACACACACACACACACAGGGAGAGAGAGAGAGAGAGAGAGAGAGAGAGGGCTGTCTAACAAAAGAGAGATGCCTTCATTCAAATGTCAAGAGGACTCCCTTCACCTCTTTTCACTTCTTTCTTTCTCTGTCTTCTTTCTTCTGACTCTTCTATTTACCTATATCTAGAATGCATGTTTATATATGTTGTTGATAAAATCAGCCCATTCTCATCCCAAGACGTCATCTAACTGACGCTTTTGACCATACGTCAACATCCGACGTTTTGGGATACCCTTTAACATCAGTTAGATGACGCTCTAGGATAGCGTCATCTAACTGACGTTAAAGGGTACCCTAAAACATCGGATGGTTGACGTATGGTCAAAAGCGTCAGTTAAATGACGTCTTGGGATGAGAATGGGCTGATAAAATTGATGAGTCACCATATGAATTCATTGTAAAAATCAGTAAAATATTTTTGTTATCTGTTATTAGAGCATTTTACGTTACATTATTTACATTATGTTATGTGTTGAGGCCAATTTATACTGCGTAGGGTACGTGCAGTAGGTACGGCGTAGCATACCAGCCCGTTCTCATTCTTTAGCGTCACATAGAACGCTATATGACAAAACGGCGCTATACTACACACAAGGCACCCTTTATCGTTAATATAACACGTGAACCCAAGGCATCATAAATCCTTTAGCGTAATATGAGACTACTCTAACCTACCCCACACCTAAACCTACCCATCACAGCGCGTGTTATATTAACGATAACGGGTGCCATGTAGGTAATATAGCGCCGTTTTGTCATATCGCGTGTTATATTAACGATAACGGGTGCCATGTAGGTAATATAGCGCCGTTTTGTCATATGGCGTGTTATATTAACGATAACGGGTGCCATGTGCGTAATATAGCGCCATTTTGTCATATGGCGTGTTATATTAACGATAACGGGTGCCATGTGCGTAATATAGCACCGTTTTGTCATATCGCGTGTTATATTAACAATAACGAGTGCCATGTGCGTAGTGTAGCGCCGTTTTGTCATATGGCGTGTTATATTAACGATAACGGGTGCCATGTGCGTAGTGTAGCGCCGTTTTGTCATATCGCGTGTTATATTAACGATAACGGGTGCCATGTGCGTAATGTAGCGCCGTTTTGTCATATCGCGTGTTATATTAACGATAACGAGTGCCATGTGCGTAGTGTAGCGCCGTTTTGTCATATGGCGTGTTATATTAACGATAACGGGTGCCATGTGCGTAATATAGCGCCGTTTTGTCATATCGCGTGTTATATTAACGATAACAGGTGCCATGTGCGTAATATAGCGCCGTTTTGTCATATCGCGTGTTATATTAACGATAACGAGTGCCATGTGCGTAGTGTAGCGCCGTTTTGTCATATGGCGTGTTATATTAACGATAACGGGTGCCATGTGCGTAATATAGCACCGTTTTGTCATATCGCGTGTTATATTAACGATAACGGGTGCCATGTGCGTAGTAAAGCGCCGTTTTGTCATGTAGCGTTCTATATGATGCTAAAGGATGAGAATACGATGAGCATACACACAGACGCGTACCATACCGCGTACCCTTTGTTGTAGCCTGACGCACACCTCCTCAAAAATGTAACTACACGTCGCGACCACGCGGACCGCAAGATTTGTGATTGGTCGGCTTGGTCGCATCGCATTTCCTCCTACGCATTTCCGCACGTACCATCTCCTCCGACGTCTTCTCTCGTTTCTGCCTTTTAGTTTTAGTAATTTCACTAAAATGAACTGTTTTTCCACCTCCGTAAGCTCCAACTGCAACATGATCCGCTCTCTTTCAGTCGCTATTGCTTGTAGTAACCTAGCCGTGAGGAATCTAAACACAGTGGAACATTAAAACCCTCCGTCGCCAACTAGCGTTTCGGAGCAGTACTGCAGAGCAACCAAGACCTGAACGCAGAAGTATAAATGCTCACGACGGCGTCGCCTCGTCGCAGAAGTATAAATTGGCCTTTACCCTGATGTTTTGTGTCGGTGTTAGTAATTGATGGTTATTATTAATAAAGACCCATTTTAAGTAATCTTTAGTCATTGTGTGGCCACCTGTATATATATCATCAGTATATTTTTAAGTACAAAGCAAATCTCAGGAGGCTGACATATTATTGTCATTTGTTGACAGTTTATAAAAATTAGGATGCTGAATTTCATTACAGTTAATTTCTAGCAAACACAGCTGCCAGTTTTTTTTTACTGTTTACTGTATAACAGGATTTTGTTTTCAAGTGTGCTTATTAATTTATTTAGGGGTTAAAAATCATTGCAAGATACCAGACATGTTTCCATCAGCGATCCTTCAGCAAAATGCATTCTGCAGGGTGTGGGCAAAGGAGAGGGGATTCCTGAGCTCTCTACATGTTTCTCTGCTCTCTTTCTCTGACCTTAAAAACAATCAGAGTAAACACAACAGAGGCCCCTGAGAGAGCCCAGACCCCTGCTGTGTCCTCAAAACCTGCACTCTCCAGCGTGCAGCCTTAATCAAACATACTGGCATGCTGTTTACTAGAACACACAGGGGAAACAAAGTGTAGGAGCCCCTAAGTCTCAGCGTTAACCAGGACCATCTGAGCGCGTGTATGTTTGTGTAAGTGTTTTATAAGACAGTGCAGTCTGCCGGGCATTTACTGTGTACGTTTGATCAAGACATCCTAAATCCTTATATTTGATTTCTTCTCAGTGCTCGATGTGTATCTGCGTGTTTGAACAAAAACAGAAGTCCGTCTGTGCGACTGCTTCATTTCCTTTCCAGAAAGCCTGTTTCCTGAGCTGTGTGGAGCCCAAATGTGGCTCCTCACAGAGGGAATTCAGAAAAGGATCAATTGCACTTGTTACATCTCAGGTTTCCCTCTCCCCAACCCCCTTATTTCACTCACACAGGACCGAATTCTCAGCTGCAAGCAATTACAGCAAGGACTCACTGACTAACAGTTTCCAGATTGCCTCTTGATGGCCCCCAAATTGACAAAGACAGTCTGGAGTATGGACAATGTAAATCCATTTCTGGTTTTGTCAGTTCCAGACAGCTGGTCGGGGAGACCAAAGGCTGCGGCTTTGAGAACTCAGTGGCAATCTTAACATGTAGACAAATTTTCATCCCTAGCAACCTTTCCATCTCCGAGTAAGGTCCTTTTCTCTGAATTGCAAATATTGTGCAGCCAAGAAAATATCTGCCAGTTTCTCGAGATGCTGTGTTCAAGCAGAGGCTGACAAGTGGAACGTATAACAGTTTTGGCTCTACTGTGCAAGAGTGTTAATGTGTCATTCACACTGATTGCTTCACGTATTTATGAGTAAAACAATCAGATGCAGTTTGAAAGAAACATATAGGGAAAAAAATCAATCGTTTCGACTTCAAAGGTCTAGTGCAAAAAAAAAGGAAGGACTTTCCTCATTGCTACACATCTTGATTACATACCGAGTGTTGTTTTGTTCCTTTTTTTCTACGGTTTTACTCCTGATTGGTTTAATCTTTGATGGGATTTTACAGATGTTGAATTGTTCTATGGACTGTTGAACTGTTATTGTTGGCTTGTTTGTTTACAGGCTCCAGAAAGAGCAGAAGAAAGACGATCCATTGACAATATGATGACTGGAGTCCTGCCATATTGCTGGAAGCAGTCGTGAGGACGGAAAGTTTTCTCAAAACGCATGAGAGAAGGGATGGCCTGCAGCCGACGGCTGTCTCGTTCAATTAGTGAGTCAGAGGAGGGACTGTCAGAGGAAAAACATGGCGCTGTGGTTTTGTGGATGTGCTTGAGACAAATGGGTGCCAGGTGAACGCTTGTATTAGTTTCAGCAGAGACCAGATTTGACATGCATTCTATAGAAAAAAACATTTAAATTTCCTTATTCATTGTTTATTTTAAAAGGTATTACCATAGTAGCAAAACTGGAAGTAGAAAGAGTACTAAACAACTGCAGTATTCACAGTTGATGTCTGGAAAATCCAGACTAAGATGATGTTAACTGTGTTTTGGAATGTGGAAAGTGTTTTCCAGCTGATCTATGCTGGTCATTAGCTGGTAGGTAGGCAACAACAACAACAAATCCTGTACGCCATGTTAAAAGCTATAGTTTTTGGTAAAGTGCTGGTCAGACAGCTTAGACTAGCAAATTACCAACTTGGACCAATAATTGACCAGTCTGGACCAGCTATTGAAAAGCTTGGAGCGGCCAGCTATTGACCAGCCCCTTTCACACACACAGTCTTGGTAAATTACCGGTAAGAGATCATGTGTGAGCAGGACTTGCTCAAAAATACCGATAAATTGGTTCTGGCAATGTCGCACTCAAGACTCTGCAGTTGGTTACTATTATGCGCGTCACATGTTTTTAAGAGCAAAAAGGCGTTGATCATTCCCTTATGCCTTTTACTCAAAAATTTTTGCCAGATTGAACAGATTGAAAGATCACTTCCAATGACTGATATCACGGAATTTACCGGTATTTCTGAAGCTGATGTGTGAATGGTCTCTTACCTGTAAAAAGTCAGAATGGCGTTGCTTGTGTTAACAGCATATTTGTGTTTGCTGGCAATTCATTTCAAAAGTCATTGTGGCAATTTGACGTTAATTTACCGGAATTGCGGTGTGAAAGGGGCTTTCTTGGACCAGCTAGTGACCAGCTTGAAGAATGTAATAACCAGCTTGGACCAGCCGATGACCAACTTGAAGTAGCTAAGAACCAGTTTAGATCAGCTAATAACCAGCTTAGAGAAGCTAATGACCAGTTTAGATCAACGCATAACCAGGTTCTAGCAGCTAATGACGAACCTGGACAAGATAATAATTAGTTTGGAACATCTAATGACTAGCTTGGATCACCGAATAATCAATTTAGACTTGCTAATTACCACCAGCTAATAACCACCTTAGGCTAGTTAAAGGGGATGGCCTTTACAAAAAAATATACTTATATATTTTGCTTTTTATGTCTAATATAGACTAGGTTTTCATGCTTAAAAGTGATATCAGCCAAACAAATGACTAGCTTGGATCAACTATGGACAACCTTATGATCGGTTTAGACCAACTAATGCTTGGACCACTTAATGATCGGGTTTAGACCAGGTAATGACTAGCTTGTAGTAGCTTAGGCCAGATAATAACTTATTTGGACCAGCAAATGACCAGCCAATGGCCATCTTGGACCATAACCAGCCTAGACCAATTAATATGCAGTTAGACCAGCTAATGACCATCTTAGACCAGAAAATAACTGGAGTGGGATTGAGAACCACTGGTTTAGACTAGCTAATAACCAGCTTAGGTCATCTTAAAGGAGTAGTTCACTTTTAAAAAAAACTTTTGATAATTTCCTCACCCCCGTGTCATCCAAGATGTCCACGTCTTTCTTTCTTCAGTCGAAAAGAAATGAAGGTTTTTGATGAAAATATTCCAGGATTTTCTCCATATAATGGACTTCATTGGGAACCAAACAGTTCAAGGTCCAAATGTTGACTGATCTCATGAAGTACCGTGTGTATGACACGCCAATTCGTATTTCCATTTTTGCCGTGCTATCAAGATGCATAATCGCTTTTCAGCGTGTTTATGAACGCCGTTGACTTAATGTTATAAAAATATATGACTTACCTCAACCCCGTCCCTAAACTTAACCGTCACTGGGGTTAATGGCATTTATAACTGGACATTTGACGGCGTGTACAGACACGCGGAATCACTCGGACGTTAATGCCGTAGACATACACGCATACATGCGGATACACGCGGATAGCTCAAAATGCGTAGAGGATTGACTCGAAAGTGGCGTGTATGTTTACGCAAAAGTCATGATGTCATGTTGCCAAATGAGAGTTTCAGTGCAGCTTCAAAGGGCTTTAAACGACACCAGACGATGAATAAGGTTCTTATCTAGGACCCTTCGCTTCATGACTCGAAAAAAGATTTGTTCATTTTGATGTACGAGTTTGAACAGGAGAGTCACGAACGCTCATCACGGAACAGAGCAAGGCGAGCATTTGTGCTTATAAAACTTAAACTTTTTTATTTATTTTTTAAATGACCAATCATTTTCGCTTGATAAGACCCTTATTCATCGTCTGGTGTCGTTTAAAGCCCTTTGAAGCTGCACTGAAACTCTCATTTGGACCTTGAACCATTTAGTTCCCATTGAAGTCCATTATATGGAGAAAATCCTGTAATGTTTTCATCAAAAACCTTAATTTCTTTTCGACTGAAGAAAAGAAAGACATGGACATCTTGGATGACATGGGGGTGAGTAAATTATCAGTAAAAGTTTTTTTAAAAGTGAAATACTCCTTTAACCACTGCAAAGGCCAACTGGTTTATCGCTGGTCCATTATCTGACCAGCTTGGACTAGTTAGAAGCTTCCCATAATGTTCCAAAAACCAACCCACTAGCTTAATCTACATTTCCAGCTTGTTACATGACTGTCAAAGCAATTCACAGGCCAGACCAGTTCTTTGTTTTAAATTAAATAGAGCTGAGAACATGAAACCCTTTAACAGCTCTGCATGATTATAAATCAAGCAAAAAGAACACAAAATATATAATATTTCACATAGGAAGACATTTGAAGCTAACTCTGAACATAGACATTTCTCATCTTTAAAGGCTGTAATGATTGCCTGGAGAGAAGAACAGTCCATGAAGTCTTTCTGTTTGTAGCCAAACCACAAGCTGCCTGTATAATGACTGTTTCTCTAATTCTTGACCAGCATATCCAATCTCATTGCCCAAAAGCCTGATCACACAGAACAGCTTGTGAGGCCTAAGGGTAAAAGAACTGAAAACAGAGCTTGGCCCTGATTGCTTCTAACACACCGATTTCGGGTTCAAAGCGCACAGCTGTGAGAGAGAAACAGAGCCCCGAGCCGGGAAGGTCAACAGACTGTGTTCGAGGGGATGGGGCACGAAGCGATCCACCCGGAGACAGCCAGCAGCTGCGGAGTGACAGCGTGAGCTGGCTGGACCGCACTCCTCTCTCACCATACAAAGACATCATGCCACATCGCTGTCATGGCTGTCAGCGCACCGACCAGCTCGTTAACAAAAGGAGGGCCAATCAGAGCTCTGAGCTCAAGATATTGACAAGAGTGTGAAGACTTCGAGTCCTTAAGTGGCCAATCAACAAGGCAGACAGGACAGAAGTTAATTAACCACAATTCTGTGAAAGGGGATAAAGTGATAATGACATCAACACAAAGGCAAATGAAAGGGTTGGTCGCTTTTCGCTTAAAGAGCGATTTCGCATTCACTCAAAGGAAGTAGCGTATGATTAATGTGCTAAACACATGTTGCTGGAGTTTTCGCCTAGAAATGTGATGTTATTTAAAAAACACAAAACTAAAAGTTACAGCATGTGTTTCACCACCCCACCCTGCCTTGTTTTCACTGTGAGGGCAATGAGAGTTTAAGCATGCAGTCTTTGAAAAAAACAATGTTTGTGTGTGTTTTTCATGCGCTGAGCGTAAATATCGTGTTTTTGACGTTCGTGCAATATTTATTTGTGGAGGGAAAAGGTTGACACGTTGTGGACGTTCAGCTCGTAAAAGAGCTCACTCAGGTCCTGTCCCCGAGTGCGGTCTCATCATGCGCTTCTTGACGTAAATTATTCCCGGCAAGTGAAGAAATACTTGAATCATTTCATGCAAAATATTGCCTCTGGGCTCAGGGTTGTGTACAGTAATAAATTCTGTTTGGAGCAGGCGATGTTTTTTATTCAAAATTTCGCAGTGACAGTTTAAAGACTCTGAAATTACAGCTAATTAAAGAGACCTTATAGTGAACCTCAATGTGATTGGCAGGGAAAGGCTTGAGCTTCCGCCTTTCAGACATTTGTACAGCATCAAAATCAATGCAGAGTCGTCTGACAGAACCTTATGTCATAATATTTGTGACACATGAATTCAAAGGCTTCAAGTGAACTATAGGTTTAAAAGTACGAAAAAACAATAGAAATCTATGGTAAATACGAAAACCTGTGCCAAGAGCTTAGAAATGCAGTCTTTGTATACATTTTGGTTTTATGGTTTAAAGACAATAATGAAGAAACGTTTAAATTCACCGACCCTAAAAATGTCATGTGGTGTGACCATCAAATAAAAAGTATTAACATTTCATTTGAGACTTATCCATTTTTTAAAATCCAAGTTTTAAGTAGCCTATATATTTCAAGCAAAATATTATTTAATTCACGTCGGGGCTGATGTCCTACTGGTTAGCACAACGACATATGATGCAACTGCGCTTCCGGCCGACCCGGGTTCAAATCCGACTCGAGGTCCTTTGCTGATCCTGTTCTCCTCTCTCAACCCAATGCTTTCCTGTCAATCTCCACTGTCCTTTCTACAAAAAAGGCCAAACCAATATTTGGGGAGTCGCGCAACATGACGTTTTACAACATGAAGTAACCTTGCAATTTCATAAAAAGGTCAAATTATCAATATTTTAACAATCTTACTGACCTAAACACACAGTTATGAGGTCATTTGATGTATAATGTATGATTTTTCTTGATTTTTGATGATTTTTCTTCTCATGTTTTTAATATTAATCAAAAGACATGACCTTGATTTGGTGGGCAAACGTTTTTCAAATCATAAATAGTTGTTTTGATAAAAAAAATATTTAAAAATTAAGCTTTCATATTTTCAAGAATTTCATTCTTTTAATGAGGCGTTTCCTTCCTTAAAGCTACACTGTGTAACTCGTTTAGTTTTTTCTTAGCTAAAAACACTTAGTTCTTTCAAAAATATATCTGCTCATTAACGTATATTTACTTCGTTTGAGTAATAAAGTATTGTCGTGAGTGTATAATATGCCATTGAAAATACATACGGGTAAGGGGTTCTAATGTCGGTCGCCATGTTGCCCCTCCATCTTGAAAGTACATTAGCCAAAGAGGGACATACCCGTTAATTCAAGCTTCGCCTTTCGCGTTTACGTTTGAGTTAACACTCATGGACGAGGTCGAACTGGAAGCCATGTTAATCTTGGACTACATTGGCCACCGTAGGAGTTAAAACGACGGAATTGAGAGGAACAGAAACTAATATTCACTGGATGGTCATATACCTTTTCACCACTAGATGGGGTAAAAATCACACAGTGTAGCTTTAAAGGGATAGTTCACTCAAAAATGAAAGTTATCCCATAATTTACTCACCCTCAAGCCAAACTAGGTGTATATGACTTTCTTCTTTCAGCCACTTGACTCTCTCATGAACGAATGTTACCACAAAACTAGTGATTACAGTTGATAAAATTAGAATTATGGCTATTTTTCTTACAAAAATGCATCAGAAGTCTATTATTAACTCCCTGGAGTTGTATGGATTACTTAAATGGCGGATGGATGTGCTTTTTTTGGGCTTCAAAATCTCAGTTATTCACTCCCATTATAAAGCTTAAAGAGACATTTTTTTAACATATATATAACTCTGATTGTGTTTGGCTGAAAGAAGAAAGTCATATACACCTTGGATGGCTTGAGGGTGAGTTTATTATTGGATCATTTTCATTTTTTGAGTGAACAAACCACTTTAAGTCATCAAAACAGTTGCATCACCCAGAAATATTTGACTTTATGCCATGCACCTAAAAATATTAAAATTACATTCAGTAATGAAACTATTCTCTTTCTTAAAGATGCATTCAAATCATTGTATGCGTGATTTGCACACATTTTGACTTTTATGAGATTTTTGAATAATCTGGACAATAAAAAAGTCATTGAATCCTAATACATTCATTGAGAATGTAACAACGTGGAGGCAAAATAACAAAAAAGTCTACATTTACAATAATTGAAGGAATACACAAAGCCTCATTATGAATAGAACCTCAAAAAGAGTTTGCTATTCAAAAGTGGTAGCAAGGTTCAGATCGGTCTGTGTTGTCCTCGTGGTGTTTGAGCTTCAGAGTCACGCATGTCTCAGGCTGTGAGGGCACACATCTCTCCCATTCCCAGGGTTTATTATTACAAATAACCACTTCCATCTGCACGCTGACACTCAGTGGGGCACGGAGCCAGAGCAGATGCATACCAGTCTGTCCCTCTCCCTGTGAGAGAAGGTCTGTCAGCAAACCCTCTCCCCAGATCCTCGCTTTAAAACCACTGTGGACATGGTGATGAAAAATAAGAAATGGACTGGAGAAATCTGGAGGAATTTCGTTTTTGCTTCTCTGTCTCTCTTTCTGTCACTCTGTCCTCTGTTACTAGCCTGACCCTCACCTTCCACCCTGTGCCTCTTATCTGTCAGTGATCCCTCATTCTCCTGCCTGTGATTGGCAGTCCTTAAAAGAAGCTCTCCAACCAGAGTGGAGGAGGTCCTGGTACAAAAGAAAGTCACCACAAAACAAACAATCTGATGAGAATGTGGCGTTTCGCTAACTCACTAATGAGTCCAACAAAGGCATGAGAACTGCGCATGGGAGGTTTACGAGTAAATGTTAATTTGACTATTACTCTAAGGTAAACTAACATTATGATTATACTTTCTCCTTTTCTAGTTTAGAGACAATGGTGAGACATCTATAGGTTGTGTGCCCCCAAAATGTAAACACTGTGGATCTGTTTTGTGAACTTTTTTTTTTGTTTTGTTTGAGCATCATCAACCTGACACGACAATTAGCTTAACCAATGGTGTGCATTTGGGGGCAGGACTATCTGGCCAACCAATGGTGGATGAGGTGAGTATCAAAAAAAGCAATTCTATTTGTCGACGCTACACTCTAAAAAAATGCTGGGTTGTTTCAACCCAAATTTGGGTCAAATATGGACAAATAACTACTGGGTTTGTCCATATTTGACCCAAAGTTGGGTTGAAACAACCCAGCATTTTTTTTAGAGTGTATATGCATCTATGCATCAATTGTTTGTTATAGGCTATGTATCTGCATATATGTTTGTGGCAGGGCTGTCAAATGATTAATCGCGATTAATCACATCCAAAATAAAAGTTTGTGTTTACATAATATATGTGGGGTGCACTGTGTTTAATTATTGTATATATATATATGAAAATGAAAATTAAACAAAATGAAAATGAAAACATGAAAATATTTCTTAAATATATACAAGCATGTGAGTGTATTTATATATATATATATGCTTGTATATATTTAAGAAATATTTTCATGTATATACTGTATATATATTTATATATAATTTATATTATATATAAATATAAATATTTTATATATAAATATTTTTTTTCTTAAATGTATGCATGTGTGTGTATTTATATATATATATACAGAATAATTATACACAATGCACCCACATATATTAGGTAAACACAAACTTTTATTTTGGATGCAATTAATCGCGATTAATCGTTTGACAGCCTTAGTTTGTGGTCAAAAAGATTAATTGTGAAAAGTTTTTGTTTACCTAATATATGTGTGTGTATACACACACAGCAAAAAAAAAAAAAGTTTGTTAGATGCGATTAACAGGACTAATACACACACACACACACAAACCTTTGTTAAACATCCTAGTGCATGAAATGTGTTTTCATACATAGTTTCTCAGAAAGTTATATTCATTGCTAACGCTTCAAATCTACTATTTACCAAGGAACAATTTACTCAAAAATATAAATTCTCATCATTCACTCATACCAAAATGATAGGATTTTTATCTGCCGTAAACAACAAAATTTTTTTCTATACAGTGAAAGTGAATGACGATTAGGGTCTGTCTCATTAAAATAGAAGACAATAAGCATCAGGTTGTTATGAAAGTGGTCCAGATGGCTTGTGTGCTATATCCCTCCATACGTCCTCTAAAGACATCAAGATTCGTTACGAGACACGCAAGAGGCATCATGTATAATGACCTCTTCAAATTATGACACGTAACCAGGCATGGCATGTAAATATCAACTTAAATTTTGTTATTTTCCTCCAGCAAAGCCATTTAGAAGACTTGGAAAGTCAGTTGAATTACTTTTTTGATGCTTTTTTTTTCAATTCCTTATATTGTATGTAAAAGATGTGCGTCAACATTCTGCTACAGAAGACGGAAAAGTCCATACAGCTTTGGAACAACATGAAGGTAACAGAACTGATGACATGTTTTCCATATAACATTTCTCTAAATACCTTTCTGTCAGTTACTATACTTCCCATACAATTCGCTCTTGTAGCCGAATGCTGCATGAATTATTCTGCTGTGGACCGAGTATTCAATAACTCATCTCAGCTTTGTGGAATAGTTGTGCGTGGCCTGCCAGTGACCCTTTGCTCTTGAGGTGAGGTCAGGCTCTCCTGTAGGCCTCCCAGCTGTCTCTCTCCCTACACCCACACGTCCCTCTCCGCTTGCCCTCGGATTTCTCTCTCTCCTTCTTCACTCCCCCGGTTTTTCCTCTCCCTCTTCCAGAAGGGTTGACAGCTCCAAACAAAACAAGGCCTGTGAGCTGACTGACACATTCTGCCTCTGAAAGGAGAGCATTTAACACGCCTCACACCCTGCACTGCCCACCACAAACACACACACACACACCCTTAGCCAGCCGAAACAAAACGCCAGCATAGAGAAAAGAGTGGATCGGCCAGAGTTTGGGGGGAATCTGCACCTTGAAGAGGAGAAAAGGGGGAGAAAAGATTTGAGAGAGGGAGGAAAAAGAGTTTTTTTCAGGTTCAAAGACAGTCTTTTCTCCCGCCTGCACCCTGTCACTCATCCTGAGCGGGTTGCCCGGAGGACAGCGCTCCTTTTTCATTGGTGTCATTCATCTATCCGTCAGGCTGATGTGCACTCCAATGGGTTTGGTGGAAAGCTGCGGAAACTTCCTGTCAAGGCCTGCCGTGAGATCAACACCTGTTGGAGTGAGACGGAGTGCCCGCACACTAAAGCCACATATACACAAACACACACTCAACAAACACAAGCAAACCATACTATCTCCTTTCTCACAACTCATATATATTTATATTAGCCTATCATACTATATCAGATACATTTATATTAGTGTTAAAAGCCAAAAATTGACTTTAACAGTATAAAACTACAATGCAGATTTGGCATTGTTTAGTCTGAACTAAAAAAAAACTACACTATATACTTTCGAAAGAACCATATATATATGAAGAGTTCAGATGCAAAAGCCTCTAAGTGCCATTTGAAATTTTCTTCTAAAATGATCATTTTTATCAAGCTTGTATATTTAAGTTCAGTAATTTCACTTAAATGACAATGAAGATTGCCTATTAAATGTCATTTAAGTGAAATTACTGAACTTAAATATATAAGTTTGATAAAAATGGTAATTTTAGAAGAAAATTTCAAATGGCACTTAGAGGCTTTTGCATCTGAACTCTTCATATATATATATATATATATATATATATATATATATATATATATATATATATACATTCAACACATGTTTGGGTCAAATATGGACAAATCTAAGAATTGGGTTTAAAAGTGTAATTAAAATGTTTAAACCAATGGTTGGGTTCGTCCAAATTTGACACAAACATTGAAACAACACATACCAAACCTGTCCCTAACCTGTCTCCCTCAAAAATATTTTTCTCCCTCAAAAATATTTTTCAATTCAACACAAACACAATAGTGTACCTACATTTTTTTAATGTAAGTACATAGAAGTATGACACGTAATATAAAGTGTGACCACTTTGTAAAACCTTACTATATTGATATATATATATATATATATATATATATATATATAATGAAAACACATTACATAAAATATAATAATAAACGTAATAAAAAACATAAATAATATTTAATAAAGGATTCATGATAAAGTGGCAAAAAAATAAGCATATAGGCCAAAGCGATTTTAAAAAAAATCTGATGCCAAATAAATATTTGAAAAAATTCAGATAGATCCGATATGTGTTTGACTGCCAATATATATAGGGGTGCACATAACTGGTGCACAGGTGTGGTAAAAAAAAAAAAAGGGAAGTCGAGGGAAGCGCTTTTGAGTATACCCATTTTTGGGTACAGGGACACGTTTGCTTAATGGAGGAGGATCTTTCGGTAACGCTTCCTTTTACAGTCCAGTTACCCATGTAAATACTATGTACTTATTTTAATAACAATTACTGGGTAATAACTAGTACTAACCCTGAACCTATCCCTAAACCTACCCCTGTTCCATGTACTTACCTTATATTAGCAAGTACTTTCTAAGTACACTGTACTGTACTGTAAAACGAAGTGTTACCGATCTTTCTCCATCTCTGGTAAGATAGCAATCATGATCATAAGTGTGTTCATTAATTATTAGGGGTGCAACGCAATCCGTGATCGCTACGCACCAGGCCTCACGGTTCGGCAAGCATGTGATTCGTGGATTAACTTCTAAGTTTAACCATCATAGAGTGAAAGTATATCATTTGGACATGTTTTTGGACACATACACTCAAAATTATGTCAAAATACCTGTCTTGGCAAGTATTCTCTTGGTTATGTCATAAGTGAAAAGTTGACAAAGAAACCAGATGAGTCAGTATATTCGGTCTTAAAGTGACAGCAGACTATTATTCCTGCTGTTGTCTGTGTTAATTAATGTTAATAAAATTGAAAAAATACAGATTTAACAAAGATAAACCTATTTAATTTCTGCAGTGAACAAATAGTGTTATTATACATTTAGGCTTTGTAGGATAAAAGTGTCTCGTAAAGTGTGAGTACCAAACAGCATCTCCAAGTGCTCCCTTGAGAACCAGACAAAAAAATGTCTGTGCACCCTGTATATACCATAGACTGTAAAAAAAAAAAAAAATGGACGACGCCCATTCGCTCTTTTCCATCGGAGAGAACTGAAGCCGCCAGTGTCGCGATATAGCACTGATATTTTGGGATTTGAGTCTGCGCACTTGCGTTTTCAGGACCAGACCCGCGCAGTCGTAAAGCCGCAAAATCAAGGCCCCGCCCTCACTCTCGCAGAATCAAACGCAAGCACACGCCCCGCACTTTTCTTATCTGTCTGCTCCGTTCCTCTCCAATGGTGTCTGCTGTTTGCAATACCAAGTTAAAATAAGGTAAATACAACTACTAACCACATAGTCAACATTATGAGAAAAAGTCTGTTTAGTGACTACAACGCACAGAGAACCTGTCAATCATGATGTCACAGCACCGTTTTTATAGCATCAAACTAACTAAAAATTATTTTAAAAACAAACTCTTGAAATTACATCAACATGATAGAAACTATAGTAAATGACAAAAAAAAAACTTTGGAAAAAGGATATGTGGAATGTAATTTAATTGTTTATTTGGTCTCGCGTCTCGTTGAATAACATGGGGAGGCGGGGTTTATGACCTATACTAGGACCGGTCACTGGGGGGCGATCGAGACGTCTTGGATTCACTTTTGAGGGCTTGTGCGGCACGTTTGGTATATACATAACTACATTTTATAGCTACATTTTTAGTTAACACTTCTGTTAATCAGTTAATTTGGTAAAAAAAAATCGGTCTACTTTGGAACATTCAAAATCATTCAAATATAAAAAATAACAAATTATTAAGGCGTTCAAAGACAATTTTGTAAAATATTGCATACTTGTTTTTCCTTTTTTTATTTTTAATCAGACTTCAAATGTCTACTTCATGATATAAAATACTACACTCATGACTTTTATTCCCCCACAGAACCATTACTTAAACTTCACTCTCATACTCTCCCAGCGCTTTTCCCGGCTGTATGCAGCCAGCCAGCAATCTGAGCCATGTATGTTGTCATGAAGCTGTGATGCCAGAGGTGCCGTGATGCTAAATGAACTGACCACAGTCCTGCTATCAGGTACATTCTCATGGAGACCATTAGTGCTGCTGTCCCCTGAGGCAGGCCTTTGAATAATGCATGTGAGAGCTCAGGCTCTCAGTGGCCTGAGGCATATCCACTGCTCTTGTTACCTCTCATGGCATATCCTGTCAGAGTCACAGGTCAACATGTCGCCTGCTGGACTGTGTTACACACGGCTCAAACCACCATAGACAGATCCTGGTTTCAAAAGCAGAGCAGAGCAACGAAAGTAATCACTGGCTTTTATAAAGAGCTCGTAAGTGGACAATGGCCGTACTTTTCTTTTTCACCGATTCTTCCAAACCTTATTCTATTTAGCATTACCTGAAGGACGTAAGGATCTTAGTTACTTATGAGACAGAAATCTGAGACGTTACTTGTGAAATGTTAAATTATTCAATATTATAAAATAACTGTTTTCTATTTGGTGGTGGTTGAGGAGATTCCCCCTTCTATGTAAAGTGCTTTGAGTGTCGAGAAAAGCGCTATATAAATGTAATGAATTATTATTATTATTGTTATATTTTAAAATGCAGTTTAATCCTGTGATGCAAAGCTGAATTTTCAGCATCATTACTAAAGTCTTCAGTGTCACATGATGCTAACCAGTCTAATATGCTCAAGAAACATTTTTTCTCATTTATTACTAATAAATAATATCATTTATTATGTTGAACACAGTTGGTCTTGATGTTTTTGATCAATTTAATGAGTCTTTGCTGAATAAAAGTATACTTGTTCAGTTTTGACGCTGGAAAATGTAATTGTTCAAAAATCCCCTTAAAACCCAAACATTTATAAGAACAACTACTTAAAAACAACTACATTTATATGTAGTTGTATGTCCAACATTTCACAATACTATTAACATAACATTTACTGAATAGGATGCATAAAAAAGTTATTGTTTGAGTATTTGGTTAAATTTTCATGGTTTCATGCTTTAAGTTTTCAATGCGAAACATCGTGGTTTGTGGTTTTGATAGCAAGTGAACCCGTATTTATCATAGACCCGTATTTTCTTGCATAGCTTTGTTCATGGTTTTCAAGGATGAAGTCATGCAAACTCTCCATCTTGACTTCTGTTTAATTTATCAAGCTTCTACCAAGTGACTGAGGAATTTGTGCCAAAATACAGAGGTTGATTGGACACATGACATACACAAGAAAATATACAGCGTTTTCTCCCTTTTAAATTGAGAAGCCTATTTATTATTCGATCCTAATTAAGCACGATTCCACAGTTGCATTTAATTGTTTGCAGCCTTTTGCTTCCCTGATCTTCCAGAGATATCTGGTAAGAAATAAACTGGAACTAACACACCTGAAACTTTTCTTTTTAGATACAGAAACACACACACACACACGCACTGTTCAGTCTTAATTAGAGTGAATGAAAGGATTGTGTGTGGGCTGGAGGAGGGAAATGAGTGTAGTGCTCTGCTGAAAGTGATCCCTGTCACACACACAGGATGTCTGCACACTCTCCCAAAAGCCTTCATCTCACACACACACACACACACACACACACATATATATATATATATATATATATATATAAAGGAACTGAGGACCTAAGAGAGGGGCATCAAAATAGAGAGAGTGGGACAGCTGCCGATTCCCACAAAGTCTGTTGTTGTGGGCAGAGCGGACTGGAATTCCCCCATTCACGTATGTAAAGGCACCCGCAGTCCCCGTAATGACTCGCAATGACCACAAAGCCTTTATAAGACTTCACTAAATCAACAATCTCTCATTGTTGCCATTCTGCACACATTCGTGCAAGCCAAGCCAAGGAGACATTTCTCTTCAGACAATTCTCTCCGAATACTCTTACTCACACAGAACACTCTTACTCACACACACCATACAAATGGAGAGAATACTAAAGGGATAGTTAACTCAAAGATGACAATTCTGTCATAATTTACTCATCGTCATGTCTTTCCAAAACCGTATGACTTGCTTTCTTCCATGAAAGATATTGCAATTCCAATGTTGGACCAACTTAAATTAAACAGTAGGGCAAACTTAAATTAGTTTAATCCAATTAACTTTTATGAGTATTTAGGACTAGTACTTTTGAGATCACAAAACTGACACATTTTAAGTAATCTGAATTGTTTCATTGTTTTGAGTTTTGTGAACTGCTTTCTTTTAATTTCGCCAAACTTAGAATGAACTGAAACTGGGCTAGGATTTCTATTTCCCATGCAGCATGCTTTGTCATGGCATTCAAAAAGGAGAGATGCTAAATTGAAGTGTTATATAATGTTTATTGAGTTTTGCTATGTTCATTTAGAAGAGTTTCTGTTATGTTGGGTTTTTGGGGGGTTATCTTGGTATATTAAATGTTCTATAATGATGTACTCATTCAGTAATTGCTGTGCAAATGCTATTAAAGCATTGTGTTAACAATTAGCAAGTTAGCATTTATTGAATTAACTACTGTAGCTAAAGCTTGCCAATTTTCCATTACTAAAAATATTTAAGTTGAGATTATAACGATAATTTTGAGTGTAAAAAAATATTTTCAAGATTTGTTATCACAACATTTTTTCTTTTGTCAAATCAACTTAAATAATTTATTTAGTTGAGATAACTTATTATTTTGAGTTTCTGATGATTAAATCAATCTCCTTCATTGTATGAACTCACTTTTTCCAGTTCAATCAACTTAAAATTAAGGCAACCAGGTTACTTACTTTTTTAAGTTAAACCAACAATATCATTTACAGTGTATGAATAAGCTTACTCGAATATTTTAAGTTAAGAGTAAATACAAATATATGAGTACAAAATAAATTGAATTTCTAAACTTAAAAAAAAATGTATGTAACCATTTTATTTCTTATATATAGTATTGCCATCCTATTCGGGTTTACTTTGTAACATCTTTTGAGTGAACAATCTATTGTCACATTTTTAATACAATGTAGCAAACAAAAATATATGGAATGTTTTTTTTTCTGAAAAGTTTTAGCTGGATATTTATCTAACATTTTTAAAATCTAAAATGTTATTACTTGTTTCGAAACAGAACATTCAAAAATAATGTTCCCATAATTAAAACTTTCCCTTAATGTTTTCTCTCACATTTTTAATGACTTTATGTTTAGAGAACGTTTCGAAATAATATTTCATAACGTGTACTACCCAAAGTCCTTTTTTATAGGGATTTGTTGTAAAGAAATGAAGAATAATGCGGTAGAGTTATTAGGATTATAAAACTCAAAGTTTGTTGTTGAACAATCCCAATCAGCTTAATCAAATTGAAAACGTCCAGAAGTTTTGGCACTGTTTTAGCACTTAGTACAAGACTTGTGAAACGGAGCGCGAGGGAGAATATTATTCCAGGGTGTTTTGGCACCAGAGGACAGCTCTATGAAAGGTTACCCAGGTGGTCTTTCCTCAACTTCTCCGTCTCTCCCCCAGCAGAATGTCAGTTTCAATTCCCTGGCTCAATCCCCCAGTCCCTTACCCAAATCATCATGTGAACCTCGGATTGCTTAAATATGGGCCTGTGAATCTGATACTCTGTTGGGTTTGGAGTCTTGACGGAGGTGCTGAGAGCCGGCTGACGAGGGGGCCCAGCCGTCCGCCATATTGCCGCCCAGTATGCCGTGTCATGTTCTCTGAACAATCGCCCGTGTCCCTCTAGTTGGGTAAACAACAGAGGCTGTCAGCCGGTGTCAGGTTTGGGCTTTTCAAAGCAAAAGAAGGAGAATGACAGATGACTGCTCTGAGTGTAGCCGACACTTCGCTGATAATGGCGATCCGAGTGCTGATATGGGGAGGCAGAGTACGATGGGTGAGCGAGATATACCCGGTAAAACATACAGAACCCACAGTTTTAACAAACACACCGCTGGGAAAGACTGCGAGGCGCTTTCAGTGAGATTCCCTGGCTCATCCGTGGTGGAATTCGACATGCGTTGAGGTTGAATCACATCCACAATAGTGAGTTAGCAATGGATTCAAGGCTCGTTTAACTGCATGAAAATGAGAATAAATAAAAGAAAGAAGTAACTGGATAGAATGGATAAAAGCCAAAGTAGGAGTGAGCCAATAATCAGTAATAACAATATTTGTTTGAATAAGTTGAAAGATACCTTATTCCTGTGTTAAGAAAATGTAGTATTTTAGTCATTTAATTTTAATGTGATTCACATAAAGTGCTGATTTACACAACGTATTTTAAAACATTTAAATACAACTGAATGAACCCTTAAAAACTACAAGTTTTTTTGTGATTTATTTGTGTGCCTAATTAGAGAGCAAAAATAGACACAAATATTAAATGTTCAAATTGAAAATAATTTTTCCTCTGTTAAAATTAATAATATTTTAGTCATTTAATTTTTATTGGGTTCACATAAAGTGCTGATTTATAAAACATTTTTTAAAATCCAAATAAATGTGAATTCATATCTGTAATTATATTATTGATTGTTCACATAATAAGGTGAAAGGTGCTTTTTTTGCTGTTAAGAAAAATTGTAATTTTAAGATGGTTCACAATGAGCTGGTTTAAGCAGGAAAAATATTTTTTTCCCACTCTGACAGGACAAAATGATAAAAATAACAGAGAATACTTTGGTGATAGGAAATCTGGTCAGTGTCAGCTGCGAGATGCACAGATGAAGGGACCATATTTAATGTCAGCCTTTCGGATTCCTTGGTGTAAATCAGCTGACCCTTTCACAAAACTGCTCGATGAATTAAGCTCCACAGAACACTTTCATTAAATTGAACTCAAACTAATCTGTTCAGGGTTCATGGGGTTGACAAGCCACAAAAAAAACAACATGTCTGACACGGCCGGCACGAGCGTACCTGTAACCTGAGCCGAGGGACGGTGGCGTGCCAAAACTCGGGAACCCGCACGCAGAGAAAGAGTCCAGTTAGAGCGGATCCCCACCCCACACATCAGCTCTCGAGTGCTGGCCAGGCCTGCACAGTGGGGTCCCTCCATCTGGACACATTTCTCCCCTGACAGGAGCCATAGCTGCATTAATGAACGTATTCACATATGGCCCACTCAGGACTGTCACTGCTGGAGATGGAGAGCAGACTGGAGGACTGGACTGTGTGTAGAAAGAGAGAGAGAGAGAAATCTGTGAGTTTCCTTAAACACAGAACTCTCGATCTATAGCCCATCTGTCAACCATTATGGGCCTGGGCCGTCAGCTGAATAACAGCGCTCCTCCTAGGCCTAAATGGAGGGGGTCATTTTTGTTCAACAGAAAGAAAAATAAAACATCATGCAGATGAAAATACTAAAGATGTATTCTGAATTAATAATTCAACATGATGTTTAAATGACATGAAGCATTTGTCAAATTCATGTCATTCTAGGCTACATGTTGCAGGTCTAATTGACCAATGATGTTTGACATATTGGTTTAATACCTGATAAAATGCTTTTTTTATCTGCAGTGATGAATTAAATTTTTTTTAAGAGAATGATTTGGGATTAAAAATCGTTTTAATCCTTAAGAACTTGCCTTGATTTCGTGCAACCTCATAAAAACTTGCTTTTGAACACGAGTCTTGAAGCAATAAATTGCACATAAATGTCAAAGGAGATATAAAGTTAATAAATAAATTATAGAGTAAACGGAGCAAATGTTAAATACACATTAATGAAACGTTTTATAAGTTATCTCGTAAAAATAAAACTTTTTATGAGGAACAAAACAACCACTGAAAATGGCGATGCCAAGAGTTTTATGGACGGATAATAGCGACCTCTTGTGGGCCCACTAAGAAGTGGCAGGGTTTAACATCAAATAAAATATTTTAATTTTAAAAAGTCCAGATTTTGTGTCTTCATTTTATAATTTTAATATACGAAATATTAAGTCAATGGAAAAGTAGCCTAATGAAGGAAAAATATATAAGAAAATGCTAGTACAACCTATAAGGAAAAACTTTTGCTGTGGAAGGTACACCTATATGATGTCTATGAGGTACAGTGGTACACAACCAAATAGGCCTATTTCTTTAATTTTATATCTTTAATGCAATTGGGTGAAATACTCAACCAATCCGATTCAACCTTTTCTCTGATTGGAAGGTGGAAACCTGTCAATCAAGTAGAAAATAGGAGGAGCTTAAGTTCTACACCGAAACCAATGGTCAGTTACATGAAAGCTTCCTAAAGTAAAGAGCTCCGTATTATTACCTAAAGCTCGCTCAACTATCCCGAGCAGACAGGTTTAGACGCAATCCTCGATTAATATTACTATCGTTTTTACATTTTACAATTACATTAGGCCTATTATTAATTTAATTATTAATTATTCATTTTTTGGCATTAAAAAGTGTATAGTAATTCGACACAATAATACTTATCCAAAACAAATCAACAAAGAATTTGCGATGATAGAACAGGTTAGTCCATCTAAATATAGCCTACTAATTAACACTAATATATCTATATCCATATGGTAATTTTTGAGCCATAATGCCGTAATATCCTAAATATATATATATATATATATATATATTTTATAGGCTATAACTATAGCCTAAACAAGTAAAATAACAACAATAATGTAGTAGCTATAAAACTAATAGAATTATTCGTTGGCCCTAAAAGTACATTTTAAGTGTCTTCTAATTAGATTTACACGGATAAACCATTAATCGTGAACTCGAGCAGAAGGTTTTATAAATGCACAAAATGAGTGGCGCATGCGCCCTCCAGTGTCCTTCGACTACATTACAATCGTGACGTCATCACAACACAAGGTATTTCCCTATCTACATCTTTCTAAACCGATACGCAAAAGTTTCTGTATACACAATAAACCACTAACGTTCCTTTTTTAACATACAAAATCATCTGGCAGTAAAAACGGCAACTGTTGCCAATATGAGTGCAAATTATCGAAATCAATATTACATAGTAGCCAATTCTAAGGGCGTTTTGCGCTACATTATATCGTGTGAGGCTAAACTCTTCCCTGAAAAAACGCCCATGTGCGCAGAGAAATTCAGCCAGGTCTTGCTCTGGTCTCGGGATGCGCCTTTAAGGATTCCTCCCCCGGTTTCCTGAACTGACCTCTTCCCTTTGAAACCACTTCCTCCCCTTCTCCCAATCGGCCATGTTTAATTTGACTCATTCATGAAAAGTTATGTAAACACAACAGTAAAGCCATGATCGTGAAGGCGACATAGTACGCGATGCTAGATTACTGACCAGCACTGTGATCTTCCGTGTGGATTCACCGCGTTGTCTTGTACTGAGACTGATCATTTGCACGACCATTAATCGCCAGCAGTGGGAATAAAAGAATAGCGCGTGAACTGCGCGTGAGGCTTCGGCAGGTGGGCACGCGCACTCATCAAATTCACACCAGTGGCGTACAATGAACATAATCAAATACATCAAAACAACCATTCATAATATTAACCTGCTTGGTCAGTGACTGTGAAAGTTTAGCTAGTCGAAAATGATACGTCATAAATATTGTGGGGATTTCACTGGCGTATTGTCATTGTTTCATTAAGGATTTCCTTGATGTCAAGTGCAACATCGCTTGATACATTAACAGAAAACATACATAAGTATCAAGTGGAAGATTATTTTAAAAGTCCTCCGACTTTATTGGTAAACAACAATTCTATGTATAAAGTAGTATTTGTGATATCTGGGCCTATCAAAAACCAAATCATCGTCACGAACTAATTTCCTTAAGTCTCTTTATGTCAAATTATCCTATTTTATAGGTACATGTCTGCTAAACCTAATATATAAATAGATTTTGAAATATGTAAGCCTTTGAAAATATAATTAAATGCTGTGTTTTTATAGGAAATCATGAGGAAAAAGCAGAATGTGAAAAACAGGAAAGCAGAAGAGACAACCGTTGTCCAAGAGTTTGCAGTGGACAAAATCATCCGCAGAAGAGTCAACGATGGAAAGGTTGAATACTATCTAAAGTGGAAAGGCTTTACAGAGTAAGTGTCTGGAACAATGTTGCCCGTGTGTTTCAAAAATGTATTTAATATATCTTCCATATATATGACCGATCTGTAGTTCTTCCATCAGTGCAGAGAATACCTGGGAGCCAGAGGACAACATGGACTGTCCTGAGCTGATTGAGGAGTTTCTCAGAAACCTAACCGTCTTAGGAGAGACCGATCAAGAGGGGTGTCAATCTCTAGACCATGAGTTCCAGCCCAAGCAAGAGTTAACTGAGCTAGACGCTGATACGGTTAGTCTCTTTATATACTTCTGTGCCGTTTACTTTCACTCCTAATGGTATTACTGCACTACACCGTTTCAAGATTAACATTACAATTCCTGAATATCAATACATTTAATTGCAATTGATAAACTGTTAAATACTTGCTATATTATGAGTAATTGTTGTATTTTGTGTAGAAAGCAGTGAAGTCCAATCTTGGATCTGGATGGCCGCCTTCCTGCATTTTTTAGCTCCAACCCTATTAAACACACCTAAACCAGCTAATCAAGGTCATCAGGATTTTTGGAGCAGGGTGGAGCTAAACTCAGCAGAAGGGTGGTTCTCCACGACCAGGATTGTACACCTTTAGTATTGAGTTTTAGTTATTTTCAAAATCTTGTCAGGCTTTATGCTAGTTTGGTTCAGTGTCTGGAATCATGCAGGCTCACCAGCAGCTTCAGGAAGAACTCATTGAGAGAGGTAATGAGGAGGTTGCTGAACACAGCGCAGAGATCCCAGCAGGACAATCCAGCCACCCAGAACCTGACTGCATCATCGGCTGCACAGACCAACAGGGAGAGATGATGTTTCTCATCAAGTGGTAATATTTCTGCTCTGGATCATTTGTGGAGATTTTTGTCATTCCACACTACTTTGTTCATTTTTTTTTTCATTAGAAGCACATGGTTGCCAGGTGGAATATAATTACTAAAATGAAAAATAAAAAAATAAAATCGAATTCAAAAGTAAAACATGTATATTACCTCAGTAATATTTAAATAACATTATGACCATACTCTTTCAGTGTTGTTTAGTATGAAATATTACATACTAGTTTAGGTTTTAGTGATTTTGATTGATCTTTTTTTCATTAGTTTTGGGGTTTTATATTACATATTTATATTTATCCTAATTTAATTTACTTTTATTTTAGTTACTTGCTAAGTTTGTCTAATTCATAAAAACTTTAAAGGAGTAGTTCACTTTTAAAAAAAACTTTTGCTGATAATTTACATGGATATACATCCAAGATATCCATGTATTTCTTTCTTCAGTCAAAAAGAAATTTAAGGTTTTTGATGAAAACATTCCAAGATTTTTCTCCATATAGTGGACTTCATTGGGAACCAAATGATTAAAATGGCTTTAAACGATTCCGGAAGATGAATAAGGTGCTGATCAAGTGAAATGATCGCTCATTTAAAAAAAAAAGAAGTTTAAGTTTTATAAGTTCAATTGGTCGCCTTGCTCTGTTCTGTGATGCGCGTTCGTGACTCTCCTGTTCGAACTCGTTCATCAAAATGAACAAATCTTTTTTCGTGTCATTTGGTTCATTCAACAAACAAAATTAACAAATTGACTCAGAGAAATATTTGTTCATTTTGATGAACGAGTTCGAACAGGAGAGTTTGAGCTTATAAAACTTAAAGTTTGTTATTTTTTTTTTAAATGAGGGATCGTTTCGCTTGATAAGACCCTTATTCATCATCTGGAATCGTTGAAAGCCCTTTGAACAGTTTGCAGGTTGCACTTAAACTGTCTTTTGGACCTTGAACCGTTTGGTGCCCAGTAAAGTGCATTATATGGAGAAAAATTTCATCAAAAACTTTAATTTCTTTTCGACTGAAGAAAGAATGACATGGTCATCTTGAATGACATGGAGGTGAGTAAATTATCAGCAAAAGTTTTTTTTTTTTAAAGTGAACTACTCCTTTAATTTAACGTAATTCTTTTAATTTAAACGTAATTTTCATTTTTAATTCTTTTAGTTAACCATACTGTTCTGCTTAAAGTTAATACTGATACCTCACAGCAAAAAGATGGCGTAGTTTACAATTCTGTTGCCGGTGATTATGTGCTTTTAATTTGCTGCGTTTGTCCATTAACACTGATCATTATTTCTTTATTTCATCGCAGGAAAAACACAGATGAGGTAGCTTTACTGTCAGCCAGGGAGGCCAGTAAAAGGTGGCCCCAGATGGTAATCCGCTTTTACGAGGATAAGCTGACCTGGCATGGTGAAGACGAGCAGCGAGAGGGAAATATGTAGCAGTGAAAACTACTGTACCTCCTGGCAGCTTTACACATACACAAACACTGTGGCATACGTTTCCTGTTTGACATAGCGTGTTTTCAAAGTGTGTGAATCCACAGCCCAATGTGAAGCTCTTCCTAACACACTAACCTGTAGAAATGTGAGTGGAGTATTAGAGCGCTACTGTAGTGTACAAGTGGTTTATTAATCGAACGTCATTGTGTCTCTTGGTCTGTTGTTTGAAAAGTTCACTTGTGATGTTCATTCTTCTGTCCTCTTTGTTACTATGATCTGAACTGTGATTTAACATAGGAGATGACGACGGATGTACAAAACCTGCTCGGGAGGAACTGTTTGTTGTGTAAATGTACTATAAACCCCCCTGGATACGCACTTACTCGAGTTATACTGTGATGGATTCCGTGATCTGTGAGAGCATAAAGTGTGGCTCATGCAGGTATAAATCCTTAGATTTGCACAAAACAGATTCTGGAATGTAGCCTATACAATCACATTTTTGTGAACATCGACATACCGGTTAGTGTCACTTTCATAGCAGTAGTGTCTTTGAGGTTTTGTGTTTAAGACCTTTGTCTTGTAGTTTCACTCTTCTGGCTTCCTGTTTTCTGTAAAGATCACTGTTAACATTAGTTACAGTGAACCATCTCTATAGGTGCTTTAAATAAACACAAAATTACCTCAGAAGTGTTGTGATCATTCTTATAAAACTGTTAATTTGCAGTCCTCTGTAAAAAGGTGTTTTAAAAAAAAATAATAATCTTTGCTACATTATAGGAGAAATGGATAAAGCGGTCTTTTCTTACCAGTTTGTGCTTTTGAATATCAAAATGCTCAATTAAATTTGACAATAACCAGTCTGTAATATCAAGAGGTTTGAAAATCTACAAGCAGAGCCTAAAATGAACGTTTTGTCAAACCTACCAATGGCCGGAGACTTTTTATATTATTTTATCGGCCGTAAATACATTTTACCAGCTATGAAACATATAATAATCCACATGAAACTTGCAGACGTTATTCTGTCAAGAGCAGTGAGCGATTGTTTCCTTGTCTTTTGTTGTTTGATTAACATTAAAAACACAGACAGCATCAGGAACATTAGGCTGCTGTCACTTTAAGAGCTAATGCATGGGTCCAATATACTGCTACACATGTTTTTTTCTCTCTCAATAGTTTCTTAAAGGTGTAGTTCACTTTAAATCCAAGATATCCATGTCATTCTTTCTTCAGTTGAAAAGAAATTAAGGTTTTTGATAAACATTCCAGGATTTTTCTCCATATAATGGACTTCAATGGGAACCAAATGGTTCAAGGTCCAAAAGACAGATTTCAGATGATGAATAAGGGTCTTAACAAGTGAAACTTTCAGCCATTTAAAAAAGAAATAACAAAGTTTAAGTTTTGTAAGCTCAAATGGTCGCCTTGCTCTGTTCTGTGATGCACATTCGTGACTCTCCTGTTCGAACTCGTTTATCAAAATGAACGAATCTTTTTTGTGTCATTTGGTTCATTCAACGAACGAAATGAACGAGTTGACTCGAGAAAAGATTTGTTCATTTTTTCACAGGAGAGTCACGAACGTGCATCACAGAACAGAGCAAGGCAACCATTTGAGCTTACAAAACTTAAACTTTTTTTTTTTAAAGTTAAACTTAAATAAACTTAAACTAATTTTTTTTAAAAGAGCGATCGTTTCGCTTGATAAGACCCTTATTCATCATCTGAAATCATTAAAAAGCCCTTTCAACAGTTTGCAGTTTGCACTGAAACGGTGTTTTGGACCTTGAACCGTTTGGTTCCCATTGAAGACCATTATTTGGAGAAAAATCCTGGAATGTTTTCATCAAAAACCTTAATTTCTTTTCGACTGAAGAAAGAAAGACATTGACATCTTGGATGACATGGGGGTGAGTAAATTATCAGCTAAAGTTTTTTTTTTTTTTTAATTATCAGCTAAACTATTCCTTTAAGACATAACTGACTGTTATATTTACCAGGACGAGCATTTTGACTTGAATATGTCTGTTCAAGCGCAAGAAGACGCGAAAGAGAACTCAATTAATTATTTGCCGTACATGCTAGACGTTTACATACAGAAAACTTTCCTCACAGCACATAAGTAACAAATTCATTTCCCTGTCTCATCTTCTTACACTTGAATATTTAATATATATATTTAAGATTTAAGCAAGGCTTAAATACTGGTGACTATCTAGCGCTGACCCGAGTGTCATTCACATTTGTTCATGTTCTGTTAATGAATTAATATGAGCATTTCTAGAACTACTGGTGATATTCTGTTTCATAGACTCTGCAACACAAACTTTTACTCGCATGTGGCGCTTGACGAGTGTTACGTTCAGGCCCTGGCTACAAGTCAGCAGTCCTTGAATAACAGTTTAAGTACTGCTATAGTTGTTTCAAACATGCAGGTGTTATGATTATGGTACCATTTTTTCCAGCTGCTTTTTCCTGCTCCTTTTATTTTTAATGACGCTGCTAGTCTGCTATGTCTCAGGTGGCTGGTAAAAATGAAGCACCGCTGTCAGTCAGAGACACAAAACGAGCTCTGATGTTTTTCCCTAGTCTATACAGTCCCCATGAATCAGCCCCAGTTGGTCAACAAGACCAATGTCTCATGAAAATACTTCCTTCTTTATTCTTCCCATTTTTAAACCTCAGAGTACTGTTTATGTGTTCCCGTCCAATGTGAGTTTGTGAGCGTGTGTGCGAGGTCTTTTTTTCACGTTTGGACGTATGCAGGAATTCACTGGAGTGTGGGTGAGGGACCCTCGCATCCAGAAGGAAGATTTCTGGCATGCCTACATGGATTATGAAATCTGTATACATGTAAGTGCAATAGAAATGTATATCGGAGACAAAATGGGCAGAAACTCCCTGATCGTTCTCTGTATTTTATATTCACTTAGACAAACAGTTTGGCCTTCACTAAGAAGTGTTCCTGTGTACGGCGGAGATACAGCGAGTTTGTGTGGCTAAGAAAGAAGCTACAGGAAAATGCCATGCTCATGTATGTAAGCACTGCATCATATTCCAGTTATTTACTTTGTTCAGTAATGGCGCACTGATGGTTATAGGTTTGTAATAGGGTCAATGATGTATTTTTTAAAAAAGTATGTATATTTGTATTCATGTTGGTTACTCAAGGTTTTATGCCATTTTCAAGAAAGACTAAAAATCTGACACATACAGTATACAGTGCCTGGCCAAAAAGTTGCTGTGTGGATTTAAATTGAAAATGTTTGGCAACCGTTCTTCTAGCTCTAATTGATGTAGTATGTAGGAAGATACTTAATGGATATATTCCAGATTGACAATGTCAAGATTCATCAGGCTCAAATTGTGAAAGAATGGTTGGGAGGGAGAATGAAGAAACATTTTCACATTTGAATCACACCTCTGAGTCATTGGGATGTGCTGAAGAAGAATTTACAGAATTTACTTCATTGCTGCACAGAGTACAAGATCTTGACCAAAAATGTATGCACCTCTTGATGGAAATAAATGTTGTGATGTTATTTCCAACAAGAGGTGCATTATTGTTTTTTTGGTTGTGCAGTGTATTTGTATGCATGTTGGTTTCTTTAAGTTACAATTTTCAAGAAAGACTACAAATTAAATGAAATATTTGTCACATTTTTCCTTACTCCTGGAATGTGATTGTACACAAGTTTATGAAAGTCATTGTATACAGTATGTGAGACTTACATATTTAATCTATTTTTAAAATAAATAAATGAGCGTTACTTCATTGACCTAATATACACCTCGATTAATTCAAATAAAATGTAGGTAATTTATTATTATTTACAAATTACTAATTGTTGCTAATTACAAGGATTGTTTTAGTGTAATGTATATATTTTATTGTCTAATAATATTTTGAATGAGCTGACATTTTTATATTTTCAGTAGTTCAAATTTAAATACTTTTGTTGTAATTTTAGTACTTTAACTTTTGTTGTAATTTTAGTACTTTAACTTAAAAATTTACCTAAAATTTAGGTAAAATTTACCTAAAATTTAGGTAATTTATTATTATTTACAAATTACTAATTGTTGCTAATTACAAGGATTGTTTTAGTGTAATGTATATATTTTATTGTCTATTAATATTTCGAATGAGCTGACATTTTTATATTTTCAGTAGTTCAAATTTAAATACTTTTGTTGTAATTTTAGTACTTTAACTTAAACTTAGGCACTAAACTGAACTAAACTAAACTGAGTGCAATTTTTTAAGTTAATCGTTTTATTTATCTAATATTTGACTTTATTTAACAAAAAAAAATCAATAGTTTTAGTTAACAAAAACAATACTGTTAACTACCATTGGCAGCTGTGTTGATGCAGATATATTCAAGTTTTCTTTCTGTGTGACGCATGCCAACTGAATCTTTGTGGTTGTCTATGAATTGCAGAACACATCTACCCAAACTTCCTCCAAAAAACCCGTTCTTCAGTCTCAACAATGCCAGAGAAATTGGAGTCCGTATGCAGGGACTCCGAAAATTTCTAGAAGGGTAAGTATCAGAATAGCCCTAAAGAATAATGTAAAATCATGACTGAAAGAATGCATTTAGCTTGAGAACATGTGACATATCTCTGGTACTGTATATCTCGACTCATAGAAAATGCAGTAAATGTAATGGTTATATGCTTACAGCGTGGTACACAGTCCGGTCCTGCTGTCGGACAGTTGCTTGCACCTCTTCCTACAGTCCCAACTGAGCGTGAAACAAATGGAGGCCTGTGCTGAAGGCAGGAGTCGCTACACAGTGTCTGAGGCCATTCACAGTCTTGGCTCAGGAAACAAACGCTTTGATTCTCAATCTGAGGAGAACATGGAAGAGGAGGAATCTGAGTGATTGACTATTTCTTGCCAATAAAATGGAGCAAATCAAATAAATTTACAAAGGCATTTTTGAAGTGAAACCCAAGAGGGACAATGAAAAATGAAACAAGTTACTGTCATTCATTGTTCAGTAAAACCCTTTTTCTCTGTAGCTACTGATAATCTGTATTGAAGAAGATAATCTAATAAATTACATTATTTAATCCACAGTTGCACACGCATTAATGTCTTGCTTGGCAATCAAATTAATGTATAAAAGCATAATGTGGCCTGTGTGGAAGACAGTTTGTTGTTAAAACTACAGATGTGTGAGTTGAGAGGTTTACGAGAGGGAATTTATGTTTGCGTGTGAAGTCCCTTAAACGCAATAACCACATCCTAATAAGCAAATACAGAGCATTAGGACATTATGTGATTTAAACCCAACCGGAGCTAAATCCCAATAATAATCTCTACTCAAACAATTTTACTACCATAGTTAGCTATAAAATATCACTGTCTGGATGTCATGTCATACAAATTGTGCCTTCTCATAAATATTTAACAGTCGTTTGAGAACATACTTGACCAGCAGATGGCGCCGCAGCTCTTCTGTCTTTCCATGCGTCGGTCTCATCCTGCAAAACCATCAATGTTTGATCAAACGAGTGAAAGCCTTAAGCAAGCAGTATTTTCCCTTTTCAAATTATCCACTGCTCTCACTGTCGTTGACTGGGACATCAAATCATCAAGACCTTATAGAACAGGAGAATTATATCGCCAAAAGCCAAACAGTTCAAAATAAGACCATCAAAAAGGCCTGCAAGCAAACTCAATAAACTGAAATCATCAAGGCAAAAATATAGGCTATATTTAATGAGTGGTGAATGTTTGGTTTGTTTGGAGCCAGGGCTGTATTTTATTTATTTATTTATTTTGGAGTAAGAATTATGTATTGGATTATAGGCTATATTGAACTGAATTATGTAATTATGTTCTGATTCGATTAATAAGCTTGCATTCGATTCTCATCTTTCAATATTTACATTGTGCAGTAGACTCTCAACTAGCTGTAAGGAAACCTGTCAGCTGGTAGCAGCAAAATGCTCCTAGAAAGTTCGTTTTTATAGCTAACGAACATGATAGTCATTGAATGGCTTTACGTGATGTTCACAAGCAGTTTTATTCATGTCTTTCCACGGTTGAATTACTCATTGAAAGATTACAAGACATGACACATTTTAGTAAGCTATAAGGCTATCTTTCAACATACCTTGGCTTGTCATGTCACATTAAAGGGGTGGTTTAGTCCTCTTTTTCTTTGCATGATTGTGTTTATGGGGTGCAATATAACATGTATTCGTGGTTTTTCTTTTTTAAAAAGTCTTATTTTTCATAAACTTCACCTTTATCGTCAGCCGCGCTCTCCCCTGTCCCCTGAACGAGCGGTTTACTTCCTGATTCTATGAAAACACTCCCTCAGAAACACGTCGTGGGCTCAGATTGGTTCGTTTGGGTGGGTGTGTTGTGATTGGCTAAACTGTCGCTCACGTTGTCCGGAAGGTTAACGCCTATATTGACCTTATTCAGAGCAGCGCCATGACAGGTATGAAAGTGAGGCTGTGAGGGATAGACTTACCGTGTTTCCAATGGCATCCGCTGTAAAGAGCTGAATAAAGCGGCTAGATTACTTATAATTTTCCACAGTTTACATTGTCAGGAGTTTCTTGTCAACTGACATTTCATGGAAATATATTTTTCCTGTGTTTCATGAGCAGAACAATCCGAAAACACATTAAATAACAGTACAGCCCATTGAAGAGATGCAAGTCTATCCCTCACAGCCTCGCTTTCATTCTCACTAAAAATCAAAGATGGCGCTGCCGTGAATAAGGCGTATTACCTTACGGGGAAACGCCAGCTCCGGTCCAGATGTAAATAATGGTGTCGAGCTGCAGTATCAGTGAGGCAGAATCAGACCGAGAAAGCCACGATGAAGCGAGTCAAACAGAATCACACCACACACGGCTCTTACTAAACGTTTCTGAATGATAAGTTGACATATTTTTTAACCATATACACGTTTGTTTTACACAATGGCATCTGACTGGCAACGATAGCAACTGAGCAACTGACTGGCTAACACTAATGTTAAGCACAAACAGCGGTGGCAAGTTTACGTTCTTGATCAAATCGAAAATAACGTCATTAAGCATATATACATGAAAAATACGCTTAAAACATTAGTACTTATACAAAATTCTGATCCATAATGTTTGTACGCGTTTGTCGTAGACACAAAATACTAGCATAACTAGTAGCATATAGTGGCTATAAAAGCCAGCGCTGGCATTTTGAAAAAATAAAACATAAATAAAACACAGGCTAACGTTACATCTGGAATTATACATGCAAATACATTTAAAACGATTAAGTCTTAGCCTACTTACAGGTTGTGGTCCAACAACTGCTGCCTCTGGTTTTAAAGTTGGATCTGCTTCATTGTTTATTAACAGTTTCTTGCTGCATTGATCTCGTGGAGATTCTGGAAGCTGTCTTCCGTAAAATGAGCAGCACAGAGAGCTAGATTACGATCGTCACTTTCAGGAACATAATCAAACATAAATTGTATCCATTGTTGATGAAGTAGCATTCCGTGGGAAGCTTGAAACACAGAAGACCTGACAGCTGCGTGAACACAACTCACTCGACGTGCTGCAGAAATATGCACATGCCCTTTCCTGCATATTCCGAAGGGAGTGGTTGATGCAAATGTGCGGGTTAGTGACGTACCATAACCCGTTGCAGTCCCAATCAAGTCGTTTTTGTAGGCGTTTACACTTCCTGGTTTTTAAAAGACAATATCTCTGCTTACATTGAACTTTCAGCGCTGCAACTTTGCAGATACTGTTAATGCACCATCAGCAACATTACACACTATTTAAAATCAAAAAAGTGAACCTGGAATCTACCACCCCTTTAAGGTTACTTTCAAAAATTAAAATCCTGTCATCATTACTGCATGGGCCTATTGTTCCAAACATGTAGTTCCTTTCATCTGCAAAATACAAATTAAGATATTTTTACTCAATCTGAGAGATCTGTGTTCCTTCATTAACAGTCCACTTACCCACTTTGATCCTTAAAGTTCATTAAGAACTCACAAAACTAATGTTTGTATATAACTGCTGACTCAATAAAATGCGATTTTATTTGGACCTTGTTTGTCTTTAAAATTATAGTGATAGCCTACTGATATATATGAATAATGTTAAGCGTAAGCCTAGCTAATGTTAGCAGTGCAGCTAATAGGCAAGGCAGCCTGGATGTACTTTTATAAGTTAGCCTACGCTACTACATTACAGACACCACCGCTAATACACAAAACCACGAAACACGTCTTTTTTCTGCCTCCCGGTTGCGTGCGCAAGCAGTGATGACCTTGTCGAGAAATCTAAGCATGACAGACTACAGATGACAGAATTAATTTTGGGGGGTGAACCCTTTAAAGAGTGCCAAAAAGGTTTTATTTTTATTGTTTTGAATTTTGTAAGAATTTTGTAATTGAATTTTGCATTCGCAGGACCAGCCTGACAAAAACACTCCTTAATTGTCAATTGATGACACCTGTAAAAAAGGAATTGCTATTCATGTTCGGGGTAACGGGGATCAGCCAGTCAGCGCCATTGTTTCGGGTCACAGAGAGGACACCTGTTTACGTAGACTGATAAGTTTCGTTTTTGAGGTTTTGAGTATTGAGAACAGCTGATGAACAGAGACATTTTCACTCCCGCCAAGCAACAGAGTATAGGAGCTCAACCCACCCCAGACTTTTGTAGAGGGAACCCACGTGAGTTTGCTAGGCTAAAGACCTCCTGGAAAATCTCCTCTCCAAGGATGTACAGAGAGGTTTAAATATCAGATTCTAGGTGATCATCTCAAAATTGAAGAAGCATTTCTCATACACAAACTCTACCCAACCCTACACCGACACAATGGCCTCCTTAACAGAGCACTATGAGCAACCTCACCAGCTAGCATTAGAGCGCATTGCAGACTAACATCCATAGCCAGGACATTGCTGCCTTTAAAGGATTTGCCCTCAGAGTGAGAGCCCTGGTTGGCGTGCTCCAAGCTTAGAGAAAAAGACCATATTGAGCTTCAGTGTGGGTCTCATATCACTAGGCTTATGACCAAGCTCACACAAGACATGTGGTCTGGAATTTATGAGACATCTACATCCCCTCTGCATCGTTGTCCCTACAGTATTAGACTTTGCCAGCTGGCTGGAGTTTGAGCTGCAGATTCAGGAGTATGGATATGAGTCTCGACCCAGAGAGCACCCCCAGACAGTAAAAGTGAGAGATGGAAGGACTCAAAGTCCATGTAGCCGAACAATCTTCAAGTGGCCCGACTGTCCCAGTATTCCCATCCACCAATCCACAAGTAGCCCTGCCCTGCCCATACTGTACCGATGCCCAGCATTACCTGAACCAGTGCATTAAATTCAGCCACCTGATCTGAAGGCACATGCGCCGGAAGTGATCGCTTGCGTGTGTACGTCACTCATTATTTACACAGAGATTTCAGAAGTTTTACCTTTCACTGTGAAGATCTAAACATATTTAGATATACATGAAATAGCAATGGAAGACAATTTCGATATATCTAAATATGTTTAGATCTTCACAGTGAAAGGTAAAACTTCCGAAATCTCTGTGTAAACAATGAGTGACGTACACATGCAAGCGATCACTTCCGACGCATGCGCAGACTAAAGCAACCGCGTCTTCAGATCACTTGGACATGGCTGTGGTTACACGAGGTAAAAACGATATAAATACTGTTCGTTTTCTCACACAAACCGCTCGTTTCGTGTCTTAGGCCATCAATGTGTACTTACATTTACGAGTCATTAAATCATGTTTAATTTTGACTTCTCTGTGCATACTTTATGAGGTGGACCAAGGGAGGACCCCCTAAACCTGCATTATATGACTGATAGACAACAACGGTTTGACCAAAAAATATCAAAATTGAAAATACTGTGGAAACAAAGACACCTACATTTTGGATGCCCTTGAGGTAAGCTAAAACATATCAAAAATTAATTTCAAAGTGAACTATCCCTTTAAGAGACTTCATGAAATTTTCATTACAAGGAGATTCCATTGCCCCAACTCTTCCTGCCTTGCTTGTACCTTTCAAACAGGCAAAGGTTCATATGTGAAGACTCGCCCAACAGGTTGAAATGTTCCTCTAATCGCCTGCCCCCTGAACATCACTCGCCGCGGCTCCCTAAAGAACCCTGACTGCCAGCTGCTGCTGTCTCTCTAACGATGGAGACCGTCTTAATAGACTCTGCACACCCTCAGCTGCCTGATAGCAGTGCTGGCAGCACCGGGCCTGAGACTCCCACTGGACGCACAAATACCAGTAAAAGAAACCGGAGGTGTGTATGCGTCAAACAGACAAGCCGCTTCTACGGTTGCATGAGGGCAATACCAGGTTGACAGGCAGAGTCCCAGTGCAGGCTGCTGTGTTGGTTAATGTCAGCGGCCTGTCATCCTGTCCACCTTCCAAGATGACGTGCTTGGCCCTTGCTGTGACATCTTCATTAGGTGTATTATTTATTCAGCAGGCCAGTCAGAACAACTGAAAGGTGACATTTGTATTATACTGTACCATCTAAAGCATCTGTTTTTCTGTGAGCTCCTTCAGCTGTTTAATCCAGTTGTGAATCATACTTCTACACAAGATAATAACAAAAAAAAAAGCAAATGAGAATAAGAAACAAACTTTATGATTTCATTCATCCCATAATTTATTGCTGATTTGAATATGTTATTAAAATGTAATTTTGGCAAGAGGCTTTTTGAGATTTGGGTTTTTCCTCATTTAATTATACACGGGGTGTACTTGCATGAATGAAAACAGCTGATTGCATTTTCATGATGGCTGCTATTTGTACTGATTTGCCTCTTCCCTTGTATAGATCACTAAATTCATTTAATTTGCACTTGTAGTGTACTAAAATAAACTTAAAAGTATATTTAAAAAAACTGCTTGCAGATAATATAATATCAGTGAAATAAAAGTCCACTTAAAGATGCTCTATGTATTTTTTAGCAGCCTCTGTCGGTGATGTTTCAGATTTCAACCTTATTTTACAAGAGCGTTCGTGCTCCTGCGCATGCTTGAACACAAGAGCGAGTACTCATGGTACACAGCCACACTGCGACTTTCAACACACCGGAGAAAGCATCACACAACATGCTGGAAACACAAGTAAACTCCCACTGAAATGTTACAGTAATAGACTACTTTTATCAGCTTGACATTGAACTAATGCTCCATGCTCATTTCGTATGAAGTAACATTACTGTACTGAATGTGTCTGGAAATGTGTATTGAAAACTTGTAATTTACAGTATCACAATAAAAACAGCGGAGGACTCTCCATAATTCGAACACTCTGCCGATCGATTCAAGCTTGGCCTGACGAGCTTCAGCAGATACTGAGATTTTTGTTTCGTTTAGTTTTTTATATTTATGTGGAGTTTGTGGTAGAGTCTGTGTTGTGCTGGAGGCAGGTCGTTTTTTTGGTGTTATCATACTCCATGTCGTCAGCTGCAGTGCTGTCGCATGATAGACTGTAAAAGGAGAAAGGCAGAAAGAGGAGACTTCACATAGAAATAGGAATACTGCCCTTAAGAGGTAATAGCAAAACCCGACAAGTGGATCATTGTAATGTGTCATTACAACCCTTTCACACACGGGCTTTCACAAAAGGGATTCATTTTAGGAAAAAAAAGTTACATTTAGCACCTTTAAGTATACTTAAAGAGAATAGGCTACTTTCTTAACACAATTAAGTACACTCAAACACTTCAGATATAGAAGATTATGCAATGGGCAATATGGTGGAATAAGTCCCACCTTCTAAATAAAAGAGCAAATCACCAACTGATAAAGTCGATGAGTCCATTTTAGCTACGATTAGAAGCTCCATATCAAAGCCACTTGAAGGCAAGGTTGGCAAAAAAAGCTTGATAGTTATCAAGGCACACGTGATCCATGTTGGCCGTTATAACATCTCTGTCTAGATGCTTTAGAAACAATCAGTGTTCTGACAGCACATGCTGTAACACTAAATCCAAGGAAGGCGAAGATGAAGCAAACAGCTGTGATGATAATTAGTGTCCAAAGGACACTGTCCATTGAAACTAATGTGTGGTGGAAAACAAAGACAAAGAAACAAAATTGACTAATAAAAAAAAACAACACAAACTAAAAGTCCTTGGTGACAGAACACCTCCCTCCGAGGAAGCGGTGGTAACGCTTCCTTTTACAGTCCAGTTACCCATGTAAATACTATGTACTTATCTTAGTAACTACAATTACTGGGTAATAACTAGTACTAACCCTGAACCTACCCCTAAACCTACCCCTGTTCCATGTACTTACCTTACATTAGCAGTACTTTCTAGGTAAGTACACTGTAAGTACCCTGCAAGTACTGTACTGTAAAAGGAAGCGTTACCGAAGCGGCTTTGGAGAAGGAGGAAGAAGAGTTGGCAAAGGGATGAAAACAAGAGGAGGCAAAGGGCTGCTGAGGGTTGGTAGCGACAGAGGAGGGGCAACCTCCGAACGATGACGAGATCCCAACAGTGAAGATGGAAACGGCCCGATGGAACAGACCCAGAGCTTTCCAATGCCGACAGCCCACGGCGATGTTGAGGGAAGGAGGAGCCAAGATGGTGTTGTGGTGGCTGATGACCAACAGAGATTAAGGTGTAGAATCTGAAGACGCAGATAGGGGTCGATGGAGCCGAGTGATGACGCAGGTTCAGGAGACCTTGACACAGCTGCTGCGACAAGCGTTGGATGCGGAGCCAGAGTACCCAAGGACTGGGGCGATGCCGCCCGGTGTGACCGAGGACAGAGGTGAAGCCGAAGGGAAGGAGGAAACCGCTGTAGCCACAGGGGTGGAGGGATGGAGCGCAGCAGACGGCCCATATAGCTGTGGCGGAAGTAGAGTGATGACTGACCAAAGGGTGGCACAAGGGAACCCGGTGTAGCCGCAAGGCCGAGGGTCTCCGGTGAAGCCTGAAGGTGGGAGTAGCCAAGGCAGAGCCGACAGATCGACGGGTCGAGATGGAACAAAGGGAAAAGACGCCAAAGGGGGTACCGCAGGCTCTTGGTGGTTGCCGAAAAAAAATCTTGACAGAATGATGGTAAGTATGACAAAGTCCATGCAGGTCAATGAAACTAATAGATCACAGTCCTTAAATAGTGGTGTTTCACAACAAACTGATTCTGGTCCAAACAAGTAGAAGAAATGGTAATTTGCCACGATCCAGAACAGTGATTTCAGGGTCTCGTCGTCATAAGGGGAGTTGACTGTGAGAAAAAAGAAGTGAATTTTGGGGTACCACAGTGGTACCACCCGAACCAGTCTAAAATAGTCCCAATATAAACACTTATCATAGGTGTACCGTAGTGATACATGATAAGACATGAACACGGTTTGGAAAATGGATTCATAATGTACTTGCTCATTATGTAATCTTTGTAAATTTTGAACACAAAAAAGTTACAGACTGCAGCTTTAAATACACAGTGATGATGACAAAATTATGAAAAGCTGTGGTGATGAGCAGTGTCCAGAAACTAATGCATCTGTAAACTAAACACAAGTGACCAATGAAAACAAACTAAATGTCCATGGACTGAACTAATACAAATCTGTAATTACAAATATATTTAAATACATGACATGAAACTTTCAATAGAAATCACATTAAAGTATCTTTTATTTTACCACAAATGTTTATCACTCGGCAATACCATATTTCAATGATAACGTAATTATGAAAAGATATTTTAAATATGTATATTTTCATTGAATTGTACTTAAGCTGCAATTAAGTGTCCAAAAACATTAAGTGAAGAAGTGATGAAACTTTAAGACTTGTTCACCATCTGTAAAGACTGCTTATACAGACTGCTAAAAGAAGCTAGATGCTATGCTAATGTCATATGCCGTTAGCTAGAACACGTCTGACACATTTGCTACATTAATTAGATTACTGTGTCGTCCGGAGGTGAGGGTGATATTCATTATAAATTCATAATCGGGGAAACAAAGGGCTCCCGGCTGTATGACTGACAGGTAAAGTCACCTTTGGACCTCCTCTACTCAGCATAGACCAGCGAGGGCAGCAGAGAGCTCACCAAATTGGGGTTGAGAGGACACACTGCTGAAGCTGTCTTATTAAACCACACAGGGTTTGTTGAGTTGTCTGTGATGTGTGTGTGTGTGTGTGTGTGTGTGTGTGTGAGAGAGAGAGATTGTGAGTGTATGCGTGTGAAGGCAAAGCGTACAGTGGGCATGAGTGTATGCATTACCCCTCCCGTCACTTTCACACATGGTGGTAATGAAGCTGTCATGGCCGCCAGCATGTGGATATGGTTGATATTCAAATGAGAAAGCCATTTACCTGCTGAAGACAGACCAGTCCAATTATGGGCTCAGGGCATAGACAAGGCCCAGGAATAGGGCAGATGCACTGTTCCACTGCTGTTATTTCCAGTCTGGAAAATAATTTTCAAGCTAAATTCTCTCGCATGGTGTCTAGAACACAAAGTAAGGAATATTTGATGACGGGCTGATGAATTATTAGAAAATAATGCACAACCGTGGTGGTAATGTGGCTACGACGCGAGTGTGTATAATTTTCTAATAATTGAATGGACTGGGGTCAATTATTTCGCTTAGATTATACTACGATTACCACACCTCAAGACATTGTTCAGATGTTGTATTTCAAGACATTTGTCAGGTTTTTGTCCTTAAAATGCTCTTTCGTGTAGGACTAATTTCTTAATCATCTCATTCAAAGCTTCCGTTGCTAATTCCACAACGTCACTTTAGAGCTCGAAACAAAGGTTTGAACATTGATTGCAGACTAATATTGCTCTTAATGCAGTTATTAAAGAGAGAGAGAATAGAGCCGAGTCCGTGCTTGTCTCAACAGTGTTCGACAGTAACATGTAGAAAAACTGTAAGTTTATCTGCTTCAAAAACAGCACTGTTTTTACCTCGCTTGTGTGAAATGTCATGTAGCATTTAAGTTACTAAACTATTTTACTAATAAAAATCATCAGAGCAGCGCTGACAACACGTTTCTTTGCTTTTGTGTATGTAGCCTATGTGTGTGCGTTTGAATGGGAGAGAGAGCTGGACTCTGGAGAGAGACAATATGTGTGTTTTTATGCAATTGTTTAGCCTACTATATTTTTTTGCTTGGTCATTGTCATTGTGTGGTTTGGTTCTTTTGTAGGCTGTAAGGACCTTTGAAATAACTGAAATACTTTTTAAGTTTGTACAATTTAAAGGTCCAGACATTTTTATTTATGAGGATACAAATGTGATCTCATGCGTTAGCCTGGCACCTAGTGGTGTGGAGTACAAAATCACCACAAAAAAGGCAATTGTTTTACAGTACATTTGCTGTTGTATACTCTATTCAAAGGCATATTTGTTACCAATGAACGATTCGTTTTACAACTGAAAGTTTACAATAACTAGACGGGTTACTGAGATAGTAGTGTTTAGTTGGTGGTGTGATCAGATGACCTACTACATGCTAATTAAAACAGCCTTTTCCAGATTATTGATATAACTGGAATCATATGAGTTTACATCATTTTACACATCTGTCAAACAAATCATTTTGCAAATTTGTCAATTCGTTTCTTTAGCACTTTTTAATGAGGAAAAAAAATGAGTGATTGCACCTTTCAGGAATAGTCAATCCCAGGCCCGATGGACGTCTCCTAAATGAGAGGAGTATTGTGACAGTAAATTTCTTTTTAGCCATTTCAGATGCTGCTATTGACTTCAGCGGTATAGTGCTCCAGTCTGAGAGAGCTATTGACTAGTCTGTAATTGTCTGTTTCCCTCTTCTACAGACTGTTAACCTTGAGCTGCCACAGGGGGAAGAGGAGCAGGAATGGCCATGGCTGTCAGTCCCGCTCCACTGTCCTGACAGCACTAAAACCTGAACAGACCTTCACCTTCACCAAGTTTGCAGCAAACATGTCTTATATCTAATGCAACGGTTTTCAACAAGGGGCCTACCGGGGATCTATACAAGAGTAAAATAAATTCCTGTATCATAATTATTTTAGACAATTGATATATTTCTTGATATTCTATTTCAGGCCTAGTCATATATGTATTATAGCATAAAATATTAGATGGTTCTGTTTTAATTTATTGTTAATAGGTAATAAATTATCAGTCTTATTTATCTAATTCAAAACATATGTCAATGAATTTACATTGAAGACATACAATTATGTTTTATATGGTTAGAAAAAAAGTCATAAAAAATTCAACCTGGGAGCAAACATTTTCCCTATATAAATGTTAATTTCAGATACTGCTGATGATTCTGTTGTGTGTGTGTTTCTGTGTTCATCGTAGTGTGTGGAGGTCATCTGTTCATGCTGAATGCGCAGAATGAATTCTCCACAAACAGAAGCTGCAAAAGGTGACGGAGAGGGGAATGACTCCACAGGGGACACCACCATCTGCTTCAGGACTTGTCAGCACTTTTTATGATACCAACTGCATATTGTCTCACAACATACACGTGTTCACTCATACACAGATTAAAGTCATATTTAACATTATTTAGTTCGCATTTGACCTTTACTGTGCTTATGCAGGTATTGTGTTGTAGATCAAGTGATGATTGCCATACAGCCCTGAAATCACATCAAGATACATAAGTGATTGTTGTTGTAAAATTAAAGGGATAGTTCACTTTGAAATTAATTTTTGGTATGTTTTAGCTTACCTCAAGGGCATCCATGATGTAGGTGTTTTTGTTTCCACAGTATTTTCAGTTTTGATATTTTTAGGTCAAACTGTTGTTGTCTATCAGTCATTTAATGCAGGTATAGGGGGTCCACCTCAAAGAGCATGCACAGAGAATTTAAAATTAAACATGATTTGATGACTCGTAAATGTAAGTACACATTGATGGCCTAAGACACGAAACGAGCGGTTTATGTGAGAAAACGAACAGTATTTATATTGTTTTTACCTCGTGTAACCACAGCCATGTCCGAATGATCTGAAGGCACGGGCGCTTCGGTCTATGCATGCGTCGGAAGTGATCGCTTGTGCGTGTACGTCACTCATTGTTCACACATAGATTTCGGAAGTTTTACCTTTCACTGTGAAGATCTGTGTGTGAGAGAGGTGTTCAAATGTTAATTTGCCAATGTCCTTTGGTCTATCTCTTCAACTAGTTTCCAGTTTTCCAGTCTTACAAAATGAAAGTTCAAGACTCTTTCTTCAGCAATAAAAACAAAAATGAAAAATAAATCTGTTTATCTTAGTAATGTTTGCAAATTATTATGGTTGAATTGGATCTAGAACTACAATATCCATCATGTTTACACACCGCACTTACTCCAGATTGCTCTCAACGTGGGGACAGGAGAGGTTTCAGTCAATAAAAGGGAAAACGAAGTAACCTGCATTTCGTTTTTGAAAAAGTAACTCACATATTTTGTTGTAAATATAAAAGTAATGTGTTACTTTATTCGTTACTGGGGAAAGTAATCCGATTACATAACTCATGTTACTAAATGCATTACACCCAACACTGGTCAAGAGTCTTCTATATAGAACCCCATTGAACATTTTTTTATAAGAGTGTATCTTATCTTGTCTGGTACAACAACTGTCGCCCCCTCCAAAAAATAGGTGTAATATTCCCCCTATGAAAGATAGCAGGTTGTTGGATAAGGTCGCACAAACTGTTGTTGTAATGCCAACAAACACACACACACATGCCATCTTGCTGTGAAATTGAATTACAAACACACAGTGATCTACAAGCAAGATCCTCTTCAGAGGCTTCTTGTGTCTTTCATACAATATCTACGCTCTATCACCTTGCAATAACTCATTGTCTTCCATCAGGATCTGAAGGGGAGGGGAATCGTCTATCTGTCCTGTCTCAACATTAAGCTCCATCTGAAAAACAGCCCTCCATGCCAGCGCTGCCAATGCCAGACATCTTCCCCGTCACTCACTTGTCGGCAGGGAAATGAATCTGGATGCAGCATGTCCCCCATTCATCAGCCTTGACAGGCTACCTTTGCCTGGTTCCGCTCGGATGGGGTCCGCGTCAGTGCGGGCAGGAGAGCATATTTCTGCTGCAGATGAAGAAATTACCGTGTGTGCGGCGCTGTGAAGTGACTCGTGAATGGAGTGTCATTTGGCTGGGTGTTAAACGGCATCAAGTTGCCCTCGTCTCACAAATACTTCTAGAGGGCAAATGTAAAGATTCACATTTTATATGGCAATCATCTTTTTCAAATTCTTTCACATTATAATGGGTTGATATACTCTTGAAGATATACCATCCTCCTGAGAGCAGCTACATATTATTGTGTGTACCTTAATTGTCTTTGAATGCAAGGTACTAAAGAAATATGTGCTCTGAGAGAGTACATTCACGGTCATATTTAAACAATATCACACAAGCAAGTCTGCTTTTGTTAATGAATATTGGCCAAAACTATCTCACGACCAATTCGTACGAATTCGACAAATGATTAAAAAGTGTCTAATTCGTACGACCTCACTCGTACGAATTCGTACGATTTGTCTAAACCCACGTGATGGGTAGGTTTAGGGGCGGGGTCAGGGGTAGGTTATTCGTACGAATTCATACGAATTGGCCAATTCGTAAAACATGTACGATTTAGCAAAATCGTACTAATTCATACGAGTGAGGTCGTAAGAATTGTTACGAATTAGCCACTTTATAATCATTCGTCGAATTCGTACGACTTGGTCGTGAGATCGGGTTGATATTGGCAGTGCCATAAATAATTAAACAAATATTAGTAAAAACGGCATGATTGTTATATTGTTTTAATAAAAAAGTTCAATAAACAAGAAGTTAATAGTAAGTAAATTACATTTTAGACACAATATTGCCAGTTCCTTTGTCTTTGTTTTTACAGTCAATGAAATAGTTGCAAAAAAACATTAGGTGGTATCAAAACACATTTGGTGGATTTTTGTAAATTTGTTCCTGAACGAATCAGCCTTTTTGAGTGAAATGGTTGAGTTAATGATTCAATGACTACTGTACGTTTACATGCAGCCAATAACCCGTTCAAAACCGGGATATTAGCAATAACCTGGTCGCGAACGGCCACGTAAACACCGGCAAAACCCCGGATATGCTCACATCCCGGATTTTAAAAACTGGGATATTATACCTGGGGTACCGCTTTTCTAACCCGAATTTTTGGTCATGTAAACGCGTATCGGTATATCCCCATAGTGATTTGTGTTCTGCGCATGTTATATTCGCAAGGAATCTTGGTCTTTTGAGTAGAGAAACTTCTCGGCGCATATACGAAAATCCGCGTGCAGTATACCGGAAGTAAACATGGCGAGACACAGCACAGCATACTTTTTGAGCGAGGTCGGTAACGTTACCAGCAAAGCGCAAACAAAGGCGATTGCTATCTGACCCGAACTGTTCATTATCCGCGTGATAGATACAGGAAGAATCGGAAATGACGCATATTGCGTCTTAAGGGGTCCGTAGGTCTAGACGCTAACCATGCGTCGCCGTTTACATCGGGATATTGAAATTCCATGTATACAGGAGAAACTCTCTCTGCTCACGCATGTAAACAGACTATTCCAGCCTTTTCCTTATCCTTTAGCGTCACATAGAACGCTATATGACAAAACGGCGCTATACTACGCACATGGCACCCTTCATCGTTAAAATAACAACCCAAGGTACCCAACCCAAGGTAATCCAAGGCGTCATAAATCATATGAGACTACCCTGCCCTACCCCACACCTAAACTTACCCATCACAGCGCGGTATATTAACGATAACGGGTGCCATGTGTGTAGTATAGCGCTGTTTTGTCATATAGCGTTCTACATGACGCTAAAGGATGAGAATGCGTTGGTTATTCTTAATGTTTCAGAAACCCGAATAATGACCTTAACCCAACCATAACCCGAAAATTGGCTGCATGTAAACGTAGTCAATGACTCATTCATTAAGACATTGGCTGCATACGCAATTGCATACTTTTCTACTATGGGTGAAAAAGTAGAAATACAGTAGGCTATATGAAAGAGTAATATGTCTGAATTCACGTAATCAGCTAAAACTACCTGGATGACTAACTACTTCCATGAGGTGTGCATCTGTGGTAGGGTAGCACCATATTAATTTTTGATAGGAATGAAAAGGTAAGTAAACTCTCTGAACAATCAGATTTGTGTACTCACTGTTGTATACATGGTTCAATTGGCACTCAATCACCGGCTTTGAATCACTAAAAAAATTGGTTTTTGCTTCACACATACATTTTGTATTAACCGTCTCTTAACCTGCAGCTTTTCATCTATGGCCCATTGTATTAGACTTATTGAGACAGAGAGCCCCTTAGAGGGGAAACCAACCACTCAAAACTCAGAATGGCATCATTGTAACCTGTTCCTGAATGAATGGGCATAACCGATTTCCGCAGACACGTTTTAAATAATCGCGTGCGGTGGTTAAAAGCACCCCAACAGCCCCCACGACGTGACGGATAACAGTGCCAAAATTGCGCCAATCTAATATCTTGTTAGAGGAAGAAAGGGGAAGTGCCCAATGGGTGAGCTCTGTGTGTGTGTGAGTCTGTGTCTGGAGCTTTGGGAGGGAGAGCTTGATCTCTTGAGGGTCCCTTGTATCCATGCCAGACCATATAAATCAGCACGTGGCCCACGGCCGCAATAAGCTAGAAAATAAAAAAAGCATAAAAGTGTCGGAGTGAAATAGAGGAAGGGAGAATTCTTTTATGATGAAACTAAATTCTCCTTACACTGCAGTAGATCCACTTCCCATGGTCTGATTGTTTACTCCTGACACCATTCATCATTACGCTGCCACAAATGACTCAAATTACCACACCTGCTACTCGTATAATACCCACACAATCAGGGCTTAACACTCAGGTAATTGTTTCAGAAGGAATTCCTTCAGTAAGGCCTGGCGTGACGTCGTGTACATGTGGGAGAGAAATCAAATCCACACATTTTGGACCTGTGGTGTTGAATGTGGCTACAGTAAGATTCATGTTGATGTAAGAGTGGTCAAGAATCTAATTTTAGGGAAATGTATCAGTGCATTTTTATTTTAAATATTTTTCATTAGTTAGGGTCATTATTAATGAATGAATAGTTTGAAGCTGTGTGTATTGATGTGGCCATGTAGATAACATATACGGTAAAATTAGAAATACTCCAATATGAAAATTCTAGCCAATACAGATAAACATAATTATTTTCATGTAATGGACAATGACAAACCAAATTAAATTCAATACAATTTTGTCTGAATGAATTCAAAACACTGGCTGCAATAGACCCCCAGGGCCACAGGGTTTGATAAAGTGATTGTCTGAGAGTTTAACATTCACCTAGTCCTAGATAATACAAATGATGCATTAGTTGTTGCATTTACAGACTTACTACTCATTTGGGGTCAAGCAAAATGTCACCAGACCCACTCATCGTTTTATACATTCACTACACTGATCTTTCTGATATAGATTTTTTTTACTGCAAAATGATGATGTCACTATCTTGTAATGTGCGTACTGCTGACATTTACCACGGCTTCGGAGGCAGGGAAGGTCGGGCCGAGCGTTGTTAAATGGGACGGTCTAGCCTACGGAGGATTGTTCTTATCACCAAGCAACTCTGACAGCTTCCGTTGACGAATGGCAGTAACATTTGTACTGGACTATTTATATTGAACTGCCTAAAAACTTTCTTAATGTTCATCTTGGTGCATTTATGTACGTAATAACTATATAACGAACAAAAACACAAACAAACTTGATGAAATGACTAGCAGAATGGGCACTATCTTCTCTTGTACATTAGAAACTGTCCATCATATTAAAAAGGATGGAGAGAAGTACTGCATGGTAAAACAGTATTACTCCTGCTCTCAAGAGAGAAACTCGTAACTAGAGTGCAAATAGAAACAAACTCATTTACAGGTTTTTAGAATTACATGGAAAGACAGCACTTCCTGTTATAAATAGCTGCCAGGCAGGGCATCTCCGCAAACTCATAGAAAATAACCCAAATGATTCAAGGCTTTAATTTTATTCAGTGACGAGATTAACAAATAAACAAATGTCAACTGAAATAATTATTACAACACTGTATAGTAATGACTTATGAATTTCTTCACTGAGAAAATCGAAACATTAGAAATACAATTGTATATATACGACCTTTGGCAGGGTTTTATGATTCAGCCTCAATTATTTGCCCCTCAAGAACAATTGCAGAGCTTTACAACTATAGGATAGGAAGAGCTCAATACACTTATCATTGCATCTAAACCAACAACATGTTTATTAGATCCAATAACCACTTAACTAAAGGAAGAGTTGTTACCAGTAACAGAAGAGTCTCTTTTCTTCTTATGAACTCATCTAAATCTCTGGGCCATGTCCCAAGATGGTTCAAGCTGGCCGTTAATTAAGCCTCTCCTTAAGAAACCACAACTATATCCAAAAGAAATGTCAAATTGCAGACCCATTCTAGAAAAGGTTGTGTCTGCTCAATTAAGCTCCTTATTGCAAAATAAATAAATAAATGAAAAATTTCAGTCAGGATTCAGCCCCATCTTAGCACAGAAATTGTACTCGTTAAAATCTGAAATTAGTTGCTTCTGACCAAGGCTTCATCTCAATAGTTTTACTTGGTCTTAGTGCTGCGATAGGTCTTTACATACTCTTAGATTGATTTTAAAAAGGGGAATTATCCAAGTTAATGTCAGTAAATTAAGGAGTACTGCAAGGGTCTGTTTTAGGCCCTTTGCTATTTTCAATATACATGCTGCCTTGGTTATATTAATAGAAAACATGGAATTAGTTTCCACGGTTATGCTGATGATACTCAGTCAGTCATTTATTTCATCACGACCAGATGAAATCTCTCAATTATCCAAGTTGACAGAGTAAAGATACAAAATATTGGATGACCAGTAATTTTCTTCTATTAAAGGGATACTCCACTTTTTTGGAAATAGGCTCATTTTACAACTCCCCCAGAGTTAACTAAAATTGTTGACTAAAATATATTTGATAATGTTACATTGGCTGATATGTTAGTTGTCTTGAACATATACTGACACCTAGTGGTGTGGATGCAGCATCACACAAAAGAAAAAAGTTGTGTAACCGATGCCATTGTAGAAATGTGCTATTCACAGTCAGCCATAACTAATATAATGGAAAATCTTATGGAAAAAATGAAGGAGTGCATAGCTTTAAAACCTCTGAATTGCCTCCTTTTCATAATTATATGTTGGAACAGCACAGCATCACAGGGAAATGATCTGCTTCACTTCTCCTGACTCAGACATCTGAGAGGCATTCACACTGTTATATCAAAGAACGCAACATGTCCATGACCTCTACGTGGCATAAGTCACATGCCAGCACCTCTCTAGCAACCCGTGACGGATGTGAGCACCCTCTGGGGCTTGAGGTGCTAAATCACTTCAGGGACACTTTGGCAGGACCTCAGAGGAACACAACCCAACCATGAATGACCAGCCATTCCAACCTGATCAAAATACACGTTCCTAACTTATCCTAAATGCTCTCTTCCTGGACACAAATCCCAGCTGTACTGCGAATCACAACATTGAGCTTAATAGCTAAAAATGTGTGCGAGTCTGGATGCTGTAACATCGACCAGTCCAAATAGAGTTTGGCAGCTGCCTCTGGTCTCAGATGACTATAGTATCAGATGGCTGGTTTGTCTTCTCATTGGCTAGCTCACACACACAGGACCATCAGTCATGCACTAACAAGCGTTAGCATGCCAAGCTGGACACTTTTCTGGCAACTAGAGTCAGGTGTACCATAGCAGTAAACAGGGGAGCAACCCAGTAAATATTCTGCAACGCTGGGACAGACGAGCGTGCGGGATAGATGTTTATAGCAGGTGGAAAAACGCTTGTCATGCTGATGGCCCTGATTTATTCTGGGAGAAAATTTGGCACATATATCACCTCTGATGGCCAAGCAAGGCTTCGTTCTTACACACACACACACACACACACACATACACACACAAACAGGCATTCTCTCTCAATTCTCTCTCTCTGTCTCTCTCAGCTCTCCATACTGGGGGGTCTTACACATGACATCAGGCACTGGGATGATGACTGAGAAGTTTGTCGATATTCTTCAAAAAAAAAAAAAAGGTTTTACTCCATTTTAGATCCAGTTATATGACACAACTACAAAGAGATGATTTAGTGAAAAAGGCTAAGATCTATTCAAATACAGCCAAAAATATTAATGTTATTATGTTATTATAAATAATGTTGTTATTATAAACTGAACAAAATTATAAACGCAATACTTTTGTTTTTGCCCCCATTTTTCATGAGCTGAACTCAAAGATCTATGACTTTTTCGACACAAAAGGCCTATTTCTCTCAAATATTGTTCACGAATCTGTCTAAATCTGATTAACCGTCTAAATCTGATTACTGAAATGCTGATTAGACAGTATGATTATTGCACAGGTGTTGCCTGTTGCCCAGGGTCTCGACCTGACTGCAGTTCATCGTCGTAACCGACTTGAGTGGGCAAATGCTCGCATTCGATGGCGTCTGGTACTTTGGAGAGGTGTTCTCCTCATGGATGAATCCCAGTTTTCACTGTACAGGGCAGATGGCAGACATCGTGTATGGCATTGTGTGGGTTGGCGGTTTGCTGATGTCAACGTTGTGGATCGAGTGGCCCATGGTGGTGGTGGGGTTATGGTATGGTGAGGTGTATGTAATGGAAAATGAACACAGGTGCATTTTATTGATGCCATTTTGAATGCACAGAGATACCGTGATCATTACAAAACAGCACATTTTACAGTTGCCTTTTATTGTGGCCAGCCTAAGGCACACCTGTGCAATAATCATGCTGTCTAATCTGCATCTTGATATGCCACACCTGTGAGGTGGATGGATTATCTCGGCAAAGGAGAAGTGCTCACTTACATTTAGACACTTTTTGAGAGAAATATATTGTTTTCATAGAAAAAGTCTTAGATCTTTGAGTTCATTTCGTGAAAAATAGGTGAAAACCAAAAGAGTTGCATTTACAATTTAGTTCAGTGTATAATGCTTTCAGTAAATGAAATAAAGCTGAAATAAAAATGAAATATAAATATTAGATGAAAACCTTGAACATAGAAAGCTGCCTTGCAATATAGGTTTAAGTATATAAGTATAATAATTATGTATAAAACTAAACTGACATTAAACAATGCTTAAACTAAAATTAAAATCAAATGAAAATTTTAAAATAAAAGCTAATTCAATACATAAAAAATAGTTTATAAATAATACTAAAATAACACAAATGTAAATTTCTATGGACCCTTTTCACATTTATGGGTTCTCAGAAGTGGAAGTTGTCATAGTTGGGTAAAAACTTGTGTAGTGGTGAATGGAAACTGCAACAAATATAATTCTCATTTGCCAAAATAATAAAAAAAGAAACAAAAATAAAAAACCTACAACAGATGATTATACAAACCAGGAGAGAAAAAAAAATATCAAGAGACTGATTACGTTGGTCAGACAAGAGAAAGATGCAAAATTTGCCATTAGAAACGTGTGCAGCACTGTTAACTAGCATAAACCCTACAAAAAAATCTTAATTTGTTTTCAAAAAGACTATTATTAATAGTTTATTAAATTTTGCTTCTCAAGTGAATTGAAAAATTTAAGAAAAAGACAATTATTTATAGAAATTATTTTTGCAGAGTAATAGTATAAAAAACTTGGGGAATCAAACTTATTTATTCCCCAATTTAGAGTGGATGATATTTATTTAAACTGATCTATCAGAGAACCATATGTTACTGTAAAAAGCAATGGGTTTGAGAGCAGCGGTTTGCATTTAGTTGTAGTTCGCATTTCAGATGTAAAACTTTGATAGAACCTTTTGAAGTCATTGGAGGGATCTCTCTGTTTCTCTGATAAATGAGACCTGGCTGTATGCTGCCCGCACCACAGCCAAATTAACAAGCAGCATGACAAACAACAATTAATAATGGCCTGGGGTCTGCAGGGCACGGTGCTTTTAATGAATTACCCATCCCTTTCCTCTGCTGTCTGGTCTCTGATTTAACTCAAAGCAGCAGATTGCAGACAACACCTCATAAAACCTGTTCCTCAAATCACCCTGATACTGCAAATGGAGGTAGTCAAATTTGACTCATTCTTCCAAAGTCACTGTAAATGTTAAAGTTGTGAGAGCTAAATAAGGGCACTGTTCACATGATAACTGAACATTCACCAGCAACAGGTTCAAAACTAAAGCACTTTACCTTGCGTCCTACCGAGGAGGTCTAAAATGTGAGAGCGATCTTTCAGCTTTCCCATTCAACTCAATGGCAGTTGCTCAGCTGGCACATGACCCCTAGAAATATGTGACCTGCAGGTTTTCATCTAGCAGACAGGGAAAAGTCTTTCCACAGCCTTCCAAAAATAATGAAGCACAGTTAAAATATCCACTATACTACAAAGAAATGAGTTTGCGTACTTTTGAATCATATGCAAATTTGATTCTTGCTATCAGGTACAGTTGGGCATACCTGCAAATTTAATCTTGACTTACAAATGAACAAAATCACAGCCAATTAGAAGATATTTAATGTTCAATGTGCCTTTATGTGAAGTCTAATCGTAAACCAATGAGATGTATCAGTGGGTGGGGCCACCTGCACAACATGAATTACTGCCCGCCCATTTTTCCCATAGGGATTGTTTTATAAGTTTTATAAGCAATCAATAAAATATCCTGGCACTCGTCGTAATTGCATCTGGTTAGGTGGTACGGTCTATCAGGCGAGTATACTATTTGTATACCACAAATACCTCTTTTTGACTGTGCAACTTAACAATCGGGTCAGTCTGAGGCAGTTACACAGATCTAAAGCTGAATTCTCCGTGGCACTTGGTTAACATCACAGCATTTCCTTTAATTGATAAAACACTTGCCTGGTAAAATATGAAGGCCAAGCACTGAGACCATTATGAATCATAGCAGCCATAGCCAGCACACGTGGAAAATGTGAGGCGTCAGCAGCACCCCGCTCTGTAATGCCACGGGTCCACAAAGGTACTTTACATTAGACGCCTGCATGAGTTGCATCTGCTGCGACTGACCCCAATTAATATTTGCTTACATTTCAGTGGTGTCTGCATCAGATTTAGAGGCGTAAAATGAAGACAGGGCCTTAATGGGATGCTGACAGGAGGCCAGTAGGAAAAGTAGTATATTTCCCTGAGGAACACCCGGGGATACCACATAAATAAGCCCCTGTTATTTCCAAGAGAGTTAGTGAGGTGTGCCTTTCTATAAGTGTATGTGTGAATGAAGGAAAGTGAAATAGAGAGAAAAAAAGGGGGGCAAGTAATAAAGGTGCGAATAGTTCTGGATAAATGAGCAAAGAGGTCTTAAAACACCACAATGCTCCTCAGTTATATGGTAATAAATCACATGTACGCCTAAAAAGGCATTTGTATTTATAAATTGATATTTGAAGGTATGACTTTTTGTATGAATAGATATTTAAAGGTATGACTTTTGTATGACTTTTATTTAACATTTTACCCAATGGACTTTCATTGGGACCCTTACTTTTTAGTCTTTATTTATTCTCGCTTGCTCAACCACCTTTGGGTATCAAGTACTACTTTCATGCCGATGACACGCAAATATATATATTCACTGTATGGTGAGAGGAGGCTGTCTCATTGCTCACTAAAAGTAACTCTGAGATAAAATCATAGATGGCTAATCATTTTCAGTGTTTAAACAGGGATAAGACTAAGGTCATGCTTGTTGGTTCTCCTCATCAGCTCCGTAGGGCTTACCAAAGTCCTCTTATCGTTGATGGTCCTATACTAAAAAAAAAAATTGTTGGTTTAACTTAAAAAAATTAAGTAACCTGGTTGCCTTAAAATTTTAAGTTAATTGAAATGGGAAAATTGAGTTAATACAATTAAAGAGATTGATTTAATCATCAGAAACTCATTTTTTTTAGTGTAAGGAATCTAGGAGTGATCTTTAATTCCTCATATACAAAATGTTAAGACTTTTTTTTATCTCAAAGATATTGCCAAATTGCACTCCATGCTATCCCTTTCAGCTACAGAAAAGTTAATTAACATATTTGTTTAAAGCCTATAGTCCCAGCACAAGCAGCAGCGCCTCATATGCTGCCATTCAAATGCGAAACACACAAATTGAGGAACAGCTATGCTCGTGCACAGCAGGGTAAGTGAAATGTGAACATAATCCAAATAATTATAAATCAAACAGCTTATCCATAAATCTTGTGGAGTAACACTAACACCGGAAGAGCCGCGATCGGTTAGTTACTATGGGGTAGTAGGCCGTCGATTAACAAAATGCTGAAATATACTTTCAAGGGGTCATGAACTGGCTTTTTAAATTTTATTATATTGTTGTCTGAGGTCAACTTAAGACGTTCGCTTGGTTTTTGCATTCAAAAACTTCAAAATAAATAAGTAATAGGCTATTTTCTACCCTAGTTTTGAGCCTAGCTGAAAAACACTCGGTTTTTATGGGTGTCTCGCACTGAAGATTTGGAAGTAAAAGCCCACTGCTGCGAGTGGAGAACAGTTTTGCATATTATAATGAGTTTCAACTCACCCGTCGGTGCACTTGGAGGAAATTGTTTTGAAAGCGTCCAATGTTCTAAAATGGCAACCGGAATGATTCGCCCATACATGTTCGACCCAGAGTCCGTGTGTTGCACAATTCCTGTCAGATCCAATATAGACAGCACAGCATCTTTACTCTTAATCGGTCAGCAAATCCAGTCTTGTTTACAAAACAATCCTCAGTGAAATGAAGCCAACAGATGGACGATGTTTTACCTCATCAGCAGGAAGGTCATTAAAAATAAAGTTTATCCATGCAGTCCTATTGGAATCCAGAGGAAGCTTATGCAGCGACTGTCTTCTTCCACAACCAGGCACTGCACAATATTTTGTATTGCTCGGTAGCTCGATCCGGTTTGTCATCACGAAGTAGGCATCTATGTTATTTAGCTATGTGTGTAATGTGCAAATTGGTAGGCGGGGCTAAACTGATGATGACCTCTTGATGAATCAAAGAAAATTTGATTTCTCAGTTCATCACCCCTTTAAAGTATGTCGGTGAGCCGCTGTCTTGTCTTTAATAGTCTTATTTTATGTTAAAATATATGCATTATGAACAATTTAGAACCATCAATATTTCCAAGCAATGGGTGTTTTTGTTAATCCTGTCGACATTTAGTTGTGAAAGGATCTCCCACACTGCTTGATCACAGCAATCACTTCTCCCCTCGGCTTTTAGATTTTCGGGAAGGAAAAAAATTCCACTCCCCCGTCCAAACTTTAAGGATACCGGGTATCAGATTTGCACAATCCATACGCACAATGCTTCGGCATGTTTCCCTCGCTCGAAAGCTTGCCAGACCTCCCGCGACTAGTTATGGTTGCTAAGACACGATTCGCCAGTGGCGGTTTTCGGACGTGGCTTAGCGAAGGGTCAATTTTGCCCAAAACTAGAGATTATATTTCTCCCGTTTTGAAGTAACTACACTGGCTACCAGTTAAGTACAATTTTGATTTTGAAGTTCTCATCCGTTCAAAGCTCTCGATGGTCTGGCCTCAGAGTATTTATCTCATATTTGAACAACTTAAATTCCAAACCAAAGTCTTCACTCTTCTCAGTAAAGGTGTGTTGGTTGTCCAACATATAGAGTGATGGCCACGAGTGTGATATTGCTTGTTTAAAGGCAAGCATATTATTTCCATAACAAGTACTCTTTTTAAAAGTATGCTAAAGAGCAATTGACCGAAGAGTGATTAAAAAATATGCCTTAATCCATTTTATACACACAAATACATAAAACAAATTCAGTATCATGTCCCCTAACTCCAACACAAATAACGACATAATCCATCTGTGAACGGTCATTTTCTTTTACAGTGTTAGCTCATATAAACGGCATCATTACTGAATTGAGCAGTTAAACCAGAAGGGCACCTGCTCTCCGCTTTGCACTCTCTGCACTATTTTCAACTTGACTCATCAAACTTCTCGTCCAGTTGCCCGTTTTAATTATTAGCGTTTTAGCATCATTACTAGAATTTAATGCGCCCCTGATTAATTGTTCTGTGGCATTTACTTATGAAACCTATATTTTTCCAACAAATTGTAATAAAGGATACACAGCTGTCCGAAGCAGAGCAGGGGAAGGAGTGCAGATCCATTAACCAAATCATTTATTAGCCTATAAAATCAAATGGTAATATTTAGCAAAACGGGCCTCGGCGACAGCCAGCGCGGTAGCTCTTTCATCACAGGATAGATTTTGCTGAAAGGAAAGACGATGGCCGAAGATTGCCCCCTGTCTGCAGGATGTTTGCACTGTAAAACATGATTACTGGAGTAGAAAAATGTGTTTCTTTGTAAATTTTAGAAGCAATTTCCGAGTGAAAATGGATTCTACACCCCAAATTTTTTTTTGGAGCCACAAGAATTATGATCTAGGAATTACGCGGAGGAAAAAAAAAACACCAGATTACGTCCTTATCACCCGTTTGGGTTTGAAACTTTGAAAATCACAACACGTCTGATCTCTGATTAGACAACTGGGGAAACTTCCAGTGAAATCTCTGCTTTCAACGAACACAGATTTCCGTCCCCCATGATGGACTGCTCCCTGCGGCACACACACCTCCCGTTTAATGTAAAACCGCCTATGACTAATTATGGTAATTCATTACATCTCCAATTAGGTTGTGGGATTTATGGCAAACTGGCCCCATAAAGAGCAGGATTTATGGAGCCTTTGAATGTCACCCAGAGGACAGAGGGTTGGCTTCATATCATTCTGCTCTGAGCCTCCAGCTCACTATATCATCAGCTCAAGAGACAAAGACACTCCACCCTGCTTTGTTCAAGCACAAATGCTACCCATCACCGTGGTAAAAATCAAGGCCTAGATGTCTCTACAGTCTAAAACCGGGATTCAAGTGTGACATCTTTAACCTGAGCTTTAATCTCCAAACGTGTGATCAATAGTGACCGGCTTATTTGGACTAGCTTATATAATCAATACTTCAATATCTGCAGTGCAGTCCTTTCCATATACGGCCCTGCCATCTGCAGCCCCATCTTTGATTTTCATGACTATCATCTGCGAGTAACGCAAGCCCAGAGCTTGTAAACACTGACAGCCAGGCGGTCCTAAAAACGTGAGGACCCTTTGTGCCCTGTTTTTTTCCCCTCGGAGCAGAGTCGTGTTCCCTGCAGCAGAGCCGCGGGAAGGCTGATTTGTTCCCTGGCTGGAGCTGACAGGAGCTGGTGATGTTGTTATGAGTCGGCTCCAGCTTCTGCGTTTCAATCAGGCACACAGCGGGACAGCCCATCTGCTGCCGCAAACCTCCCAGCCGCTTCAAAACTGGACCTGAATGGAAACGAGCGTTCTTTCAGCATCCTAGAACACAAACGTAACAACTGTAATCTTGCACTTATTGTGTCGAGTTGTTTAGTTTTACTTTGCTGACAGGACTAGCAAAGGGATAGTTCAATCCAAACCAGAATGACTTACTTTCTTCTGTAGAACACAAATTGTCTTTTGTTTTTCAAGCTTTTCATCGATGTTATTTTATTGCCGGCTTAATACGTTAATAGCAAAAGTGGTCCCAAAATATCTTCATTTGTGTTCTGCAAAAGAAAGAACGAAACAACACAAGGGTGAGAAACAACACTTTTGGCTGAATTAACTCTTAAAGTTCACCAACAGGAAGCCATTATTAAAGAAGTAGGTCACTTTTTTTAAAAAAACTTTTGCTGATAATTTACTCACCCCCATGTCATCCAAGATATCCATGTCTTTCTTTCTTCAGTCGAAAATAAATTAAGGTTTTTGATGAAAACATTCCAGGATTTTTCTCCATATAATGCACTTCAATGGGAACCAAACGGTTCAAGGTCCAAAAGACAGTTTCAGTACAAACTGCAAACTGTTCAAAGGGCTTTAAATGATTCCAGATGATGAATAAGGGTCTTATCAAGCGAAACGATCGCTCATTTAAACAAAATAAAATTACAAACTTTAAGTTTTATAAGCTCAAATGGTTGCCTTGCTCTGTTCTGTGATGCACATTCGTGACTCTCCTGTTCGAACTCGTTCATCAAAATGAACAAATTTTTTATCGTGTCATTTGGTTCATTCAACAAATGAAATGAACGAGTTGATTCGGAAAAAGATTTGTTCATTTTGTTGATATTTGGGAAAACAGCACACTATATACTGTCATGAATATTTAAACAAGAACTCATTGGACATTTTTGCCCCATGTATCTTAAACTTGTGGGCATCATTTTGGTGGGATTTTCTCCCTTAGCCCCAGCTCATTTCAACGATGGCAGGGGGCAGGGCTATTTTTCGAGTGCAAGCTGAGGCCCATTCTGTTGCGAGGCCCGACGGGTGAAGCATAGCAAAGGCCAGTACCGTCTATGACATCACACTCCTCTCCGTTTCAGTACATCTCTGTGGAGGAGACGGATGTGCCCCTCCTCTTTCCGCTCTGCTAAGGAACTGGTGGGAAATGTATAATGAATACTAATGAATCCCCACCTCCCTCGACAGGTGTCTTACCTCCACCCCTCTCACTACTAACATCCTGTCCTCTCCTCTCGCTCTCCCCTTCCCTGACAGAGAGGAGTGAGCCGCTGACATGTGATGTGAATTTAACACACACAAGGCTCAGTGGAAACATCCTCTCCACCCTGGGCTCCTTCATTAGAGCTGGTCCTTTAACAGACTGGACGAGTATAATCAGGAAAGTCACTGTGTTCCAGATTTCACCCTTCCAATAAATGATCCAGAAACACAGTTAAAGAGTGAATTAACCGCATCTACCATAAAGGCCATAAAAGTATGTATATACTGTATATTATTATACACTCAGTCATATAAACACACACACACACAAATATATTACGAAAACAGACTTTTATGTTAGATGCGATTAATCGATTTTACAGCCTTGAATATTATCATTTCATATAAAAATACAATTTATATAATATAAAAGCCTATGTTTGTAACATTAAAATACATCCATTTAACCCATGCGATTAATTTTCTCTCTCGTTTCTGGATCATTTATTGGATTCAGATATAATGTAATGCAAAATAAGATTAATTTTCATTTCTTTCATTTGAAAGTAATCAGTCATTATGATTACTTGTAAAGTAATCAATGTGATCATTTATTTTACACTTATTTTACTTTTCAAATGTATGACTGATTTGACTTAAATGACTTTTTTTTTGCATTTAGAATATCAGATGAAGAGGACATTTAATATAAAACCTAATTATTTAATACAATGCTTTTGGTGTTATTACAAATATGTATTTGTGAGATTTCTCGCTTGCTGATGTTAATAAAAACACTTTTATAACAGATTTATATATCAAACATGGTGTCAACACTTGATTTAAAATAAATTTAAATTAGCTTTAACAGCAGGTCCAAGTCTAATTGTTTATCAACTGGTATAAGTAAATGTATAATGATCCAATTAAAATGTCTTTAGTATTTATTGTGTGAAGCTTGACTGAGCAAGTTAATATGCTAGTAGTAACACTTCGTTTGGATGCGGTCTTCCTGGCTGGCAGAGAAGGTAACGGCCTGACATGTGTTTTAATTAAGTTTCTCACTTCAGTGCCCAAGATATTTGTGGATGTCAACGCAGCGGTCCATGAAGACAAAATCCGATATGCCAAACACTTCTCCTACAGCAGATAATTAATTCCAAATCTGAATAACTGCTTTTTGATTTGTTTGTTATGTTCTGCATAAAAGGTCAGAGATTTTGTTTCCCATCAGTTCGCCATGTACAGCAACATTGAGACTCGACGTACAAACAGCACTTACATCCTGTGTAGAAACCTGTCTTGTGTTGTTCCTCTGGAGGAATCAAACGGAGTTGCAAATGAAGACATTCCACATATCTGACGTGAAAAATATTGTGACGCAGGATTATTAAAAATAACATCATACGCTGCTGCCACCTGGCGGCTACTTTCCAAACGGATACAAAAATACTCCAGGACATTTTGTGAGAGCGTTAAGGTGCGAGCTTTATTTCATGGCGGGTTTTTTTTACAACAATGCATTTGAAAGACAAAAAAGTCACAACATTCATTCAGTCATCCCTATTAAATACTAGAGAACGTTAATTAAATAATAAGCGAAAAGTATCACATTCTACACTGAACATATAGTGGCCGCTTTATTAATTGTGTTTTTTAACAGGCAGTGGACTTTACAGCTACATAAAATAATAGAAACACAGACTGAGATGGCAACATGTGGAACATGAAGCTACAATGGCAGGTCATCAGAGGTTCCTGGAAATGAACAAAAAAGACAAATTTTGAGGATTTACTGTACTTTGTTAAATTGCAAGTACAATAATTGCAAAGAAACGCAACAAGTGACGCATTGAATTATAAGTAGAAAGAATGAAATGGTATTTTCTTGTGAAACATATACTCTAATAATCTTTGAAAAAATCTTTTAGGCACATGGACTGCCATTCATTTTCTCACCTCAGACCCTTTACAGCACATACAGTTCCATAAGATACTCCTTAGGAACGATTCCGATGACCCCTTTTATCTCCCCCACCCACCAACCGAAGATGTCGTACTCCTGTGGGGGGGAAAAAAAAACAGAAAAACCGATAACCGACGTTCATTAAACTCACTCACCGTTGAGGCCAATCAGAGCAGTGACACAATCAGCGAGGTCAAATCTCATAGGTCAACGCCCAGGGGAATGAAAACTGTCAATATATGTAGTTCATATTACCCGTTCATCTTCGTTCATTTTCTTCTCATACTGTCTCTATCCGTACATCCCCACCCCCTTTTCCCGCGCCCCTCCCAATCTCCTCCATTCTGTCTGTCTTTCCAAGGCCAATTCAAGGACACAAGGCCCACAGGACCTATAAAGATTACACAAGAGAATGTGAACGGGCGATATATTTCTTATGAAGCACGGCAGATCTGTGAGCCTGAGGACAGAGTCCTTTTCTTTGCATACAGAGACAGATCAGCTCTTCTCCGGCTCATGGAAAAGATAACCATAAAGATAAGAACCAGATAAGATCTGTCTCTCTTTCTGTATTCCATAATCACAAACAGATCCCACGGTGACATTCACTTCAAAGCTACTAACCCCTGTTTTTTTTTTCCTGCCTCTGTTTCGCACAGATGCCTTCTAAACTCTGGGGTTATACTGAGGCGGATCTGTCAGGCCACATCGCGATTTCTTTCAAAGAGGAGAACGTTGGGAGGCAGTGAGAGGAGACTGGACTGAAATGGACGTTAGATGCACTGAAAGTGTGTCTGATCTCCACATAAAACTCCAGGAAACTCCATTTCCCAGCAGAACCGGACAAACTGGGGTTCACGGACCCCCACTGAACTGGAAGGGTTTTTAGGGCAGTTAAAGTTAACGTGCATATGACATTGATGATTGATTTACAAACACAGAAATATTGAGATCAATTGCAATTGTTTATTTTTTGACTAGAAGGTCAGTTTTAACAGTAAGAGGAAAAAAAATATATAATTATAAAATCAAATAAAAATATTCTCAGATATGCTGTAAACTTTATAAAAACTAACAATATTCCAGAAGATATTTAACCATTCTTCGTGACAATAAAAAAGCCAATTACCGTTGCATATTGTTTGTGGTCAGAAAAGGTTTTTGAAAGAATAAGTGTTTTATTCTCATCAAGGCTGCATTTATTCGTTTTCTCACACAAACCGCTCGTTTCGTGTCTTAGGCCATCAATGTGTACTTACATTTACGAGTCATTAAATCATGTTTAATCTGGACTTCTCTGTGCATGCTCTTTGAGGTGGACCCCATAGACCTCCATAGTATGACTGATAGACAACACCGGTTTGACCGAAAAATATCAAAATTGAAAATACTGTGGAAACAAAGACACCTACATCATGGATGCCCTTGAAGTAAGCTAAAACATATCAAAAATTCATTTCAAAGTGAACTATCTATTTAATTATATTGGCATTAAAAAAAGAAAATCCCAGGGTTACTCGACTATCCTGCAAAGACAGAACACAGTAACACATTTTGTCAAAACGGAGTTATGACTGAATGGGGTCTCTTAAACTATGATCTGTCCTGAGACAGATGAGGGATAGATGTTCAGATTCTGTTTTAGTTTTAATGTAGTTACTGCTTTGCTTCTGTACGGCAGCATAGAGGTATATAGAGAGGCCCTAGGCTGCGAATCTGCAACCTCATCTGTGTTTCTGCAAAGGTTCCCACATAAACACGGTCTCTCGTTTGATGCTCCTGAAAAGAACGGCCGGGGCCGGCTACAGTGAAACCCTGAAACATCTCAATCCCGCGTACTCTTACTGACAGTTAAAGCCTTTTTTCTCTCTGACATTCAAGTCTTTGATCTCCCCAAAGCTGACAAGACACTCACTGCTCATCTACCTTCATCCTTCACCCCACTATCGGAGAAAAAAGCCTCTCTCTGTACGGCTCGGAAAGAGCAATGAGGTTTGAATCATACCCCATCTGAAGTTAAATATGAAGTTTGTGGGCCCCTACTTGACCCCGGCAGCCTAAGTGATTCCTGCTGTATGAAGTATAGTGCTCAGCTCCGGCCAGCAAACCTCTTACTGCCTGCGTCCACGTAACTGTCTATAAAACACAGGTCTGGTTATGCAGCTGCTGACAGCTGCCGCAGACACACACACACTGTAATGGAGAGCGCCGACTGTCCTCAATGTGCACCATCCTCCTCGCAAGACTAAAGAGAAATGGAAAAACTTGCTGAAAGACCATAGGGTTCAATAAATCTTCCTTTAACTATCCGAAAAGCTTAAGATGTGTAGAGTATAACTTAAAATATATTACATTTATACATTCTTAATAAGTCAGGACTGTAGATCAGTTGTTTTTAAACTGCTTGTTTTTAAACTTTTCTATTAACAGAATGTTGATGTGTTAAAATACATAGTTTAAATCTTGATTTAATGAGAATTATGATTAATTCAGAGTTACTTTTTTTTAAATTTTATCATTAATTTAAAAACTTTACAGTCATCCAGGGGACCCTTGGTAGTTTGATTGGCCTCCATAGTCAAGAACTGATATGTTCTATACAAATACATCTGAATGATTCATAATGATTTGTAATGAAGTCATTTTTTGATAATGTAAATTTAATGACAATCTTTATCTTTCATGATATTCATTCATTCATTCAAATAATTTAAATACCTAATTTTAATTAATGATATAAAAAAACATTTTAACTAGGGCTGTCAAACGATTAATCACGATTAATCGCATCCAAAATAAAAGTTTGTGTTTACATAATACATGTGGGTACACTATATATATATATATATATATATATATATATATATATATATATCACACACACAAAATAATTACACACACATGCATGTATATTTAAGAAAAAAAAATTATTTACATATAAAATATTGATATTTATATATATATATATAATATAAATTATATATAAATCTATATATATACATGAAAATATTTCTTAAATATATACAAGCATGTGTGTGTGTATATATATATATGAAGAGTTCAGATGCAAAAGCCTCTAAGTGCCATTTGAAATTTTCTTCTAAAATGATCATTTTTATCAAGCTTGTATATTTAAGTTCAGTAATTTCACTTAAATGGCAATGAAGATTGCCTATTAATTGTCATTTAAGTGAAATTACTGAACTTAAATATACAAGCTTGATAAAAATGGTCATTTTAGAAGAAAATTTCAAATGGCATTTAGAGGCTTTTGCATCTGAACTCTTCATATACAGTATATATATATATATATATATATATATATATACAGTATATATATATATATATATATATATATAATTAAAGTCTGCACATATGTTAAAGTCAAAGCACCCACATATGTTAAAGTCTGTATAAAGTATAAAGTCTGAAAACACAAACTTTTATTTTGGATGTGATTTATCGCGATTAATCGTTTGACAGCCCTAATTTTAACATTGCAATGCATTTTAACAAAACAATACATTTCATGTTTTTTATATCACACCTTTTAATAAATATTATTTTCATATTTTTTAATTAATTTTATTAATTGATTAAATGTTTTTTATCACACCTTTTAATAAAAGAAATACATAAATACATATATATATATATATATATATATATATATGTAAAGCACATATGTATTTACTCACACACACACACACACACACATATATATATATATATACACACACACAAATATCAGACTATTTTAGGCTATTTGTGTTAAAATGTAGGCTATAACATTCTTTATATTTTAACAATAAGTGTGTTTTTGTGTGTGTGTGTGTGTGTTTTTTTTTTTTTTTTTTTTTGCAAAAGTGATATTCAGGAGTCAGTGGCATTAAGTCACTTGAAAACGTCTGCTGTACACAATTGCAGCTACGCAAGTAGAGATAAAAGTGCAATGTGTTAAGGAGCAGGATTCACACACCTCATCCCACACAGGCTGCCAGATACAGGGCAGTTGTCCGGGCTGTGTGAAACGAGACAGGAAGTGCACATGTGAAAGCGTCCTGTAGCCGTCCTTTGATACAGACACACCTCACTGACAGAGCAGCGTCTGGTGCCGCGTGTGTGCGAATATGTGCGCACGCAGGAGGCTCAGATTAGAAGGCGAGTGTGACAAATAAGTCTACAACAGGACAGCAATGCAGACCTCACACTCCGCCAACATGGCCACACACACGGCGCCCGGCATGTAAGGTCACAATATAGACTTCAGAATATAGCTAAATTAATGTTAAGCATATCCTAAAGGTCATTTACGTGTAATTTACTACAAGGTGAATAATTAAAATCCTGCAATGCATTATTCAAATAAAGCTATTATGCCATATTCAGCTGAAATGATGCGGGTCTTTGAGGTTTACAATACTGCTGGACCCCAGACGGACCATGTGACGCACTATTTTGACCAAGCATCATTTACAGCACACACTGGCCTGCTTTGAAAAGAAGAGAGCTTGGTGTGTGTGATTTAGGGCCCGACACCTCCCCCTGGTCTGATGGTCAATACCCTTTCAGAGCCACTGAGGGTCTGGACAGGGGGGTAAATGGGGGGTGTTAGACTTGCAGCTGCTGCATGGCCAAGGGGAAGGAGGTAGGCCACTAATAGCCCCACTGGCCCGTTCCCCAGACTGCTCTGAATGGCCTGTGAGCCACAGCTGGACACTAAACCCACACCAGCTTTACGGTCATCCGCAACCATGGCTGAAGGAAGGGGGGAAGGGGCTACGCTACAAAAGACAGCCTGCAATATTCACGGTGAACCAAAGCCGTGCAGTACCCATAAAATAGCACCAATACAACACACTGTGGATCTTTCCTAACATATTTTGGGAATGTGCTGGGTTTATGCTCAACTCTTTTATGAAGTGCAATCCATTTCAAGTATATTTCATATACATGCATATGTAATGCTTTTTACAATTTCAATCTGCACCCCAAACAAACCTGAATGTGTTACAATCAGTAAAATTAGGAAATAAATTAAAAATAATAGTAATAAATTACATATAAAAATAAAAAGTTGAACATCATGATCAATTTCTCAAAACCTGAAGCTTTTAGTTAAATAAAAAGCAAAACAACACAATTACGTCTTCCAAAAGGCAAATTTCCTTTTGTTGATGAAGCGTGCGTCCTTACTAACGCTAGGCACAAGATGGCAGACTTGCTCTGAAAAACCCAGTCACCCCTGGATCCCATTCAGACCATATTCTGTCATTTTCTGACAGCCTGCTGACTTTTAACAGAATGAGATAATTTCCCCATTGGCATGCTTTATATATCCATTACAAATTATGGATTTTTAGCCACTGGTGAAATTGAATGTCATCTCTATTTCTCCTGAAGATACATTATCTTGCTACTGCACATTCCTGTGTCTCTAGTAAAATGAATATAAATAAATTGGCTAGAATTATGGAAAGCTGCATTCAGCAGTTCTTTCTGTCAGCTTCTTTCCCGTGTAATCACTTCTGGAGACCTAAACTTTCACCATTACTTAATGGATCGCACTAGATGACATCATATAGGCTTCAGAACACGTGTTCATCTCAGCCCTTAAAAAAATCTTAGATGAAGCCGCCAGGCCGCTTGAAAATGTCATGTTTGCAGAGAGAAATTTTACTCTGCATCCTCTGTTTACCAATCATTTAAAAAACAAAGTACATTAATGTATAAAACCCCTTTTCATATTACCCTATATCATATTACTATATTCGGTATAGAGCACTATCCCAAGTCTACAGCCCTCCACTTCTATCACAAAAATGCTAAACACAATCAAATACTGTACAATTACACATACTTCAGTATAAAAAGATGCAATTTTAAATCAATTCTTGATTTAAAAAGCATTGTCAGTGTAGGGGCATTTAAAAAAAATCGCTCAGTCTTGATGCAATAAATATTCCTCTGACCCACATAACAAGCTCGTGTTCAATAAGAAGCTGAGCCCCATACAGTTTACATCTTAGAATCAAAGTTACACTTATTTCTTTGTCCCATCTATTAATTTATACAAAAAATACATTAAAATGTAATTCACACATACACTGACACTTTTCTATAATGAGAATTTTTAATTAATGTATTAAAATTCATTTTGAAAATATCAGGATGATAAAACTGTCCCGATATCCTAATGAATAAAAAAAAGAATGATATTCTTTAAAAGAAAACCTAATTAATGGGACAGTTCGTAATTCAAAATCTATCAAACCTCCAGAACCTTCTGTCCCAAGTATGGCATACATTCTTCTGTGGATAAAAGATTTTTTTGGTCTATACAGTGGACGTCTACAGTCACCAAAACAGTTTGGTTACAAACACACTTAAAAATATTTACTTTGGTGTTCTGGAGAAGAAAGAAGGTCAACACGGCTTTGGAGCAACATGAGGGTGAACTAGTTTATGCAGTTTGGTTTTATTTAAAAAATATTAACAAAATTAGAAATCAATAAATAAATACTGCTTAATATTTTTTAAAACTTGTGTCTACAAAATCAAAGATTTGTTGTACACAACCAACAAACAAAACAGGAAATGATATCAGAGGAGACTCATGCAGATCTAAATGACTGTGTGTCAAGGTCAGTCTTTTATAATATCAAATAGTTTGACTTTTTTATGACAAGGCATGGTTAGTTCAAGTTGTAAAATGTCATGTGGTGCAACTACTCAAAAACTTGATAATTATTAAATAATTCAATTCAATAAAACATTTCACTACGTATACATATATATATATATATATATATATATATATATATATATATATATATATATATATATATATATATATATATACATACATACACACACATCGCATCCGAAATAAAAGTTTGTGTTTACATAATATATGTGGGTGCACTGTGTATATTTATTTTGTGTGTGTATGTATATATATATATATATATATATATATACACACAGTATATATATATAAAAATACACACAGTATATGTATATTTAAGAAAAAAAATATTTATATATAAAATATTTATATGTAATATAAATTATATAGAAATCTATATACAGTATATAAATGAAAATATTTTTCTTAACAAGCATGTGTGTGTATTTATATATAAAAAATAATTATACACAGTGCACCCACATATAAAATAAACATTTGAAAAGTGTATATATATATACACATATGTATATATATATATATATATATATATATATACACACACACACACACACATGCATGTATACATAAAGATATATATTATACAAACAAAAACTTATTTTGTTTATACAAAAACTCGATTTGACAGCCCTATTATTAGTATAGGTATATATATATATATATATATATATATATATATATATATATATTTATGTATATATATGTTATGTATATATATTTATTATTTATTTATTTATTGTGACACCACATGATATTTTTAGTCATTAAATTAGTCATTAAACATGGTATTTAATAACTTGAAAATGGTATTAAAGTTTTCCAAAACCATATGAAACCATCAAGAATACAAAGAATATATTTAGAATAATTTGGCCTAATAATGTGGTCTAGATCATGGACACTTATAGTGCATCACATCACTGTCCCAAAAAGTTCTCCACAGTTGTTCACTGATCCTGTAGGACACAGATGATATTAAAACACCACCATTGCGTCAATACCTCAAAACCCCTCTTTCTGAAATAAGATCGCAAGAACACGACTCTAATTTAAGATTTCCATTTGCTTCTCTAAAGGGCAACAGTGCTAAGTCGACAAAATGCAAGATAGCGAGTTTGTTTCTGGGAACGGATCAGTCCGACCTGTTTTAAGTAGCCCTGAGAGGTATTGAGCTAATTCTGTTAGCCAGGTACAAACCCCACAGGCAGAACCCAGATCTGCACAGCCTGCCCATGCATCGGAGCTGACAGGTAGGGGAAGTTTTTAACCAAACTCACTTCTACACCACACCTGGTACGAATAGAGAGGTGGATTCAGCGTTTCCTGAGAACACAGACTGCCATTACAGCCATAAATAGTGACAGGCTGAGATGTGTATATGCTAAAGGTCTGCGTACGCTTGCCCTTACAGAACATGGCGTTGAGCCGTCTACCAACACTGAAATACCCCTACACACACACAAACGCACGAGCTCCGAATGGGCAGACATGGAGAGAGGTGACAGAATGCCACTGGTTGCCAGACTGCCCAGCTCAGGGCCAAGAGCACTAAAACGGTTTCCGTAGTGACAGGACTAATCCCATCACCGTGCACAGAGAGAGGGTGTATTTAGCTCAGAAACCCCACTGCCGAGCACACGAGACACCGAAACGGTCCTTTTACATCTGACTCATATGCGTTAACCAGATGTCACAGCATTTTCTTTTTGCAAATTCATGTTTTCCTGCTGACGTCTAACAGGGCAGGGTAATAAACATTTAAATATTATTTCTGTCCTCGATCACGTGGGTCTTGTCTAACCTTGCTGAGGATGTAGACTGTGTCTCCTCTTTTGAAGGACAGCTCATCGGGGTGTTCGCCAGCACAATCCCACAAGCCCTGGAAGAAGTTTTCATAGTCTGTGCTCTTGTTCACTGCTGCAGGGGCTAGAATAATAGAAGATTGAATCAATAATTGAATTAACGAAGGAAGAATAGAGAGCATTTGTGATGGCATTTCAAAACTCTACACACTCTCAACCTAGACGTCACAAAATGTTTATGATAAGCTGTAAAAATGGTGACTGTGGGACCAAAGAGATCTTATTGTCCATGCATGTACACTGTTCAAAGGTTCACTAATTTGGGGTTAGTAAGATGCTTTTAAATGAATGTTGAAAGTCTCACTAAAAATGCCTTTATTTGACCAAAATACAGTAAAAACTGTAATATTGTGAAATATTATTACAATTTAAAATAACAGTTTTCTGTTTTAACTTTAAGATATTTTAAAAGGTAGTTTATTCCTGTGATGGCAAAGCTGAATTTTCCAGAAATCATTCTAATATGCTGATTTGGTGCTCAAGTAACATTTCTTATTATAATCAATGTTGAAAACAGCATTGCTGCTTCATTTTGTGGAAACCATGATGCATATTTTTCAGGATTCTTTATAATGATAACCTAAACAAAATGAAAATGTTGTCAACATTTCCCAGACAACAACTTGAAGGGAGCCATTTACTTTCATAGTATGAAAAAAAAAACCGTTGGGTAAGTCAATGGGGTCAATCAACTGTCTAGTTACCAACATTCTTCAAAATATCTTCTTTTGTGTTCAACAGAAACTCATACAGGTTTGGAACAACTTGAGGGTGAGTAAATGGTGACAAAATTGTCTTTTTTGGGTGAATTATCCTTTTAATGAAAAGGGTTTTTAAAAAAACAACATTTAGTTGAAATAGAAATATTTTGTAACATTATGCATTCCTTTCCTATCACTTTTCATCAATTTAATGCATCCTTGCAGAATAATTGTATTAATTTCCTTTAGAAAAAACTCAAATTGACCACAAACTTTTAAATTGTAGTGAAAAATTCCAAGAGTTTCACTACATGCAATGGATGTCAATGGATCTTCAACGTGAGTTACACCAATTATTGTTTGATCTCTTATGTAAATACTTTCATATGGTACTATACACATTTAGTATATGGCTTAAAGTGTCCCTGCTATGTTTTTTCTATCCACCAAGGGGTCCTTGGCTAAAGACCCCCAGTGTAAAGGTTATTATGGCTTAGAAAGGTCCACTAGTGGGCAGCAGAGAGTAGAACTTGCTGAGCTGTGGCTCCTGACAGATGGGATGAAACTAATAAACCCTCTAATGAAAGACCCCTCACAAGTTAACATCTAATATAATGTTAGAAGAAACACACATATTTCATCCACAATGGTTTAGTTTCAAGACATTAAATAAGAGACTGTATCTTATATAAAACTATTTTGAGTGTACGTTTCAGTCTCGAAACTAAACCACTGTGGATGAAATATGTTAAACTGGTATTTCAGGTAGATTTGCTCTTGGGTTTACAATTATCCCCTCTTGCTCTTGGTGTAAGGCATTATTTGTTCATATTTACTCATCTATAATGTCTGCCCAAAGGCGGCACCATGAGTGGGTGTTCAAGAAAAGTGCTTTCATACAGAAAAAAAAACCCTAAAGGTAAATATCTTGCACCAGACTTTATAGCTGGCAGATTCCCAGCTATGCTGATTTGGCAGATTATTATAATTATTTTCTAAATATAACCATACCCACTGCTGCTTTTAAGATTTTATTCAGGGCTGCGTCTTAAACAACCAGGAATTAGTGTTAAACCTACTGCAGTGGTCTGGTATCACTAGTTATGTAAATGCATCCACTTTTCAGGATTTTAAAACATTATGGGATCAAAAGATGACAACAAATACTAATAAAGAAAATTCATATGATAATCTTGCTCTCCAAGACCCATGAATCCCGTTTTCCCTCCATTATGGCTCTGTCTAGTGCTCTAGCTGGCCTCCTCCCCTGAGCATCTGTCACAAGATCCTGCCTCAGCCATCGTTTCTGTCAGCAGGACTTCCTGTGCTGTGAGCCTGGAGCAGAGGGCCATAGTGGGCCACAGTGCACCAATGGAGTCAGCTTCCTGCCAGTGCCTACCAACCCCTGCCCAGTGCCCAGCACCCAGCAGGATACATGCTTCTCCCGCACAGGGACAGAAAAAAACACTGAACCATTTTTAAATAAAAATTGCAAGAGTATTGTAGAGTATAGCATTTGTCTTACCAATCAGCACAACTATGTCAAACTAAATATCATTACTCTAAGAAACAATCAATAAAAAATCCAAGGCTCTTCCTGAAGGCAGTTCCTGTGGTTCAGACAACCTTCCCACTCAAATCATCAGTGTTACTTTACATCTAACCTCCCAAGTCCATATGTACCCGCAATATCCATTCCCTCTCTTTCCACTTACCATCTTCTGCTGACACTTAAAGACCCCCCCCTCTCTCTCTCCATACTAATAGTGTGTTTGACCCTCTTTCGTCTTCAGAACTGCCTTAATTCTACGTGGCATTGATTCAACAAGGTGCTGAAAGCATTCTTTAGAAATTTTGGCCCATATTGATAGGATAGCATCTTGCAGTTGATGGAGATTTGTGGGATGCACATCCAGGGCACGAAGCTCCCGTTCCACCACATCCCAAAGATGCTCTACTGGGTTGAGATCTGGTGACTGTGGGGGCCAGTTTAGTACAGTGAACTCATTGTCATGTTCAAGAAACCAATTTGAAATGATTCGAGCTTTGTGACATGGTGTATTATCCTGTTGGAAGTAGCCATCATAGGATGGGTACATGGTGGCCATAAAGGGATGGACATGGTCAGAAACAATGCTCAGGTAGGCCGTGGCATTTAAACAATGCCCAATTGGCACGAAGGAGCCTAAAGTGTGCCAAGAAAACATCCCCACACCATTACACCACCACCACCAGCCTGCACAGTGGTAACAAAGCATAATGGATCCATGTTCTCATTCTGTTTACGCCAAATTCTGACTCTACCATCTGAATGTCTCAACAGAAATCAAGACTCATCAGACCAGGCAACATTTTTCCAGTCTTCAACTGTCCAATTTTGGTGAGCTCTGGCAAATTGTAGCCTCTTTTTCCTATTTGTAGTGGAGATAAGTGGTACCCGGTGGGGTCTTCTGCTGTTGTAGCCCATCCACCTCAAGGTTGTGCGTGTTGTGGCTTCACAAATGCTTTGCTGCATACCTCGGTTGTAGCGAGTGGTTATTTCAGTCAAAGTTGCTCTTCTATCAGCTTGAATCAGTCGGCCCATAATCCTCTGACCTCTAGCATCAACAAGGCATTTTCGCCCACAGGACTGCTGCATACTGGATGTTTTTCCCTTTTCACACCATTCTTTGTAAACCCTAGAAATGGCTGTGCGTGAAAATCCCAGTAACTAAGCAGATTGTGAAATACTCAGACCGGCCCGTCTGGCACCAAAAACCATGCCACGCTCAAAATTGCTTAAAACACCTTTCTTTCCCATGCTGATATTCAGTTTGGAGTTCAAGAGATTGTCTAGACTAGGACCACACCCCTAAATGCATTGAAGCAACTGCCATGTGATTAGTTGATTAGATAATTGCAGTAATGAGAAACTGAATAGGTGTGTGCCACTATATATATATATATATATATATATATATATATATATATATATATATATATATATATATATATATAGTTGGAGAGACAAATGATAGCCACCCTGGCAGATCTGGGAATATATATTTGGTGTTATGGAACAGCAGGGCAGGTAGGGGATAGACAGGCCTGCTGACCCAGAGGTAATTACCTGTCATAGGGGTGGAAGGTGGTGGAGGTTTGTTGACCAGGGGTAGGGCCACTGCTTTTTTAGCAGGCTGGGGTTCATCTTCCTCTGAGAGGGGGAGAATAAATGTTCCAGTTAGAGCGAAGCAATATACCAAATTCATAATTTCTGTAGACATTTTCCACCACATTCATAGGGGAATCGCCATGAAATTTTTAACATTAATATTTATGTTGACTATCAACATCAAAAATCATTTACTGGTAATATAATATAATATAATATAATATAATATAAGCCTGGTTTCACAGACAGGGCTTAGATTAAGTCTTAGTTTAATTAGAACATTTAAGTAGCTTTTATAAATGTGCATTAGATAAAAGCATTAAAGGTGTGCATCTTGAGACAAAACAATGGCACTAACATATTTTAAGATATCTTAAATATCTTAAAGGTCTGTTAAAACATCTCAAATATGCATTTATTCCAGGACTAGGCTTAAACCTCGTCTGTGAAACCAGGGGAATGATATATAATATAATATAATATAATATAATATAATATAATATAATATAATATAATATAATATAATATAATATAATATAATATAAACTGTATGAAACAAACAAATAACAAACAAATATGAAATTTAAGTGCAAACCAGGAAGTTCTTCATAGATGTCATCATCGATAATTTCAGGCATGGTTGATTGGGTTTGGGATACAGATAAGCAGTCATCATATTCTTCTTCATCTTCCGGAATGATTCCACCCATGTCTGAGTGTGAAAACCAATATACAAGACATTATGGATATTAAAAAAAGGACACCTGCTAGAACAAGTTTGATTGAGGGTGTTTTTATGATGCACACTCCTACCTTTAATCAAAAAGTCAATGTGCTCCACCCACTCTTTAGCTTCTTTCTCGGACGCAGCACAGAACTGTAACAAAAATATGTTATACGAGATAACTATCTGATGATAAGTATAAACACTGCATGTTTTACATGAAATGAGAGGTGACCAACCTGATATACACGCTTGTCTGGAGCTGAGATCTCAAAGCAGCAATCTCGCTTTGCATCTTTCCGCAGGGTGTTGTTCAGTTTGACAGTGTATCCGACAATATTAAACCCTCCCTTCTGCTGTTTATCTAGTGAACATTAGTGAGAGATTATTGAATGATACGATTTAAGAAAAGAGAAATTGAATTCAGGAGTGCATTTAATTGGTGACGACCAGTGTTGGGTGTAATGCATTACAAGTTATGGGAGTTACAAGACACATTACTTTCCATAAAAAGCGCAGCAATAAATCACTTTTTATGGAGTATTGCATAACTTCTAAAAATTACTTTCCCAACACTGGTATTAACACATGATAATAGTAGTTTTCCAACCTTTTTCACTGCCATAGTAGTAGAATATGTTGTTACTTAAGGCGCACCATCTCTTCTGCCACTCATTGCCAAAGAAGCTGTGATCTGTAAGTCAAATGGAAGTTATTTTTTCTACATCAACAACTGGTTTGTGATCACAGTAAGGTTACTTACCTTTTCGGCGCTTCTCCAGGTAGCCACTCTTTAAAACAGATTGAAGTTCTTGAGCTGGCACCGGAGGACACTGTTGAACACCTGATTTCAACAAACAGAAACAGAAATTTATTCAATCTTACTTCAGCTTTTTTTCTAACTAGCACCAAGGAATCCACAAAGAGAAGCACCTGTCTTCACAACAAATTAAATACATTTGCTCAAGGCAACCAGAAAGCTACTTCCACCCCCTTTAGGTTTAAAAATCAAAGGTCGATGTCAAGCGAAACTAAAGTTAGCAGAGATTCAAACCCGGATGGATAGAGTACAGCAGTATGTGAAACAGATGCATGGTCTGTTTTCAAAGCAAACCTCCCCTCTCGTTTACACTGCCCTCCCCTCTCTTGTGTACACACTACCATTGCATTGCTGAATGAGTGTGAGTGAGCAGAGCAGTGTTATGAATGACACCAGCAATTGTGGAATGTTTGCAATTATGTATAAAGTGCTGTCAAGGGAGCATGACACACGCTGACTGTGAAAAGTAAACTAAACACCCTCAGAGCTAGAGCTGATTTCTAATGTCTGGTAGAACAACTGCCAAAGAAAACAAATCATGTGTTTTTTAAAGAGCAAAACAATGGCAAAATACTAAAAAAATGTTAGAAAAAAATGTGTTTTGAATAAGACAATAAGAAAGAACACATTGGCAAAGAGCATCACTTGATTTTTTTCTCCCTTATTGCAAAATAAAAATAAATAAATAAAATAAAAACACCATATTGATCTAAAATTTGGGATCAAAAAAGATTTTTCAGTTACATGAAAACATTTTTTATGTTCACCAATGCTGCATTTATTTGATATTTGGTTTGATAAAATACATAGTAATATAGTTAAATACTGCATAAATTAATAATAATAATAAAAATAATAATTTATATATATATATATATAAGCAGCCATTACTCCAGTCAGGAGTCTTAAAAAAATAAATTAAATAATATTTGAAAATGGTTGCATTGCTAAATTAGGTTTGGCACTGGCAATTGAATCTTTTTCAGGATTTTATGAAGAATCGAAAGTTTGAAACAGCATTAGTTTGAAATAGAAATCTTTTGTAACATCATAAATGCCTTTCCTGTCAAATTTTGATCAGCTGAATGCGTCTTTAAAAATAATCCCAAACATTTGAATGGTAGTGTAACACAAAACAACTGTAAGCCATGACTTAAAACATTCAGGCCTGGTTCCACAGACAGGGCTTAGATTAAGCCTTAGTTCAATTAGGACATTCAAGTAGCTTTTATAAACATGAGAGAAAAACACACTTATCTAGACTATTTTCTAAGATGGCTCCTGTCTGTATACACGAAGTGGACTTCTTATTAAACGGTCTGTACACTTACAAAGTTCTCAATGCTTCGTTTTGCATGCAGGGACCCTCATTATGTTACTGTGTTAGTGTGGGGCTATTTTGAGCCTTGTTAGTGGTATAAACTAGCGATTTCTTTTTACTTAGTAAATGCCCCCAGTACTAGCATTATACGCTAAACAGTTTTTAGAAATAAAACTCTTTACATTCGATTATCATGAAAACAAATCTCAGAGAACAGTTGACTAGGTACCAACGGTTTATTAGACCCAAAGGTTTCCTTTTCTCTTTTAAGACAAAACAATGGCACGGTCATAATTTAGAAAAAGATATGTCAGTGCAAGTTGCTTTCAGTTGAAACAGCTCAAACATGCATTTATTCTGTGACTTGTCTGTGAAACCTGGGGTTAATATGAACACCCTTGAGCGAACTTTATCCAAGCATCAAATGCGGTTGCTAAAGGCTGCAAATAAATAGTGGCTACACGCTTTGCCTTCATCTTCAGCTATAAAACAAGCTTCCTTTTTATGGGCTGAATGTATAAATAGAGTAAAGACTTACAGCTCTCAGATAAGTTACAGAGGTGAAGCACTCTCAACAAATAAAGCCTGAGAGGTGTCCATGTTCTTTTTTCATGAGAAGAAATCTCACCAAAAAAAGACAAATGTCCTGTATTTACCCAAATAGCGGCATTATCAGTTGCATGAACTTATAAACTTCACTTGGTTTAGTACATTTGTCCAAAATAAATAGGCTCAAATAACTTTTTGGTTGATCTCCAAATGCTGTTTTGATTCGAATAGGATCGGCAGTGTGCACTAAGAGGCTTCGGTCCCATCTTTGAGCTGAACAGCTGTTCTCTCTGGCAAGCACAGGGCAAAAGGACCAATAAAACACATGAGTGCACTAGATCTGTAAACCTCTTTCTATCATATACATATATTACACACAAACTACTCCCAGCCTGTACCCTACCCTCTTGATTCTGTGAGTTTCAGAATACAATAATCGGATATGTGGCATGCATGACTCAAAAATGATTCGGATGAATTCGATTCCCTTGAATGTAAATTCTACCAACAGCGTTCATTTAGCAGAAGCTAATAAAACAGAAGCCTGAATTGACATTGGATGTGGACGGCATTGTCTGAGCTGCAGACCATAAACCATTTGCTCAGAGACAAAAGAGAGCTAAACCCTTAACGTCTGTGCCTTCAAACCGTTCCTGAGACTGTTGCCGGGTTACATCAGTCTTTACAGCACCTCATTCAGCTTTTGTGTTGTTCTACCACAACTAAAAAAAATCCTAGACAGGGCATGACAAAAGGCTGTCACAATGATACTGTGTTATGACAGCTAAAGCTGCAGAAAAAATGATAAGTGATTCATTCATAACCGGAAAGAGATAGGTTTGTTTCTTAATTTATGCGAGTTCTCTACATCCAATCTGTGTGCAGAATAAATTGCCATGATTCTTTTATAATACTCACAATTACAGCATTCTTCCTTGAGAGAATTCAAGGGAACAGTAGCTCAGTCACGTGATGTTCCTGTCTCAACAGTTTTTGCAGATGCTCCACGCTCTCTTGTAACACTTTTAATATTGCAATAAATCCCACAATTTTACACTCACCATCATAAGCGTTTTCATCATCCCTGTCAGTCTGCTCTGAGTGAAGTGATCCTCCGTCGTTGGTGTCCGCTTCGTCAGGGTCTGGGAACTCTTCGTCTCCTATACAACAGAGTCTTCATCAGCATTCCCAAAAAAGAGCCAGCTAGGAGGCCACATTTTCAATCTTCCACCAGAAAAAGATACATTAAATGACACTAAAATGATGTAGTTCAGATATTAGGCATGTTGCTTGCATATTGCCTGGGAAGCGAAGCATATTTGATCCAGTGATTTTCATTTGCATGCAGCATTGAGTGAGCCATGTTGTCTCAATGTTCACTAGAAACTCACTTTGCATAGATTTGGGATATTAATATGGAATATATATTAGAACACTAGTCTGTTTGAATCACATTTCCTGATACGTTTATGTATATTAAAGAGAATATTGATGGGAAAGCAAGAATTATGCACACGTTTGTGGTATAATGTTGAACAAGAGCAAAAGGACTTCCTGGTCACACTGTAATGGAGATATAATAGTGCAGCTGCCTGTAATGTGCACGTGTTTCCTTGCCCACAATGTGCTAAACCATACCCAGCCCTCTACTCACATTTTAACTGTAAATTCAAAATAGGAAATAAAAAATGCTTCAGGGAACAGTCTTTTTAGTGTGCTGGCGTAAACATTTTTTAAGCACTCTTTTATGTTCCCATCGGGAGAGAAACATGTCATTCAAAGATGTTTGCATGTCATGAAGAAGTAAATAAAATCTCAAATTCACTGATATGTTAACTGCAGCACATAGTAGCCTACCCTATCAGTGGGGAAGTAGGCTACTAGTTCACGTCATCATGCTTGTCTTTTAACCCCTCCCCTAGACGCACATTCACAAACACACAAGGACATCAAAACTTACGTTTTTCCTTGAAATCTTGTGAGTAGCTAGAACAGAGATAATTAGATTTGTTGAATACTACTATATCAGCAGGGTCAAAAACATATTTAGGTCAACAGAAATTACATAAATCTGCCTCGTAACGTTACCTCGTTTTCACATCTTTAATGCGCTTGATAAAGGCATCCTTTCTCTCTTTTGCTTTCTTGCTCAGATTCTCCGCTTTTAGGACATCCGTCAAAAAGTTTTCCAGATCTGAAAACAGATTAAGCGTTGCCTCTTCTTGTCATTTTGCACCTTTGAATTCCTCATCAGAATTACGACTAACGTTATAAGTTACCAAACTAATGACAATGATTAGTTTGCTAGCAAGGAACGTTAGGCTTTTTGCTCAAATACTCGTTGGCCAGAAACAACCCAAGTTACAGTCAACCTGCTTTTCCAACAAGTTACAGACAGTCAACCTGCTTTTGCAACATGGGAACGTTAATGACAACAACATCCTGCACCACATCACGTTATTTTCAAAAACATCTCTAGCATCATAAACTGGACTTTCCAACAGGTATGTAACGTTAATCGACTATAAAAATAAAAAAGCACAAAAAAGAACTGAATTTTAATCTGCGGTTGAAACTTGACATATATTAAGTTACTTTATAACCGCGTAGACTTAATAGACAGCACGTTAAAACACAAAATAAATCTATCCGCGCCAGAAAAAAAATAATACACTAAGAGTTACTTTATTCTCAAACTACAGGGAAATATTCACAACGTCTATCGGTAGACTAAACTTCCTCTTTTCAACCAAGTTAATAACTGGGGACAAAAAAGCTATTATAGCTTAATCTGAATGCCCTCGAGACCTAAACGTTCGCTTTATCAACTGTTGTTTTATCCAAATATTGCGATGGTACCTGAAATGAGTGTTGTTAAGTCCTCAGGGATGGACCTCATTGTGTTAAACCGCTTGACCCAGTAGCCTAAGATAGATAGCCTTAGAAACACGGAAGTTAAGTGGACTGTGAGATACGGAAGAAGCAAATGCCTACCCTGCAGAAACCACTAGCTATTCAAATTAGACAGTATTATTAACACGTCTGTTCCAGCAGAAACATTTGGGTTCCTCAAACAGTGCACTGGCGAATCGCACGCTTCCTCGTCCACTTTTACGAGCTCGCTTTGACAAGGAAGGACACTTTTACATTAGTAATTTCACTGCATTTGTTGCATTATTCTAAGTATTGACATTTGTGACGTGATAATGTTTACATTTGTTTCTGAACAGATGAACAGATGAGAAACATAAAGCATGCTAATCTGATCTAATCTGAACAAAAACGTCACTACTAAAGGCACAAAGGCAAGCAATCCTCATTCCGTGACTTTGGGTAAGTAACTGAATTTAAACTGTAACATTGTATACATTCAGTGCTGGTGCATTAGCTAGCTAGAGGATTTTAGTGAGAGGATCTAAGGACCTTTTAGAGCTTTAGGCCTGCTGTTTGGAGTGGGCCCCACTTATCCAGAGAAGGGAGACAGGTGAAGAATGGGGGTGATGCACAGCTTTCACAGAAAAACACATAGCTATCCATCTCCATCTGGCCTTCTCTCTCTCTCTCTCTCTGTGCTCCTCTGCTGCTTCACAGAGATTACTGCAAAGAGCAGATCCTTGCCAGGAGACCTGCACTCTGTCACCTTCTCAAAGAGAGTGACTCTACTTCTCTTAGAGGATGACAAGGCGAGGAATTTGGTTTGTGAGGGGGTTTCATTTTTGAAGGAATACAGATTTAAATGTATAATTGGAGAGGGATGGATACTGATTTTGCAGACAAGCCTAGTGATATATTTATGCACATTTAAATGAGACTATTTATAGGAATGTCTCAAACGAAAGATTAAAAGGCTAATATACTTTATAAAAGTACTGGCTGGCATTCAACACTGACATCCTGCATGCTTGTTCACTCGGCTTGAGCGCTGCTTGAACCTCATTTGACCTGGCCACAGATCCATCTGGCGTGGAGGGGGAAAGAGAGGTGAAGTGCCCTTTGACCTTTTGAAGGACAGGGAAGCAGTTTCATATCTCATGCTCCTCGGTCGTGCCTGTTTGATCAGGACTCACCTCAGTTCACACGTCTCAGCTTCTGGCCCACAAGTGGAGGAATGTGTGCACGAGTGTTTTAATGCAGTTAAAGGGATAGTGAAAATTCGGTCAATAATTACTCATCCTCAGACTTTTGTTCATCTTTGGAACACAAATGAAGATCTTTTTCATGAAATCTGAGACCTTTCTGTCCCTCCATTGACAGTTGCGCAACTACCACTTATACGCTTTAAAAGTTCATAAAGAGATCGTAAAACTAATCCATGTGATGTGAATGATTGAGTGTTTTAGTACAAATCGATCGCTTTATATGAACAGATAAACAGAAGATTTAAATGCTTTGATTGATTTATTAAATGTTGTCTTTTGTTGGACAAGAGGTTATAAATACTTCTTGTATGTTTGTAAAGATGTTTGACGCGTGTTGCTTTTTCAAATGCACGTTATAAGTGACTCAGACTCGCAGTGCTTTCAGATAGAGCAGAGCCGTACGTCACTGACAAGCCACGCGTACAAAATAATCACAGCCTTTGCGATTTCATAATCACAATAATCCAAATCGGTTTAAGCGTGATTTCATGTTAATTTGTGATTAATCTTGCAGCCCTAGCCAGAACCAATGAGGTTCATTCTCGTGTTACGCAGCACGTTTGAGCTTCTGCAAGAACCAATGAGGTTCGCTCTCATGTTACGCAGCACATTTGAGCTTCTGCAAGAACCAATGAGGTTCATTCTCGTGTTATGCAGCATGTTTGAGCTTCTGCAAGAACCAATAAGGTTCATTCTTGTGTTATGCAGCACGTTTGAGCTTCTGCAAGAACCAATGAGGTTCATTCTCATGTTACGCAGCACGTTTGAGCTTCAGCAAGAACCAATGAGGTTCATTCTCGTGTTTTGCAGCACATTTGAGCTTCTGCAAGAACCAATGAGGTTCATTTTCGTTATGCAGCACGTTTGAGCTTCTGCAAGAACCAATGAGATTCATTCTTGTGTTATGCAGCACGTCTGAGCTTCAGCAAGAACCAATGAGGTTAATTCTCGTGTTACGCGTCACGTTTGAGCTTCTGCAAGAACCAATGAGGTTCATTCTCGTGTTACGCAGCACGTTTGAGCTTCTGCAAGAACCAATGAGGTTCATTCTCGTGTTACGCAGCACGTTTGAGCTTCTGCAAGAACCAATGAGGTTCGCTCTCATGTTACGCAGCACATTTGAGCTTCAGCAAGAACCAATGAGGTTCATTCTCATGTTACGCAGCACGTTTGAGCTTCTGCAAGAACCAATGAGGTTCATTCTCATGTTATGCTGCACATTTGAGCTTAGTAGTTGCGTAGTTGTCTATGGAGGGTCTAAGGTGTTTCGAAGATGAACGAAAGTCTTACATGTTTGGAGCGACATGAGGACGAGTAATTAATGAAAGAACTCTCTTTTTTGGTTGAACTTTCCCTTTAACATGTTACATTAATGTCATCATCTTTATTAAATTAGGCATCTTGTACTTTTCTTTCTCCCAAAGTTCTAGCATAATACTTTGTTGTTTTCTCTAGGGCAAGAACAATGTTTTAATCATTTTTGGTCGACATGACTCTGTGGTCGCCAGCACTGTCATGCTAGTTAAAATGGAAACCACAGACTGCCAGATTCTGATTAATTCTTTTTTGTGTGTCAGCTTTGTGACTTGAGGCTGTAACATTTGCATTTGCTTTGATTTTGTTTCAGAACAATTAATTTATTGGAAGAACACAAACAGCACTGAAAAAAAAGTTTTATAGCAGCCGAGTGAAGACATAATAGCCTTGAATACCTGAGATGGTTGAGGTCATGTCATGTGACAGGTAAGGCATATCTGAATCAGACCACCTGAACATCCCCCAAACATAATGGAAGAACATCTGAGGGCACACTCTCGCCACTGTAACTTACACTGCCTGTAGGGTGCAGGGGCATCTGTAAAGTTCAACTTTGTGATGGATGAGATGGTGTTTTTGCCCCTTGGCCTCTGAGGGATTAGGCTGCTCAGGTGTTGTTTTTAAAAGACTTAGAATTAGCTTACATTTAAACATTTAAACTGTCTTTTGACACTTTCACCACCTGTTTTCTGGAGGGAAAAAAGCCTGGGCCCCCTGGATTGAACCTTGAGTTCACGTTTCATGTCAACAAATGAATTCATGCGGCAGTCATATATCATATCTGAAATGTACATTTGTAACTGCTGTAATTGTGCGACTCATTGGCGCACTCATTGGAGTTTTGACTCTTTGATTATTAATTACTCTTGACATATTCATGAAGCATTTGCAGTGACACTGAGGCCTCGGTTGTAGCCTTGGGAAAAAGCACTTTAATGTTGAGAAGTAGACCACATAAATGCAACTAGAAGAAGAATATAATTGCATACTTCAGGAATTCCATAAACATGATCTATGAGATAATATCATGCTTCATAGAGCCAATTTGTTAATTTGTATTCTGTGGTGTTGCTGTGGTTAGCCTTGGTTCTTCTATTTGAGCCAGTTCTGATTCAGACCCTTAAATGGATATTTGACTCAAAGCTGAAAATTTATCATTTATGCAGCCTTATTTCACAAACCTTTATGGCTTTTTTTAGAACACAAAAAAATATAGTTTGTTTACCTGCTTTTGTTCATACATTGAAAATCAATAGATTCCAAAACAACATTTGACATTTTTCATAACAAAAACAAATTCTTCTTTGTGTTCCACACCGTCATAAAGCTTGTACATGGGGGAGAGAAAATTAAGACAGATTGTCATTTTTAAATGAACAATCCCTTTAAATGGTATTAGCTTTACATAACTGCACAATCAAATTCATATATCAATTTGCAGCTATGTGTGTCTTGCTGTTTATATTTGGTGGTTCTGCTCTGATTTTGCTCCACCCTCAGAATATCTGCATGAAGCCCACCTGCATAGGAATGACAAAAGGGACCACCAAGCTTAAATGCATGTTTCCATGGAAACCAGCTGAAGGCTGAGTGCACTGACTTTAAATGCCTGCATAGACATTACAGCCTGAGTCAGTGGACTAGCGGCGCACAGGCCTTTCCTCTTTAGGCATTAGCTGTCGAGACCGGAATTGTACTTCGCACAGATGGTTCATCGTTCGTGGGATGATGGGATGACCAAAAATATGTCAGGCTCCCTAACCAAAGCCATAAACTTAGGCTGCAAAACACTTGGGAAAATAACATCATTGTAGGAGCCTCATACTGCACGCACACAGTATGCATGCTGAATGGTTTCACATCAGTTTGCATTAAGAAACAGTTGATTGTTCAGTTAGGGTGGGATCGTGAAAATGTACTTACTAGAGTAATTACAATTACTGAGTAATAACTAGGTACTAACCCTGAACCTACCCCTAACCCATGTACTTAACTTATATTAGCCAGTACTTTCTAGGTAAGTACACTGACTGTAGCCTACTGTAAAGGGAAGCGTGTCAAACTTTGTGCAAGTTTTTAATAAGTAAATAGCAAGTACTTATACCTTACCATATTTTAACCCATTTATCTCTCTGCAGTGATACGCAGGTCCTAGTGGGGGCTCATGTGAGAGATTTGTGATTTATATAGAAAAGCAAATTTGTTTTATCCAGCATTCTATTTTAACAATATCATTGAATCTGGGGTTCTCACAATAGTTGTGAAAGAGCTGACTTCCAAATCCAACATACACTTTATATTTCAAAACATTATGTACAAACTTTTATCAACGACAGTGTTACAATGACATTTTATGAGCAACACTTTTTTTTTTATTCAGTGCTTTTTTTTTTGTAAAAAAAATATTTATCACAACATTTTTTTCTTTTGTCAAATCAACTTATAATAATAATCTTGGCTATGTGGTTAAGATAACACATTTTGAATTTCTGATGATTAAACCAATGTACTAGATACCTTTTTTTTAAATGAATTAAAAATTTAAAGGCATTCAGGTTGCTTACTTTTTAAGTTAACCCAACAATAATTATTTTACAGTATGTAGCAGAATGACTAATATCAAATAATGTAGAAAGCCTAATAAAAATGTTTTTAAAAATGCCTATAAGCTCATGCCTGCATAAAGAAAACCTCTCTGGAGGAGCTAGCTGGATTTGGATCACTACTCTGTGGCAAATCTTAACTCATTCTTTAACCTAGTTAAAGAATGCCGATCACGTGTTTGGTTTCGTCAAAGGACGTCAGTCAAACTATTTGTTCAGCCTCGATTTGGCGCTAAGCCCGTATAGTGCTCTGAAGAAGTTTCTTTAGCCTACACATCTCTTTATGTATGATTCAATTTTTTTAATAATAGTTTAGATTGTAATATTGATTTATTTAACCAACTGGAAGATTGGACAATTTGAAACTTTGATAATATCTGAAAAGCTCTCAGACCATGATTGTGGACATGATAAACTATCCCGATAGGTCTACTGTTTTGATAGTATCATATCAGTCCTACATCAGTCCTGTTTAGTAACTTACCCAGCCCAGACCTCATACTATTCTTCATTCTGCGGCTCTAACAAATGCCGGTGTGAGATGTTGGCTGCTAGGCCTCGTTTCCATTTCAACACTTAGCTACTGGTGCAACGTGGCGTCGGATGTTAGGAAATATTCCCCAAAGCTATTTCACTGTACACTCTTCTCGATGAACCACCGATTTCGTCTCATTGCCTATAAATTGAGTTTTGCATTGGTAACCTCACAATTGGATTTCCCACATGAACAGAACTTGCACTTCGTGCCTGTACATATCATTAAAAATGACTTGAGTCACCCCATTTATTAAACAGGATCCCACCAGCCACGGATAAGAGCTAATCGTGATTAAAATCGTGTTTTTTTATTTTAAAATAAATTAAACGTTTCCGTTTAGATATAGAACCAGAATTGACAGTGTTTTTATTGTGCAAAAAGTAAAAAGCATTTGCCAAGATCCTCCTTTATCGATAAAGGTTAAAATTTAGTTATTTTTAGGCTGTAACAACGAGCGTATATCAATAGAATTAGTCCAAGAGGACACGTATGCCTCTAGAGTTCACAGAGGGCCGAAGCATTTAAATGAGATCGTTTATTAGCTGTATATTCAGATTTGGAGTTAAAAAGTATAAATAAAACACGAGAAGACCTAAGTCTTAGTTTATCCTATATTGTCAAATCATTCCTTACGCTTACGGCGTTGTCTACTCTGTTGATAAAACCATAACTAGTATTATCCGCGGTCTAATTTGGGACACGGCAAGCCTTCATTAATCACATCCTATATACAATTTATATAAATTAATAATTATTATACATTATATGAGCTAAATAATTGTTTTTTAAAAAATGTGGTTTGACTGTTGAAATCCGTGCTCATTCTCAGCGGCGGATTGAATTACGCGGAGTGCTGCCTCAACACCAACCCCCTGTTGAAGGTTTAATAGGCAATAAAATTTAATTGCTGAACTCCAAAACGTTATAGCTCTTGGCCAGGAGATTCCCTGTGTCGTCAGATACAGTAAAGGGCTTATTTACTCAGCATCAAAAACATCAGTCTCTTTCTTGGGTGTATTCTGATTTAGTCTACAAATTTGATGACATGTAAAACTTCCCTTCGGATTAATTTTATACAGTTAAAAATCCAAATTTAACACCAACTACGCAACTGGGAAATTAGCAAAGATTAATAACAAAAAAGAATGTAGCAAGCAATTAACTGCGTATTAATTTTGCGCGTTAATAGTTTCCAAGATTACATTAGTTTTGATTAGCGGTTCTAAACTTAGCCTACTTTTGGCTTATACATATCTAAATTTGTCCCTCGAAAAATGATGACAAAATTCATTAATCTTCAACAAGTAAATAACCTACACTAAACTTTATCATAATACATCAGCAAAATAGTTAATAGTAAAAATTTAGGTCTTCTTTGAATCTTTCTTCCTGTTTAATAACAAACCTGTTATTTCTTAATAGTGAAGAAATAAATAACTCCGCTTTTATTTTCAATAACAAGTACAAATTTATTCTATGAAAATATGGCGCTTTGCCGACGAGCGATACAAAAATAAAACGTGAAAAATATCACTTTTTTCCAGCCATATTTTCTCTGTACACAAAAATGATCACTCGATTATTGAAAAACTTACCTCATTGATTAATGGTCTAGGCCTATATTTAAAGTCACAATTAAATACACAGACCATCAATGTGAGAAAATATTGACGTCCCTTTAATGAAACTTCAGTTAGAGTTAGTAGCTCAAGTGTTGCAGGTCGATTGTTGTAAGCGTCTCAGAGAAGAAATCAAAGGCCTCCGTTGATAAACCAATGGGGCTGTCTACAGATTCTGACAAACTTGGGGACACGGCATCTGAGAGGTGTAAGCATGAATCGTTGGAGAAAACGTTGAAGTCCTGTAAAGAGACGTCCAGGGCCGAAGGACTGCCATTGTCCTGAGCAGATGCACAATCCGGGGCCATTGTTGAGCCGCAGATAGGAACAGTGGGTGACGGGTTGAGAAAATGTTTCAGATGTTTGTCATTGCTACCTAAAGGAGAGACAGTTGCGCTTTGGGAATCACTATTGTGTCCATTCTGTGACTGTTGTGAAGTTAAGGTATTCTGCTGAAATGGATAACCCTCTCTTTCCAAAAGCGCCCCTGAAACATTGTTTGCCACTTGTTCGAAGAAAGATTTCCCATCACCCCGTCCGCCTGCCTCCTCCAAGCTCGGTGGTTTACCATCGCCGTTGTGGTTTTCTTTACATTGTGTTTGCCGTTTGTGTTTCATTCTCCGGTTTTGAAACCAAACTTTGACTTGCCGCTCGGTGAGATCCAGCAGAGCGGCGATTTCCACGCGCCTTGGTCGGCAGAGATACTTGTTGAAGTGGAACTCCTTCTCCAGCTCCAGCAGCTGAGTGTTGGTGTACGCCGTTCTGAGTCGGCGAGTTGCCCCACTGCCACCATCAGAAATCTCGGGCGAGCCTATGAAGGGATTATAGCATTATATATTATTGATACGCCACTAATTATAACTCTCGATTCTTTTTACAACGGCGCTGTGGGGCTTAAAGCTGACCCCACAAACTTGTCAAATATATTGCGTTTCTCGGGGAACATAAATTGTTTGTGGGAATAGAGCCACAGCACTTGAATAATTTGTGTCCTCATCCCCTATGCCAGAATATACTGATGTGTCTGGTGTGAGTGCGGAGAGGTCCGAGTGAAGATTAATGAACACGCCAGCTGCCGAGTTGAGTAATGGCAATCTATCATTCTTCATTACTGTCAAATATTAAAATTCATGCCCTGTACTACAAGTAGCTAACACACAGTTTAGGAGTTGTCCAGAACAGATTCTCCGCATCCAAAAACGAACAAAAAACTTTTTAGGTATTAACTTGTTCGCATTCAGTTCACATGACCCATGAGGATAACAAACTATCATGCACCTTCACCAGCATGGCCTTGCGCAACACGCTAACTAAAAATAATAATACTGATAATAAAAACAATTGCATTTCGTTTGCAATGAACTGTAACACGATGAAAATGCATTAAATCCAAATACCTTGAGGGGAGAAGTATAGTGGACCAGGATCGGTGGTTGTTGCTGTCGAAGTTGTCTGGTTTTTCTTGGATGCCTTTTTCTCCTTCATCCAAGGGTACTCTGGGGGTAAGGATGCGGCAGGCAGCGGGCATGAGCCATTAGGGTTTTGCTTGGGCCGGCTGTGGCGAGGGTGGCTGCCGGGGTTCAGGCTTGGAATGGTCTGCTCAAAAGGAGGAGGAATCAGTGTCGAGTGTGAAAGCGTCGAGCTCTTGATTGATGAACTTTGAAATGCATCACCGACAGGGGGAAAAGATGTCAGGCACTCAGCGAGCGACGGCTGACTATTGATAAAACCCGTCTCTCGCTCGAATTCGTAATTCATCTCCTCCAAGTCTTGCAAATTCGCCGCTCACAAATTTGTGACCCAAGGAAGATATAATGAAATACCGTGCCGGGTTTAAAAAAAAAAAAACTATTTTGCTGATTACGGCCGTATGGGGACCGCGGTGCCATTAAACTATTGCTTTCATGGAGACAAGGTTGAAATTGGACCGTATTGCTTGTCACATGATTACCTCTGTCCAATGACAATTTGGGGTTTAATCAAAAGAAGCCACTGTCTGTGTGATTGATCGAAAAAAAAGTCCGAGAGGAACGCCTCACTCTCTGGGACGGGCTAGTTTATTTACGCATTTATGGTCAGTTTGCCCACTGCTCCGTAGATAAGTATAGCCAGTACCTGAAACAGAGTGACAGTCTGCTGTTTTCCCCTTATTTTTGACCGGCCCTCGGCTGAAGATCCCTCAACACAGCAACTGAACACATAAAACACAGACCAATAGCCACGATCGAGGAAACCCATTAATTCCGAGTCTGGGTTTTTACTACTTTCTTAGAGAATGCGCGCTCTCGTTTGTGAATGCACGAGCAAACGCGCGCGAGAGAGTACGCGCGCACACTGAGAGCGCAGGCAAATTCTTTGAAAGCCCTGACGTGCCCGCGTGTTTACACGCGCACTGACGCATTACGCTTGCATTAGTGTTGTTTTAGTTTGAGACGTTGTTGTTTAAATGACTGAACTTATAAAACTACATAAATTCCGATTTTTTTAATTGCATTCTTCTACTAGTTGGGCATCTAACATCGATATTCAATTATTCAATGTAGAATTTCTGAAATGTCTGATAAAACATTCAGTAAAAAAAGAATATATTTTTAAATATAATAACACACTATGCATTTTACCTGAATTGAGCCAATTTGTTTAAATGGTGCTAAATCGTGCAGGAAACACATCGCTACACTCCAATGTTATTATTCATGTAAAATAAAAGTGTAAATCCACTAGGTTTTTTTTCCGTTCAAGAATGTCTCTTCTATGTTGCCCTCAGAAGTCTTTAGCTAAGTAGGTGTAGGCCTCGAGCACTTTATTGCTTATATTCCAAACAAAGAGCCCTGGAAGCCTGCACGCTATCAATCTTACACGCCAAAAGGTCTGACAGCTTAGTGCCCTAAGAACACATTTAAACCATCTAACACTCCCTTAGATCATATGTGGCCAGGAAGAAGAGAACAACGAAGTACTAACGGTTGAGACTTTCTCCATTTTATAAATTAAAATGACTAAATTTTCCGATTAAAGGATTGGCCTTGAACATAATTCCATACCGGATGTGCTTCTAATGGACCAGCGTTATTTCGGACCTAAAATCGTTTGTTTTTAGATTTTCGTTTCTGGAAAGCAGCCTTTATCGAAGGGTTGGGAATGAATAGGATTACATATTGATTTTAAGAGAAAAAAACGCGTGTTTTTGCAACTACACAGGAGCTATTGTGTGTAGAAGAACGTGGGTGTCGGCATTCTTCAAAAATACCCACTCCTTCCTACACATTTCCAATACGAACGAAAAATCTTCGTCGTTTCCCACGAGCTGAACATCGAGATCTATCAAGGATGTGTCTTTATGGATACCGTTAAATGTAATATTAATTATATGTTAATTTATCCGTTGAAATATTAAATCATATTTACATTGCATTGTGTTTATTCTAATTAGATAGGCTTGACAGAATGGATATGTGAGTATATCAAATTAAATTGCAGTGCTTTAAATGAAGCATTTTTTTGTTTTTGCAAATTGGCAATCGAACTGTAAATTTTTATATGTATTTGCAAATGTATTAATGGATGTATATGAATAGGCTACTTAATGTATTTTAATTCATGTGCTTTTTATCGGAGAGACGTTTTAATATTTGTCAAATTCGAATTTAATTACAATATTGTATCACACTCTTACGCACAATCTTTGTTTATTGGATTGAGTAAAATTCTCAATGTCGAGATATTGTTGACTGGAGTTAGCCTACCTTAATTCAAATTAATGCAGTTTACAGTGTGTGTAATAAAAAAGTAACATTTCGACATTTTAATTTACGTTCATGACTGGCAAATAAAATTTTAATAAGAAACATTTCTGTTTGTTGCGTTTTAAAGCCGATGTTTCTAAAAGGGCAAACCAGTGTATTTATTAAAATAAGTTTTATCATTTTAAATGAGATATTGAATAATTGTTTGATTATTTGGCAGTTTGCTTGATTTTCGTCCACGTGCTGAATAGATGTTCCAGCACCAGTCTTTTTGGATACGTCTGGCACGATGGACAGCCTCGCTGACCGTCTGTTAGACTAAATAATGAATGCTGACGGTCATAAAGCACAAGTTAACAGTGAAAACTTGGCTCGTTGGATTAGCAAACACATGAAGCGTTGAGTGAGTTACATTCAAAGCTAATGCATTAATATATCCCGAGAATAAAATATCTTTACGCATTCCAGTATAGCCTAAATAATGCTATTGAAATGCGTAAATATATTTAAAATTTATCAGGCTTATTGTTATTATTATTCATGTGTTCAGATTGTAAAACCTTTGGTTCTTCAAAATAATATAAAAGGATTTTTATTTTTTCATCGGTAAAAAGTAGATACTAAGTTACTGACCTGACCGTATTTCTATGATTTTCTTTTTGTACCATGCATGCAATTAAATATTTTCTCCTTGGGTTCATATTGTCTATTTAAGCGAATTAATTCGTTTATAACTCTTTATGGTGATTTATGTAGATTCGGAGGCCTATTTAATAACAGATATATCTGAATGATGAATGGAGTTAAGGTAAATAACACCGTATTATATAGGGCTATTTCTGAATATAAGTATGACAGGCCATGTGAATGAGATATGGTCAGCTGAATGGACTTTATCTCTGCTGCTTCGGTCCAACCACATTTGCAAATCTTTACGCTTCTGTAAAAGCAGAGTTTGATCCGTCTGTATCCTTCTCAGTGAGCTTTGTAAATTAGTGCGAGTGAGGCGTATATGGGGTGTTTATGATGTCTGCGAAGGCAGTAGCTCTGGCAACAGTGGCGTTTGATGGATGACCCTCTACCCACACACATTGCACTGGGTCGTAAACGAGCTCCAAGCTCCTATTGTTGTGCTAGAGGTGTATGTCATTTCCGGGCATATGCACTATATACCCCTGCCCGGCAAGAGAATCATGCCGTTTTATTTAGGATATGACGTTGTGAGAGCTCGTGCACCATGAAGATTAGTTTGCCGGCGTTAACAAAAATGTAACAATTTTGTTAGAACTTCTTGATGCTAAAACCAGACAATAAGGCAGGGTAATTTCGTAAGCCAACGTCTAGGGTTTTGCAAACGTATCTATATTAAAAATTAGGAGACCAAATGCATATCAATTTACTACCGGTCTCATGAAATGCGCCTCTATAGCGATTTTACCTGCCTGGAAAGCTGTGGGTTAGTTGATTGTAAATTATTAGATTGATGTGATCCAATGGACCAACATCTAGAATAACGTTGACCATATCACACTGGCAAATCGTGTCTGTTTCTTGGAGGGGACGTCATGAGTATCTTGCATCAGGAAACGAAAATGTCTTGTATGCAAAGTATGCCTGGATTAGCATATAATGGAGTAGCAAAAACAAGCAATTATGTAATTGTTTTGGAAAATAATATTTGATGTGTTCAGGCCTACTCGCAGGGAGGCATGAAATAGATTGGTCAATAATGCCATATTTGTTATAGGCTATTATAGGCCTATATGGTATTTTACGATTCATGCTTAGCCTCCATTGTTTTAGTGTGATTTGCCTAAAACAAGCAGAAGTAAATGTTAAGTGCTGCATCAATTTTAAAAATCGTTTGTAAGATTATTAGGCTATCAGTTTTCCTATTAACTATAGCGTATATAGGCCAAGGCTATATGATCAGCGGAGGCTCAACATTTCCCTGTTTCTAACCGCCCTGCTTCTATAAACGCGTAAAGCTGTGCATCGTAACGAATATTATAGACGAGTTAATACTGTTCCGATGTCCTATGATACTCAATGTGAGCAGTTCTGACATGACTTTATCTTTAATTCATCTTTATGAGGCTGTCTGAGTATGAATATTTTTGAACACCAAAGTCAAATTTTTTTTTATATAATTTAGAAGATAGCATGCAATTGGCGAAAGTTTCAGCCTTAGTTCCTGAGCTGGTTTTCGTAACGATGCACTTTTTAATGAGTAGGCCTAACTGTGGCGATTTATGTTCTGGTTCGGGAAACCGGCGTTACATTATCGTTAAATACCGTATGACGTTAGTTAAGATGATCCAAAATGCGTAACATGGGCTAAGTGGGACAGAAGTTCGTAAGTGCTACTTCATCACTTCGGTCTCTTTCCCAAATGCATCGTTTGTCTATTTAGCCTATAGGTTACCGCTGGTGGATTAACAAGGGGTCCTAGACCACTCATGACTGTAAGGTGCTTCTTCTTAAATCGCTCTTCCCCTCCATCTTGATCTACAACACAATATGAACAATACACAAGCATATTGAATGTTAAAATTAAACTATCTTTTTATATAAGATTCTGAAATTTGCAAGTGCACTGAAATCTGCACCTTTCATGTAATCTTAGTTGCAATAAGTTCCGTGCATGTAGCCAACAGATTTCAAGTGAAATATTTTATTCTTGCATATAGGCTTATTTAAGAAATGAACATGTCAAATTTGGAGGTTTTAGCAGCTTATGCACAGTGTTTCTGTCTTCCTGGTGCACTTAATCTCCTTCTCTTAAATGTGAGGGGCTGTTCAACCCCGATTTTGAGTCCTTAGGTCATGCAATGAAAATTAAAGGGTCCAGTGTTGTTTGAACTAAAATGTTCTGTAGCACTTTTTCCCGTGCATAATCTATGAACGTCTAATAACTTGCAATAACATGGTAATAACTACTAACACTGAATCTATACTTAAACCTAACCTTAACCCATGTTACCTTATGTTACCAGTACTTAGGCAAGTACACTGTAAGTACACATGTAAAAGTGCGACCAAATGTTCTTCTGAAAGAAAGTCATACAGGTTTGGAATTACACGAGGGTGAGTAAATGATGACGTTTTTGGGTGATCCCTTTAACCCCAACCTGACACTCCACCTCCTATCAAAGCAGTCCGACCCAAGCTCATATCAGCATGCCCACCTTTGTGTGTTGTGCATGATTATTTACACAACTAATAATAGGTACAAAGGTCAAAGATACAAAGTTATCCTTGCTTCAATACACTCCAACACATTCTAGCACTTTCTCGTTTTCCATTTGACTACAAATCCATTTGCTTACATACAACATCCAGTACACCCCTCTGATTTCTGTTTAGCACTTTGGGACCCAATACCATATATTATATTTGTTTTCAACTTAATAAAATTAGGTAATGGTTTGAATTGCTGGCTGTTGCCCCATATTGACTCATATTGGGTTCCCAAGAACCTTTCAATTAAAAGTTCTTAAAGAACCATTTTTTCTTAGTGTGAAGAACATTCAGGAAGAACCTGTAACATCTATGCTTTCCACTGGACATATAAGGTTTTTTTAAGTGGAAAAAGGTTCTGTAGGTTCTGTTACACTAATATTAATTAACTTATATAATTTTTAAAGAACTGTTCCCTGAAAGTTTTTCTATGGCATCACTGTGAATACTTTCTTTTGAAGCCTTTATTTTTAAGTGTGTAAAGAACCTTTTGTCCAGTGGAAAGGTTCCATGCATGGTTTTTCATGATTTCTCAGATTTATTGGTGAAACAGAGGGAATGGTGGGAGGTCATGTTTGTACTTGTATGGGTCAGCATTAAAATTAGATGCACGTGATATGGGTTCTTAATGAAGCATTTGTAACATTATCATTATCAGTTCAACTTGAAAGTCTTGCATTAAGACTCAAAATAAAAACTAAATTAAATGAGAATTCAATCTGACTTTGTCCACAGGTCTTTTTAATTAAAAAAATGATTTTGAACCTTAATGGACAGTTTGCATCAATAAATAGGTCTTGTTCATGGCCCTTGTTAAGTTGGGTTGCTGTAATGCAGAATCTGTTTTTTCACTTGGTATTTTGAAACAAACCGCTGTCGCCACCTGCTGGATATTAGTGGTAGTGTCTCATTTAATGGTAGTTGTGGCTCATTTGGCCGGTGTGTTTGTTAAAATACTATATGTTTCCCAATTCTGATCAAGGAGGCCCCACAGCATTGCCCAATTTTGGTGTCTCACTCATTAGACACACCAAATATATAGATCATGAAGCACTTTATTAATGAGCTGATTCACTGATGGATCAGGTGTTAAATAAGGGAGCACATTTACCAAAACGGAAATATTTAGAATTCCTAGTCATTATACCATTTAGCAAAAACGAGCGCTCCTTTGTGATCTTTTAGGCTTTAAAAACTGAACAAGAGTTTATAAAAAGTAAACAAATAAATGAATAAATAAAAAGTAGCTATGCTTACAATTACCAATATGCAAAATAGTAAGCTCTAAACATTGCTGGGTTGTTTTAACCCAACTTTGGGTCAAATATGGACAAACCCAGCCATTTGGTTTAATTTTTTTAATTAGCCTATTTTAACCCAACGTTTGGGTTTGTCCATATTTGACCCTAAGTTGGTTTAAAACAACCCATCATTTTTAGAGTTTATAGACAGCGTTAGAAAAAGTGCAATGCGTCAATAGTTTTGTTTCCCCAACAAATGGGTGATCAGTTCTGCAACGTTTTAATTGTCGCTGAGAAGAAGCCTAATAAAGTAATTAAAAGAGAAAAAAACAGACAGTGTGGCTGAGCCCCATTTTACGATGCAGTCTGTGTTAGAGCCTTTGAAGATCTGCAAGCAAGGTTGGCTAGCCTATAGCTTTTTTTGCTTTCGGTTTTCCCTTATTTTGTGTTTATTTAATACAAATAATAATAATAATAATGATATTAATAATAATAATAGCATAATAATAATAATAATAATAATACAATAAAAGTAATACAAAATAAAACAAAAAATTTCAAATAAATAAAAAACGTACATTCAAAATTGTATCAAATATATCTAATGTAATTGTATTGACACGCCTACAAAAAGTCGTAGTTCCGCCCTCAATCGCTTTGCACCCCATAAACAGTTAAGACTGTGATTGTGGTTTATTGCTGCACGGCCACTAATATCGCTTGCAGGGGCGAGGCACGAATAGAATGAGCAGGCAGGCCTGTCTACGAGCATCAAACTAAGCTTTATTTATTCGGATAAACGGCATCCTGGTCGTTAACAGGACACTAAACAGTGGGTTGCAAGATAACAGTAGAATGAGCGCGCGCATAAGAACTGTTTGGAGGGCGGTAAAATATTTGTCGAGTAAAATCAGCACGGGATTGCAGCAGTCATTGTCAACCTCGTTCAGGAACGATTTATTAATGTGATTCTGGTACTTTATGCGCTTTATAGCACACAAACACTTGACTGCAATTATTAGTTACAACTTCGATGCAGATTTGCACTTCATTAGCAATTATTGTAACCAATGAAACCCAAGAAAAAAAAATCTTTTCGAAGATACCTTCGGTAGAGAGTCTTAACGAAATATATTTATCAGAAAAGTATTTATTATGTACACATTTAATTTGAAAACAACGAACACTGTTGATTTGAGGTATTGGCGAATGCATTTTTCACATATAACACTACAAGCACGTAAATGTTACAAAATTCACTGAAATATTACAAAGACGAACAACACAACATAAATTAATCCCTCTTAATACATAGGTAGTTCAAATACATCTAGGTAGTCACATTAAACATTGATACATTAGCCTACGCTACAATTTATTTTTGAATAAAAAAAATAGTCATGCATATCATCAGCATTTCATATCACAGAAACCATTTCCCTGAAATCATGATCTAGTATAGGCTACTTTAAAAAAGTAACATATTTAAAATGTACAATGCGAAATGCTAAACTTACAACAAGCAGAACATAAGATAACTATCACTGTATACAAAGACAAATCATATATATATATATATATACAAGCTCAGATCAAAGGTTTGTGCAATCTAACTTTACAAAATGTTGGCTATCAATAATAATCTGTTGTTGTGCATGAGGGAAAAGACAGGCTAATTCACATCTGCAGTGCGCATTTACAGCTTTCCATTTTTTAAATGTCTTTTGGACGATCTTTATTGCATTTCTTCATCTTCATCCTACGGTTTTGGAACCAAATTTTGACTTGTCTCTCGGTGAGATTTAGGAGTCTTGCCACTTCATATCTACGGTCGCGTGAGAGGTACATATTAAACAGAAATTCTTTCTCCAGCTCGAGAGTTTGATGCTTAGTGTATGGACAGCGCTTTTTCCTAGTGGACTTCGCGTACAGCCAGTTGGACGAAGGGTTATCTGCAAGAAGGGTCGGAGAGAGAGAGCTAGTCATGTTGCCACTTGAAAAATACTGCGGCCATTTTATGACCAGCGCGCGAGAAGAAAGAAGAGTCTAAAATAAAGGCTATATGCTGAGAAAATTGGAAAGCAATATCACGGATTAATTGTTTCCGGACTGCGGATAATATAGTTTAAATGATCGATGATTTTATGTGACAGTTTTGGCATCCTTGAATGAAGGGTAAACAAGGGCCTTACTGTCTGTTAGAAGAAAAAAAAGTCCAGATTGCATGCAATAATTGTGCTTTATACAGTTTAATCTAATGTATTGTGTCTAAAACCACACTCTAAATTTAGGGCAGCACTTCAAATAATTCTTGAAAATAGGCTATTACATGCAGTGGTCTATATTAATGCAAATGTGTGGTTTTTAATTACTGGACATTTTCCATTGAAACAGGCATATGCTGTCAAATGATTATCGCCACGCACAGAACAAAAAGAAAGGACTAGAAGACATTTAGCTTTAGGCCTATATACTGGAAAATGTTGGATAGCTGATATATGAATGCATAATAGCCTACCATTACAATTCAGACCGACTCCCATTGTTTAGTCTGTTTGAGTAGCCAAAAATGAAGCCTGTTCATATCAAAACATTCTGATAAGTTGCACTTACTTGGGTCTAGATCTAGATTCTTCTCTGCTGGAGTTTTGTCATCCTGTGATCCGTTGGAAACCGCATCGTCAGGTACCTTCCTCTCTGCTTGGCTCGTATTGTTGTCAGTCTCGGCCACAAGCAGTGTATGCGTGGTGCACTCACCACTCCCAACCAGTGGTTCTAGTTTTATATCTTGGTGCGTATCTGTGGATAATCCCGTGAAAGGAAGGGCAGGAAGCGGTTCGAGCGCCCAGGAGCGCACGGATGATCCATCGGGTTCTCCTGTTGAACATGGGTGATGAATGTACGGGTGGTAGGCGATAGATGCGCCTGTGGGCTGCACTGGCACGGGACCCCACGACGCACCGAAAATTGACGATTTGGCCTGGAAAGTGTACGGCTCCTGTTCGCCATATTCAAGTAGCGTCAGTTCGCGAGCCTGCTGCTGGACCATGGGTCCAGATGAGAACCTCGGTGCCAAATGATCGTCATTCTCGTGTGGAATGTGTGAGTCAGCGTAGTAACTCAGTGTCCCCAATGTCGACATAACAAAAAACAAGCAGAGAGAGAGCAGCCGGACGGATCCACCCACAATGAAACGGCCACAAAAGCAGAATCCGTTGAAATCAAGTAACTAACTAGCCTACTTGACTTCGCGGTGAACTACAGACCTCTGATAAGTTGAATCACTGCAGAGATTGGATTGGATGTGCTAGACACGTGACTGTGGGAGATAAAGGGGAAAGCCTAGCCAGTACGCACGGTTAAATGGCCTCCATTTTACAAGTCATATTTTTAATGGTATAGCCATATGCTTTTATGAAGGTGGATTTGCTTTTATTAATGTTGTTAAACTTCAGCATCTAATAAACGAGCGTAACAAAAATGGTTATTTGAGACGCGTCGTTGTAGAAGTTCGTATCCAAATTTTAATGGAGTGGGCCTACTGTTTGCAATAATGAAATAAATCCCCAAACACGTTCATACATCGTCATATCATTGTATAATCACTAGCTCAATCACTGAAGTCCAGTTCAACATCAACCATGTTTTAGACAGAACATCTTTATTTTTCCCAAATTCTGCAGACAAATGATGAATACACGGTTTCCGCAATCCCTATTCGAGCACAAGGAGACATAAAATAGTTCAGACATAAAAATGATCTTTACGTGAGCCGTATGTATACTTTATATGGCAATAAGTGCCACTTGGATGGTTGAGATATGACCTGCTAAGTGACCAGTCATTCAGTAACGCGCGCGCAAACCTTCAGTCTTCTCCTCAGCAAGGCACACTGTGATGTGCACACAAGTTAAACTAAATCTGAACACGAACGACCGATTGTGGAATAAATCTGAGAACTGCGAAAAAACAAAACAATAGGGCTACAAAAACTTGATCAGATGCAACTTCTACAAAACAGACAATTTTTTTATGTTTAAAATTAACCTTTACGCATCAAAATAAAATCTAACAAGAGCCGTGAAATATTAAAACGTAGAGATTAAAACGGTGCAAATAAATCAATTAATAAATGGTGTTGATCAACCCTGTAAAACAGATTCATCATGATTTTATGATTTTATTTTTTAAATCACCCATAACAATAGTATGGAAAAATCACAATTTTGTTGTGATAGGCTACTGTTCTGTATTCGTTATTAAAATTATATATATAGCAGAAACGATTTGTTTTACAATATCCCACATTGTAAAAAAAATATTAATAAGTTATGACAACATGTTTTACATCGCTTTAACTAATCAAAATAAGTTTAGCAATTTTCAACTTTTTCAATGGGTTATAAAGGAATTTAAAGTCAGTTTAGTGTAATTTAATTTGATTTTAGGCTACTTAAAAATTGTAAGCAGCATTTTTTTTGGCTTTATTCAGTGAAATAGTGACTTGTATTGTAAAATTGTAAATATATTCGAGTTGCAGCGGTTAAATTTAAGCATAAACGTATTGTTGGACAGCATACGCTATAATCACTCAGAATATAAACAATATATAGCCTGCGTGGTGTTTGAAAATCAGAAACGTTGTTATTGTAACGTAAACTGTGGCTATATACATTGCTGTTACAATGGGAAATAGTTTAATTAAATGCTGATAACAGTACACTTTTTTAACCTTATCCTTGAAAACATTGACAATAAAGGACAACCATTGGCGACCAGAAGCAAATTCTCTCCCTCTTGTCAATGAGCATGTGATCTTGTCCTCGGAAGAGTGGATCTCTGGGCACTTCAACAGACTCTGTTTATAACAGGGGCTATTACTCTGTTTTTCTTCGGGTTGTAACTTGGCTGTCTGGCCTGAATATGGCCAATAAAGCCTTTGTGTTTTTTTCCTCCGGCCCAGCAGACGCATCCGGCAATGTGGGCGTGCTTTCAGTCTCCGATGCGCACGCGGCTTTGGCCAAAGTGCATTGATCGTAACCGAGGCCTTGCTATCTACACCTGCACTCCAACATTTGCTTTTATACTGATCTAAATATTTCAGTTAAACAGTGCAATTCACGCATTGAAATAACGTCGTTGTCGATATATCAAATGTTGTTGAGAATTGCATGCTGGTGTTTTTGTTTTAGCTAGACTAGTTCCTAGTTCTGATTAAACTCTTCTCAGACTTCGCCGCAACATATTTTTCTTGTTGTTGTGCTGAATCTCACTGCGAGGCAATTAAGACAGTTTCGTGTTGTGGGGATGTAAAATAGAGCCCAACAACATGAAACTACCTAAATCACTCAGCAGTTGTCTTTGTTTCTTGCTTGAGGAGACAAGTAAGGCGACGCTGTAGGCTATTTGTATCTATTTATTTTATCGACATTGTGTGTTGCACAAGCAAATAAGTACACTGCTGTGATCCTACAAATGTTTAAAAATGGTGACTTTTCATGGAATATTCCCTCGTATTTAAATTAGATTATATAATCTGGATGTCGACAGGAATAGGAATGATTGGAATAATAATTTTTGTGTGACTCTTCACGGGACCAGTACTGTGCAGAGGAAATAATATAGGCTATAAATCATTTAATTTTACAGTCAGTTCAATTACAGTCATCACTTCTCCATTACAAATCCCCGCGTTATAAAGGAAACCAGGAGTGTTTCAAAGAATCGTTTAAAAGTTGGCTATTAGTTTTACGTACATGCCTTTATTTATTTTCTGCCACGTATGAATAATTAATTTACATCTGAGTCCAGAAAGATTGTACCTTTCAATCCGTTTAAAACAATACAAGAAGTCCCGTCATGTTTATAACTATACAAGTTTCTAAGAACTGGACTTATGCCTAGAACAGCAAATGACAAGGCCTTAAGAAGAAACGCGTTGTTACTATTTAAAATGGTTCCATAATACTTATTATTATTACAACATGCAAATATCGCAATTATATACAATAAATGTACAATATAGTCTGAATTCTATGTACAATGAACACCTTCAGCATATTTTCCTCTCTTGCTTTTACAGTGAAGTCTTGACAGTTTATAAATAACCATGACATGTTATGACGACTGGGATGTCAAATAAAATTATACATAAACAGATAAAAATGTCAACAGTATACGACACACAATAAGTTATCAATAGTATCTTGCACCAAGTCATATATGCACACACACACACACACGCACACACACACACACACACACACACACACACACACACCTACGGAGACGGTTTGTTGTATGGCTACCACTGCAGCTGATGGAGGAGGAGGGCGCCAGAGATCTATAAAGCGAAGAGGCTTCATGTAAAACTGAAGTTGGTCGACAACTCTCGGATTCTGTTTTCTCGACTCATTTTCTTCAGCTTCATCCGTCGGTTCTGAAACCAGATTTTGACTTGTCTGTCCGTGAGGTGAACGCTGCGGCTGATCTCGAGGCGACGTTCTCGTGTCAAGTACATGTTGAAGAGGAACTCTTTCTCCAGCTCTAGTGTCTGGTGTTTGGTGTAGGGGCATCGCTTCTTGCGGCCACTCTTCGCAGTCAGCCAGTTAGCTGTACTCTCACTTTTGGAATCTCCTGCTGGAAATGTGAGGAAAATATTAGTTCAGTATTAGCCCCCATTCCACAACACTTTATAATAGGCTCAATACGCCTAATTATAGTCTACCAATTAATGATTTTGGATAAAAGCGTCTGCTACTAAATGTAAACTAAAGGGTAACACTTTATTTTATGGCATTGTTACACGTAGCTACTATAGCGATAACTATAAATTATGCATTACATGCAACTAACCCTAACCCTGTACAACCCTAAGTTACTGCATTACATTTTTAAGTACCGTCAACTTGGATGTTTAATTATTTTCAATTTAGATTACATTAAACTGACTTTAAAAAAAGAGTTGGAAATTGCTTAACTTATTTTGATCAGTTAAAGTAATGTAAAAAATGTTGTCATAACTTATTAAACATATAATTTTACAGTGTAGCCTACGTGTATTAGCCTACGTAATATTACTCAAAACTTAAATGTGTAATTATAATAACAAAGACACCTTAGTGTCACCGACTAAAGTAACAAAATCCATAAAATAATTAGGCACATCAAGTATACATTCTGTTCAGCAGTAGCCTCATAGTATACTTGCGTAAATACGTTCTTCTAACATTAATGTTTTAATGTAAATGATGTGAGATTATTGCGTGTAGCCATATTAATAATATTGTCTTACAATTTATTAATTCAGTTTTTTGACTATTGTCTGAAAGTTTTTTTCTTTAAAATCAATATATCGTTCTTGTTGTTGTTGTTGTTTTTTTTATTAGAACAATTGTCTTATAAAGGCACTGATGACGATGCTTTATCGGTCGTTTCTTGTGGAAAGATTAGAAGCATAAAACAATTGTTCACGGGCAATATAACTAAACAAACTCGCCACATGCATCTAGATTTTTTTTATAACCCACATTAGGTGATCTCACCAGATCTCAAGTTGTCACAAATAGCATAATAAAAAACAGGCTTGCTAAAATGGGGACAGTCGTGCCTCGTGAGAAATAGGCCCTATTTGATTTTTAACGTTTAAGGTGATCGTTTAAAAAAATGAGATACATTTAGAAAACTGAAGCACTGTTTTGCGTTTGACACAAAGGAATAATAGTGCTGTGAATCTGTGTGTGAACATTAATAAAATGTGCACTTTTATTAAATTATATATTTTAAGCAATATGTTTTAAATAGTCTGTATGCTATTAAAAACAAGTGTTTTAAAAACTAGAGAAAAAACACATTGCATTTGTACGAAAGTACATTGCATTTGTCTCGATGGAATGCTGTGTTATGTGTACAGGATTGCAGACAGACACAACGACTTAAGCTGAATTGGTTTGGGCGTGCTGCACCTCCTCAGAAATGTATTTCTAAGTGAGAAGAATCTCGCACATGATTATGCTTACTAAATTTGCCTTATGGGGTGTTTAAAATAAAACTATTACTGTAAACGGAATCTACAAAAAAATCCATATATTTATAGCGCGCAAAGGCGTTAGTGTTTCCATACGCGCCCAAAGGACGTCCAAAATCCGTTGGACTTTAAGACTGGGCAACAAAACTAACCTTTAGTAACGGTGACCGCCTTCTCCGGGCTGTCCGGTGGCTCGGGAGATGAAGCGGTGCCAGTGGACCCCCTTAGCTCCTTGTTTCTTCCCGGGGCACATGGTGCGCATGCGGGGGGTTCTTCGCTCTCTTCCCGGCTCGCTTCTGCTGCTATGTCTGAAAGAGAGCTGTCAAATCGGCTCGAGCGTTGAGCAGCAGCAGCTAGATGAGTCGATATAGACTGGTTGTCTGGAAAACCTTTAGATGTGCTGCACGTCTGAGATAGACGGAAGTAACCGGGCACCGGAACACAGCCGTTATTGTTGCTAGATGGACATGAGTTCGGTGTCAGCCGCGAGTACGATATATCCTCTGTAATGGTGTCTTTTGGACACTTCTCAGACTCGTATAAGCAGTAAGAGTTTTCCTCTTTTATGGTAGGCGAGAACGAGCGTGGGGTAATTTGGTTGTTAGGCTGTTCAATGCGACAGGACCTCGACGTCTCCAGCCATGTTTCCATGCCTTGATATGGCCCACATGTAGCAGGCACTACATTTTGCGAATTGCCCTCGTTCCGTTTGAGTCCAGAAAAATAGCCACAGTTCGACAGTCCATAAGAATACTCTGAGGTCGGCTGCAAGTAGACTCCGCTGTTTTGGTAGTAGTGTCCACTTCCCTCGGCCCTTCCGTGGATCAAGGAGTCTACCAGAAACGAGTTTCCAGATGGACTATCGGAGCATGACATCTTTGTGGTATAATTTGACGGTGGAAGAAGATTGCCCTTTCTGGATGACATTTCTTGTGCAAAACATGCTGAATATAATTACTGATAACTATACAACTCGGTGCGAGCTAACAGCCAATTAAATCGCAACGAGCACCGATGACTCCTCCCTCTGTGCGCACGTAACCCTTGTGTCCCATATCTTTTTCAAGCAAGATTTTTTTAAAAGTCAAATCTACATTAACCTGATCACTCGTTTTTTCCGGAAAGTATAAGCGAATAAAAATAGAATTTAACTTGCACAGCATTATGTTTACGATCACTGACTTCGTTAACTCTGACATTGCCGCTGAGCCTTGTGAGCCACGTATAAAACCAAAAAGCAACAAGGTATCGAAAAGGAGATCAAGTGCTAAAATTGTAAACCTTTATGATACTCTGTAATTGCCCCAACAGCCCTTTAAGCACATAAACAGTGAGTTACAGACTGCTCTTCTGGTTTTCATGCACGCGGTGGGTCAAAACAATTTATCTAGCTACACTCAAGTTCAAAACGAGAGGCGGCTTTCGGGAACACTCAATATGAATTTCCATAGAATATTAAACATTTACCATGTGATCATCTTAAAGCCTGTTTAAGCTTTATAATTACAATACTGTTGTGAGGCAAATAATCTTAAAGCTATAATAACCTATAGAGACAAATCTAACCACAAACCCATGGCGCTGCAATTCCGATAGTAATCTTAACGCAATTGTTGAATGTGATTCATCTCTACCTATTTTTGACATTCAGGGGATATTTCCATCTGAAAAGCAGCCTGTGTGTATGATGTCCGCAGTTGTAGGCTATGTCATTTGATTTGCATTTAATTGCAGGAAATCCAATTACATTTTTTCTCTAAGATTTGGGTTACTTTCCCTCCCCCTTTTTTTCGGTTTATGTCTGAAAATGTGGTTACTTTATTTCTGAGCTTTTCTTTCCAACGGTTTTTAAATAGGCTACTCTGATATTTCCACAAAGATCCAGAGATAGGACTATTTTTATATGTCCATGGCATTAATCGTCTTGTAGCTGAAATTAACATATTTCTGATAACAAGACGACAATTAACATGCGCGTTTAAAAATCGACTGTAGAACAATTGGAGGACTCCATTGAAAAAAATGAGACACCAATAAAAATAAATAAACGAATTAAACTAAAAATAATTCTTGATAGTAAATTGGTTTCCCTGCTCCAATAATCATGTTTTGAATCACATTGTGGTATCTTAACGAGTGAAAATGTCTCCGTAAGAGGCAGGCTTTTTATCGCTTAAAATGAAATAATTATTATTTGAAAGTTAACCTCTTCGGTTACGTTTAGAGATTCATTTTAATGATAGGAATAGGCTACGTTTATTTAGATTACATTTATTACATTATATTTATTTAGACTAGGCAACTTTCTGCATCAGGAAATAAACGGGCATTGTTTTCAAGTCAATTGAATTGTATAGCCTACTAATTAGCCAATACAAACGAATAAATAGATAATAAAGGGAATGTTATTTGTTATTTAACACATCAAACATAAGCCGCAAAATAAGTCTTTTTATATTGCTTCTGGAATAATAAAAAAAACTATAGGCCATCAAGGTAGGCCGCACAAGAATCAAAACAGATCTACAATTTCTCAAAATTAGCCTACTTTGCAAAAAAAAAAAAAGCTCTGACATCAGGAACAAAGTCAAACACTTTCGACTAATACAACTAGTTAACTTTGTTTTTTATGAAGTCTTTTTATCATTAAACTTTACATATAGGGTACTTTTGGAACATTAATGTGTAATGCTTTAAAAAAAAATCAATAAACACAATGCTGACAAAGAAAAATATCTAAATGGTAGCTTGACTGTATTTACCTGAAACAGTGCCTTGTCACGAAGATGTTGTCCTTCGCCCGCACACAAAGTAAACATGTTTCAGCAGGGATTTTAGATACCCGGCAATGACATTGATCTAAAGTGCGCCACCCAGTGTACATGAAGTGTATCGTCGGCGCTGTGAAATAGTGAACAATCCAGTCGTGGTGCCATGATGGGACACTGAGACAAATGATGGCGGAAAAGTCCGTGAACACAAGCTTTCAATGGTTCCAGCCGTTGTTTTCTAGCTCTTAGTCACAGTTAATAACCTTGGTTCTCAGACGGTTTATGGCACCTCGCTCCAATTCTACAAATGCTCCAGACTAAGACTGGTTTTATGGCCGAGTTGCTGCAGCAACGGGGGGATGTGCCGTAATTAGAGCGAAATTCCATCGAGCCTCAAAGGATGCGCAAACCGTCAGGGTCATCGCGTAAAACAGTCCTTATTATCTTATGGTCGCCCTGGCTCGCCCTGGTTTATTAGACTTCCGAGTGGCATAAGCCATATCAGATTTGTGACCCTCTCGCACTGGATCATCGATATATTGATACAGAGAAACTGTAAAATTATGAAGTAACGAGACTTGCTCATGCAAGACAAAATAACTTTCCTTAGAGTTTAATTCTCAAGAAGGTTGGTCTAGATGTTAGCTATACATGCTTTCAAAACAGCAATATAATACAAAGACTTATCTGGATGTTCGACATGGAACAATTTGTTGAAAGGCCATTTGATTCATAGAAACATACACAGCCATGTTTTTTGGGCAGTTCCGTAATGGATACTAGAGGCATTAATAACGGCAAACACTTGATCCTTGAATCAAAGAAAACGCGTGGAGGCAATATAACGCAAGATCCATCAAACATTTGATACTGCTCCAGGAAAAAGAGAGAAAACACGAGATATTTCAAGAGACTGATTTATATAACACTGAAGAGACGTCATAAACATGAGAGATTATTGTGAACATGAATGAGCTCCTGCAACATTAATATTTTTTTCACACGTTTTAAAGAAAAAGGTGGAGAAAACACATAATTAAAATACAATTGAGGTTCGGGGTTTCAGAGGGACTCAAGCAGTGTCCGTGCTGGTTCAGTTATTGCTTTTGCCTTAATGCCCAATGTCTGTTGAAAAATAAATAAGAATTTTGCTCCTTTATTTTGGACAATTTTTAACACAAGTGTTAAGTGGCTCGAATTTACTGGAGAATGCGCAGTAAGACGAGTAATATCAAATATACACTTTAAGTTCACACAATTCAAGTATAAGAGAATATAGCGCTCATGATGCCTTTAGATCACAATAAGCTCATGAAATATGCGTCATTCAATGAGAAAGTTTTTTTTTTTCTAATAATATAGGCCTGTAAAATACAAGGAACAGTATTTAACGGTAACACTTTATAATTAGGTTTCACTAGTTTACATGAATTGACTACTGCACTTCTTCGGCATTTATTAATCTTTGTTGATATCAGCATTTACTAATTATTAAAATCAAATGTTTTCTTAATGCAATGTGAACTAACATGAACAAACAAGGAACGGCTGTATTTTTATATAATTAACAAAGATTAATAAATAACAAATGTATTGTAACAAATGTATTGTTCATCGTTAATTCGTGTTAGTTAATGCATTACATAATGTTAACAAATGAGACCTTATTGTAAAGTGTTGCCTATTTAACAGATTGAAATCACCTTCATGTCCACTAGTATTTTTATCTCGCCCTCCCAAACATTATTTTCCATATAAACAGATTTCAAGCATATACTTACTGATATATGACACATATGTAAAAACTACAGATCTTGGTAAGATAATAATAATAATATCAAAAACAAAATCCCTGTAAACTGAATAGTCACTTAACTGAATAAAATGAAACATCATAATAATAGTTTTAAATTCAAACGGTAAAGATTACAGAGAATATAAATGTATGTTTATGGATGAAAAGTCTGTCAGAGGAATAAAGGTCGCATCTCCTCTGGGAGCCGGAATGTTCATCCACGAACTTGAAATTAACCATCTCGCCCTATAAATGATTCCGATCTAAAGCAAAGGGTTCGTGGTGTAATACTGCAAACGGTCTCTGTTTAGTTTTTTCTCTTTCATTCTTCTGTTTTGAAACCATATTTTGACCTGACGGTCGGTGAGGTTGAGCATCCTGGAAAGCTGTAGCCTTTTTTCTTTGTTGATGTAAACACTGAAGAAAAATTCTCTCTCCAGCTCTCTGATCTGATATTTCGTGTAAGGACACCTTTTTTTCCGTGTCTTCTGGCCATCTGAAATATAAAGAAGAAAGACAGTCATCAATGCCTTTGACCTTTACATTTAAATAATTGCATAGAAATAATATAAAATTCAATTAAATGCTTACAGAAGAGACAACTGAATAGCTTATAGTTAAATAGGCTATACACACAATTGCCGTTTCCCCCCAAAAAACTGTTGCGGTATCTAAAGCTAACTGTAGCCTATTAAACGATATTAAACGATAAATCGGTAATAACACATTCTAGTCTACATTCAGCTCTTAAAATGCTATTTTAATGAAATATCGAGTTCTACAACTATACACTAGGCTCATTTGATTATAATGGAGGCTTAACATTTAACCTTCTTTTCATTCACCAGAAAAGTAAAAAATAGGCTAAAATAATAATAACCACGTTAGAAAACTGATAAGTTTAGCCTTTTAGTATTTAACGGAACAATACCAAACAAAAATGTTCTTTAAATTCCCTGACGTGCAACGTGCAGTCAGTGGCGATAAATAAGCACAGGATAGGCCTGTATGATCTCTTAAATAACGCTGCATTAACAAATAGCCCGACTGTAATGAAGTCTTGAAAGCATGTTTTCGAAGACTCGAAGGGAAATGGCCTATCATTCACGGCCAATTTCAATTTCGAGCACGTGATCTCGCGTTTATAACAAAGTTTTGTTAGGGTAAATATACAGGGCCCTCTGTAAACCTTATATGCTTATAAAACAGCATATAAAACCTTTAACAACAGCACGTTACATCAGAAAGTTTCTCGCGCAACTGCTTGAATACGTACTGCCGCTGCTGCCGCTGAATTTCTCTTCGTTGTTACCGGAAGATGGCTCCGGGCTGCTGGTTTCTTCACACCGCTCTGCCTCCTCTGTTCCCCGGCAACTGTCGCTGCCTGAGTCCGCGGGCGGAGGAGGCGCCTTCCCGGTCGCTCTGTCCACCGGATGCTCGCTCGGCTGGTTTTCCACGTTCCCGTACGCTGTCTCGAAAAACTGGTCAAACGCTTGGGGAAGCACTCCGTTCCTCCCTACGCTGCTATGATACACGTTGGCCGAATGGCTCGTGTTGGAGTGGTAAAGAACCGAATTATTTTTCGACAGCATGTCCCCCAGAGTTCCAGGATTGGACAGGCAGTCCCTGTGCACCATGTCCTCGGTCGCGTAGCAATGTGGCAGATTGCCCCTCGAGTGCCACTTACCGGACGTGTCAATGGCATAGTCCCTGAAAGACACTTCTCTAACGCTCTGAACTTGTGGCAAACTGGACGTGGAGTATGAGTATGTCATGGGGCATGAAGACGGGGTCTGGGGCAGAAAAGGAGGAAGGCTGGAAAATTCCGTCCCAGACACGTAATAAGTACAGCCGGGCAAATACATGTTAGACCCAACGGGCACCCGCTCATCAAAATCCATCATGGCACTTGGTTGGGCACGCCACAACCATAGTACTGCCTCGCATCGTCGTACAGAAGTGCTTCAGCTTCACTGGCTTTGAAGCAGATCCGCCGAGCAGAAATTTTTGAGACGTGAGCTGACGTGGAGATCCATCTCCATCCATTCCAGAGAGCGCCAGTCATGTGACCAAGGGCAGAAATTGACATGTACCTCTTAGAATATTGTATGCCAACATGTGCAGATGTTCAAGTCGTGGAGTGAGCGATTCTTTCATTGATGAACGTGTGAATGCATTGGACCACAGTTGGTTATGTTGACACTTTGGATTGCTGGAGAAAACCATCCGCATGCTTAACAGCCAACGCGCCTTACTAAACATTACCATGGTTTCTCGCGTTTATGAATTTGTTCTATTAAGTCTCAGACATCTCAATTCGCTGTAACTCTCTCTGTCTCTCGCTGTATGGCTCTTAAAAATTAAAACGCTAGAAAGGAACAAAAAGGATATTTCGCATGTGTACAATATAAATTCGCAAGTGAGGTTCTTGTTAATTGAGTGTTGCATAAACTCAATCGAACATAATGGTATGGCTGTGTAGGGAAATAAAACAGAATTACGTTGTGTTTCATATATTTGCATTTATTTCACAATAGTCAGTTCAGAACAATTAATATCCTTCGACCAATTGGCCCAAAAATACATTACGCTTTTACTCATTTGAAGCCCTTCTGAGGTTTAACTATATTTGGAAATTTAGATGATGTTGAAGCAATACAAGGGATATTTTTTTTTTTTTTTTTTTTTTTTACAAAAGGTGCCTTTGCATGAGATTGATGATGAGCTGGAATTATTTATAATCATACTGTTTGAAATAAAGGTTCCAAAAGGGGTTTTCGCAGAGATTCAAAGATCTTCCCCAAATAACTTTTCAGTGAACAGGTCTTAAAAACGTTGTTTTTTATTTAGTGCGAAGAACATTCTGAAAATACAAACAGCCGTTTTCCACTATACATTTTGGAATAGAAAGATTACATGGATGTTAATGGTTCTTCATGGAACAATCAATGTCAATAAATGACCTTATTTTTAAGATACCTTTGTTTTTAAGAGTGCTTTATAAAATTGCAATTAATTTAGATTGTATGAGTTTTAATTTTGACTGCAGATAATCCGGATATTTAATTAATTACATAATATTAGTAGGCTACACGTTCTTGTACAAGTACAAGACTTGTTTACAGCGCATTTGGTTCAAACCTAAACAAAAAATAGCTATATGGGTTTTTTTATTTGCTTATTTATTTAAACATTTGCATTTATTTACAATAAGGGTAAATTAGCGTTCTCCTGTGCAGAATTCATTAAGCGTTTTACGCTTGCCCCAAAAAATATGTTAAGGTAGCCTATAGACTGTGTAAGGCAAGACAAAGGCAGAATTTGCCCGGGTTGGGCACTAGAGTCATGCAGTGAAGCGGCTTGAAACCACAGTTGAGGCCCATTAAGTTTTAGCTTAAGGCCCCCTTAGAATTACTTTGGATTAAACCATGAACAATATCCGAAAATCTCAAAATACTTACATTTATGAACAAATAAAATAAAAAGAGTATAGCATGTAAAGCGATTGCATGTGGTCAACAACGAAAATGCGCTTTTTGTGAGATAAGAATGGTTCGCATTTTCCCTTAATGTCAACGCTGATTTCGTTGGTATTACTATAGCTTTTAATGCCTAATCTTGTGCTGGGAGGCAACAAAAACTAAAACCAGTCCAAGACAGACGTGGTTTTATGGTGCTTTTGGTATCTTCCTCTAGCCATTGTCAGCTCAGACAAGCCATGGCCGTCGGAGAGTGATCATGAGACGCCACCTACTTGGAATTCGTGAACTTCAATGAGACCTGAAGTCACGGGTAACAGTAGCATATTAAAGGGAGACAACGGCCCCGTGAGTTATATCGGGTGAGAGTCCTGTTTTTAGCTTCTTCCGGGCTTAAATCCACAAGATCAAATGCACGTGTTGATAAGGTGATCATGCATGTTTCGGTTAGTAATTATAATCTAGCTATTTATAGAGTTAAAATAGATGTCGTTAATTCAGTGTATAGCGTTACTAGGCCCACGCCTGGCTCCATATGACTCCACCAATAAATGATTTAACATTGCGTTTTGGCTTTTTTGAGAGGTTGTGAGCAAGACCCTGATGGTCACTTCCACATAAGTGGTAGTTTACAAATAGCCCAAACAGCACCCCGGATGAGGTTTCAAGGTTTCAACTAGTGGGCTTGATTGAATCGCACGGAACTTTGGCATTTTCTCCAGCATTGTTTTTGACTCACGCGAATTAGGCAATTTACCGATAAACTTAACTTTTCGCACTGGATCAAGTTAGCACTTCTTTCTTGAGAGGCACAGTAATTGGTACAGTCCAAGCCAATTTGTCATCACTTCTACTCTGTGTTCGACTCAATCCACTATGAAAAGTTGTGGGTTTTGGATTTTTTTTAACAACCCAAGTCACCTCTAAAAATTTAAATAGTTCAATTGTCGTGTAAAAGCGGGGTAAAGCTCGCGCAAAATCCTATTTGGCAAATGCAGTGAATTTCACAACACTACTTTTAATTCAATGCGTTTAAAGAAATTTGTGGCGATACGCAGATCTTTAAATTGGAATAATCAAATTATGTTTTTGTGTTTAATGACGTCTTGAAAATTTGAGAATGCGAAGATTATAAATAGAAATGGCACTTGGAAATATATAATGGCATGTTTATGCCATTAAATTAATTTAATGGCATAAACGTGCCATTATATAACAAAATAATTTAAAATCGTGTTTGTAGCAAGAGTCTATATTTTAAAAAAGGATCCATTCGACGAATATAATCTTGCAAAATTTGTAATTAAGATTAAAAAATGAAACGATAATGTCATTTTGATGTGAAAATGGGATTTTACTGTCGGGTGTCCATCCGCTTTGATGAGAGTGTTGAATTGATTGTCTTTTCCCTGCATATTTTGTCGCAGTGCAGTTGAGGGCCCACTTTTCATATTTACATGGGACTGACGTAAGATAAAGGCTTGAACATGTAGGCTAATGCCCTATGTCTTTATACGTTTTTACTCTGTAACCACTATACGATTTGTGTGAATTATTGCAAATATAGAAAATATTACCCCCTGCATTTGTTTTCTGATTCCCGACACATTGGCTGAAGAAGGTTGGTAACGAGTGAACCTAAACCCAACCTTTGCCTTGCACTTGCACGGTAAAGTTTGAGTGTCGACGTTGATGTCACGCTGACCTGGGAAAACAACACAGTTTTACAGGGCACCAAATTTATCAGACCTAAACCAAACAAGTGAAATAAAACTGTGGCTGAAAAATATGTTGATATGAACGGCCGTAATGCGCCCTTCACTGTGAGGAAAATTAGATAAAACGCTTTAAAAAACCTATTAAAATAGCATACTTTCGTCTAATTTAGCTATGTTATTGAAACCTATCTGAATATAGCCTAGGGAAAAGGCGCGTTTCATAAATGAATGTTAGTATCAGTAGGCATGTAGGAATTTATAGTTTATAGTAAAACATATTATATAAAATATTTTAGTTTGGTAAACGCTTTGTTCGTCATCATCATTTTAGTTAAAAAACCGAACATTTTTCGTCTGTAAACAAAAGAGCACAAATTGTAACTTTCAAACCTTTGTGTGCACCAATTGCATGTATATATGAGGTGTTTTCAGAATAATTAATTGATAATAATTAATTAATAAGAAAGTTATTTGTAAACATCATATTTAGGCTATTTTCATAGACAAGCACCTTGTTGAAATGTTTTGCATGAGAACTGGAAGAGATTTGTTGTCGTTGTTGCTTGTTATTTCAGTAAAGTAATGAGACATGCATCTGGTTTCACATCTTAACGTGTGTGTTCTGGCATCGTCTTATACATTATCCTATATTTGTAAAACTAATATAGCATTTATACCCAAAAGTATGCTATAGCCTATAAACACCAGCCATTTTCTTTCGATAAGCTGAAGTTTATAATATCTAATATTTAGCAATGCTATAAAGTCAGACATAGGCAACAGCATCTGAATTCAATTTACAAAGAGCATCCCCAATTTTGAGAACTACTGGTTTACTAAAATTGCATTTCTTTTAGTGCCTTTGGGTGGCAGCACAGTCCAAATTGAAATGTCCTTTGATACACTGAAACGCAAATTGTAAATCCCGTCCACATGTAGACCTATTTCTCTCCACGTTTTCCGTCTGCTCTGACGTTTTCCAGACCGCCGCTCATAGGCTGCCTTTAGATCCCACAAATAGATCCTGGTCATTTATTTCTGACTATTCAGAAGCCTTCAGTGATATAGGCTACGAATTGCTTGTGCCATAACGACAAATTGCATAACGAATCTAAATGTAGAAGTGTTTTTATTGTATGCATGTATAGAATAATAGAATATAATCAATGATCAATTGTTAATGAAACATATTAACAATGTAGCCTATAGCTTATTTGAAATGCAATTCAGCTCTGTAACAAACAGATAAGTTGATGGTAGCAAAAATATTTCCTATAGGCCTATTCTTTAAATAATAATATTATTAAAAAGTTGTGCAGAAATGAATTGCTGCTATACCGTTTTCTAATAAAAAACGTGCGGTGGAGCACGATTTCGAAAATGCAAAGATAACAAGCCAAGTACACAAAAATAAACTGAATTATTTATTATTGCATTTTCTGGTGTGTGAGTTTGTATTTTATTCTTATTGATGTCTTGGTGGCTTTGGTTTGCATTTAACTGGAGCAATTGTCATATTATGTACACCGAGAGTTTGTTTTTGAAAATGCATGTAGGCTAATCTATAATAGCCTATGTCTAATAGTTATTGAAGTTAAAATTATTTGAAAAGACTGTATGAAATGAATAGGCTTTTTTCATTTTTTTGCAAAGGATTTGAAACGGGAAATTTTATGTCACTAATAATTTTATTCAGTTCACACATTTGATCGGAAATTGTACGTGCGTTTATGCATTTTCTATTTTATTTATTTTACGTGTAATTCCGTTTTCTCTGGAAGCTGATTTCAACGGAACTTTTTGTTGGTATTTATTATTTACGTATCTATTTATTTATTTGCTTGTTCTTTTTTGGTTTGTTTTAAAATGATGTCTATAACATTGTAGGCCTATGTAGCCTATATATGTGTTGTAATTCTAGAAGTACTCAGTTAAAACCTTATTTTGTAATTTTGTTTGCCTACCTCGGAGTGGCTCCAATTGCTAAATTGGGAGTCGTTTTATTTTTATTTATTTATTTTTTTTTTTTTAGCTTTGGCTAAATTAAGCATTGTGTAAAAAAGATTATAGGCAACCACCAATATCAGGCATACTCTGTCTTCTGCATTTCACTCACTTCTTTTTCCTTCAGATTTTTAAATTTTTGACAATGTTTTTCAGAATAAAGTATAGCTTAAGTTGCATGTTATAAGACACACACACACACACACACACACACACACACACACATACAGTGATATTACCCCTACTTTACCTGTTTTTGGTATCCAAGTCACTGATCTTCAAGTCTTTAAAAAAAAAAATGTTCATTGGTTTCCTGAACTCGGTTCTTGACAAAATTTTAAAGAGCGATAAAGGTTCTATAAGGAGAAATGTCTTAAATGATTGCTTTATACTTTCATGTTTAACAGGTTATTTCGATTTTTCTGGTGATAAAAATACTATCTGTTTAATTCATAAAATATAATTAAAACAAAATTAATTAATTAATACTAAATCCACTAAAATATACCATGACGGGAACCAAAAGGTTAAAGAAGCGCCTGACAGAATCTATAGAATTCTGTATAACCTTTTCTTAAGTGTGCGAATCAGATTTGTGTTAAACTGTATTATACATTTATAACAAACACATAAACCTAGTAATCATAGACTTCGGATCTCGAATACTTCTGATGAGAAACAATGATCCAATTGCAGGAAGTCAAGGCAAATGCATATTCGTGCCACTAGATGGCAGCACTGTTACGCGCATGGAAACGGGTTATTGCAGAACAATTATTCTTAAAAAAACAAAAACAAAAAAAAAACAGGGATTTGGGGAAAGACAACAATACCACAATCATTACTCATTCATTCGTATTAGCAACTGATTCTTCTATTGTTCTCATTATATTCTTGGAAATTGAGCTATACAAATAGCTAAATTCAAAAGATAGGCTTCTTGATATAGGCTATGTTATTACGTTTATGTTAAACATTTTGGCAAAAAAGAAGTTGACATTCGGAATAATTATAAAGATACAAATATTGAAATACATCACTTAAAATGGGGAGTTTTATTTGCATAGTGTCTGCAGTAACACATGCGAATTTGTATATTTCGCAGGTGCATGAAAGCGACGTTTTATTTACAAATGTGCGCATGGGGTAAAAACAGAAAGAAAAGAATATGTTGAAACAGTCTTGGGGTAAATTTAGTGTACAGTTAGCGCAACATGCATATGCACAATACGACAGGTTCAGTTGTTTTTATGGAAACGTGATGTGTACAAATAAAAAAAAATACTCGAATTGCCATGGTTTTGTCTGTTTACTTCACTGATTTTCGTTCACTGAGTTGAGTTGAATTTACAATCCTCTCACGTGTTTCTGTCAAAGCAATAGATTAAAAAGAATAAAAAAATCAAGTGGTGAATATGGGTATATTGTTCTTGAGCAGTATCTTCGCTTAAACAAAGTCAGTGTATTGGCAATATGTAGCTATCCTACACATTATTTTCCCTCCTGCGCATCTCCGCATAATCTTGTGACGTGGAACAGATGATGGAATGGATTTCAGAATAAATAATGTTGAAGGTCCTTCCATTTATACCGCTTTGGTATTTCAGTTTTACATTATTTCCCCCCCAAAGCTTAACTGATGGCCTTGTACTTGTTGACCACTTTCTTCTCTTTCACCCTCCTGTTTTGAAACCAGATGGTCACTTGTCGCTCGGTCAGGTTTGTGTGAGCAGATATCCTTCTTCGTTTGTCCTTAGTGATGAACTTATTTGTGGCATATTCTCGTTCTAGTTCCTTCAATTGAACTTTGGTGTAGGGAACCCGCTTCTTTCTCCCACGACGCACCGACGCTCCATCGGTCCCTGACACATTATCTAGGGGTCAGAATCAGATCAAAACCAATATTAGGTTTCTTGCAAAAACAGTATAAGTGTCAAATAATACAGCATATAATTAAAAAAAAACATTGCTATGTGTCTCCAAGGCAGTGCAACCAAAAAAAATGCCTCAAGTAAAATATGCACAAATAAAAATAAAAACTCTTTGTAATCATGAAAAGTGACGAGAATTACCTATACAAATTGTAGACCATGCATTTGTGCTTTTTAGATGAAGAATTTCTTGTAAGCTCCTGTTTTAATTGATTTGAATCTTCTTACAAATATGGAGAAACCTAACCGTTGGTTTACATTGTTTTAATAAACATTTTAAACCCAGCGGTTGGGTTTGTCCATATCTAACCCAAACATGGATTGAAACAATCCAGCATTTTAACAGTGTAGGTCTAGTAAAGCTTAATTTTACACTGTAAAAAAATATATACACTCTAAAAATCTGGGTTGTTTTAACCCAATTTTGGGTCAAATATGGACAAACTCAAACATTGGGTTAAAAATGTAATTTAAAAGTGTAACCCAATGGCTGGGTTTGTGCATATTTGACCCAAAATTGGGTTAAACAACCCAGCATTTTTTAGTTTTACATTGCTTTAACTCATCAAAATAAGTTAGACAAATGTAAACTTTTTGTGTTATACGAGATTCAACTTATTTTTAAAGTCAATTTAATGTAATTAAGTTGAAATGGCTTAAACATCCAAGTTGATTGTACTTGAAAAACTAAGACAGCAACTTTCCCACCCCTCTCACGACAAAGTGCAGCATTTTTACCTTGGATAGACGATTTCCATAAGGTTGTTGACTGTGTTTGATCTTTCGGGCAGTACACCGGACTACTCCACCCGTTCGTGATAGCCCAGGGCTGGTAGGTTTCAACAGGCAGAAGAGACTCGTGTCTCGGTTCCGCAGGGCCGCTCAGGGCAGGTACGACTGGCACGTCGAGATAACTCGGTACAGGCTGGTAAGGGCCAGACGAGTAACCCTGGTAGAAGGCAAATTCCTTAGCACGAGAAGGGAACTCCTCTCCAGAAACAGACGTGTCCATGTATTTTTCCCCATAGGAGGTGGGCTGTGGACAGGACTTGGGCATCCTACACGGGTAGTAGCTGCCGCCAAAATATCCATAGGGCAAAGACGCACTGGGAGAATTCTGCACGGCCGAACATGGGCTGCATTGTTTGACAGGTTCTCCCATGCCCGACCCTGGCACCTCACTCGACGAGTATGTGCTCGGGGCCAAAGAAGACGGGTGGGCAATAAGATTCCTGCACTGATTTGCAGCAAAATTGCCTCCCACAAATCCTTCCATGTTTTTGCTCATATCATCCAAGCCGTTGTCATAGAGAAACATCACCGGGTCAATCCAGCGGGAATGGAGGAGTAAAGACGCTGTCATAGCACGCCCTACATGGAGCCTAGCAGCTCTTTTAGAATTCCCCAAGACTGAAAGAGAAGCAGTGGATCGGTGGAGTAACAGATACCCATGCGTCCCGTGTGCGTCAAGATCCAACTATTATTGGACGAGCGGAGGCACGTGACATGCAAAGAGGCTGATAAACGTCTAAACTGGAGATAACGCCGATCTAGCAGGACAAACATACTGCTCTGAACTGAAACAAAGTGGAGGGATTTGGTCAAAAATACCTATAAAGATTCTGATGATAAGCTTTATCCTGAAAGAGGAAACCAAGTGGCATTCCATTGCGCAACGGCACTGCATTTTACGCACCTCCATATCTAACCATTTTAACAGTAAGATTATTGCAAATTCGTAAATATCACATTTTCATTTGGGCTACTATTAAAATTCAGTTAACAGTCATGAAAAAGATAACGCGGATTGCGTAATGTAGTTGGTGCGTTTCAAACACCATCTATTTTTTGTAGTAACATGCCTGCTGTTTTGGTTTATTAGGCTGTTATTATTATTTTAGAAAAGCAATCATTTCTTCAATCTAATTTTGTCTTCCAAAAATATAGATCACGCAAATTAAACAAGGAACAGGAAAAAAAGTCTTAAAGTGGCTATTTTCGTTCTTTCCTTTTTGCACCGCTACAGGGAACCATCTCTGTAATGCCATCGACTATTTCGAGCCCATGAAATTGTCAAATAACAAATCACACTTTATGAAAATGACCACCAGTTTATTACTCTATACGGCTAGAAATCCAGCCCACAATTTGGCAAGCCTCGTTTACATATGAGTTACTCACGGCTGGAGGCCAAGGTCAAGTTGAAAGTTGCAGTCTAGCCAGGGCCCTTGTTGTCACTGAAGGCTAGACCGTCTGGCAGGAAACGACCATCTCCGGGTAAATTGTAAACAGGAGCACACAGGTATTACAGTGCTTGTGGTATTATGCCACAGATTCAGCATTAGCGTCTCTTGATCAATGTTTCCATTACAGTTCGGGTTATTTGTTGGCACAGAGGTCTGGCACTGCTGGAATTAAATAGCGAGAAGAGTAGAGAGGCAATCAGTCTTCGTAGTATACCCTGTTATTGCTATTCAAAAAGAGTTGCTGCCTTCATTTTTTTAGCCTACAATCAACTTGGATGTTTGTCATTTCAACTTATATGATCATAAACTGACTTAAAATGAGTTGGATCTTTATATAACAAAAAAATGTAAACACACATTGTCATAGCTTATTAATAATATCATTTTGTACAATATTGTTGGTTTAACTTTAAAAAATAAGTAACCTGGCTGCCTTTAAATTTTACGTTCATTGAAATGGAAAGATTTAGTTAATACAATGAAAGAGATTGATTTAATCATCAGAAACTCAAAATATTATGTTGTCTTGAACTACAAATGATCTAAGTTGATTTGACAAAAGAAAAAATGTGATTACAAATCATGATTTTTTTTACAGTTTGTTATTATTACACATTTTTTGATGCCTTAAATTTGTAATCAAATTGGTTGTTTTAAGTCAATTCCACTTAAATTACATTATACTCACTTTAAAAATATGAGATGTATGATTTATTTAAAAAAGTTATAAACTTATTTTGAGTTAATGCAATGTTAAAACTTATTTTACAGTGCTGTTATCGTCATAGTAGGAGACTATTATTATTATTATTATTACTGTTACGTTATATATTGTTACCTCAATTAAAATTATATAAAAAAATCCCATATTTATTATCGGTCTTATTTCATTTATTTAAGTCTATTTTCAAATCAGTTTTCTTCTTAAATTAGCACGTGTGAGCGTGAACCCAACGAGTCTAAAATTTTCATTTTGAACAACAGAAATTTTCTTGTTGCGATTGAATTAATAAACACCCTTGATTTTGGAACGATCCTTTAATATTTTCCACCTAATAAACAGTGAGTCGCTTGCAATAGCTCACAAACTGTCACTTTCATGAATAATATATCAACCTCAAGAATAGTCTACTGCAGGATGCTACAATTAGATATGGTGATTTCTTTTAATAATATATCCTATTCTTACATGTACATTTAAAATGACTATTATGCATTCAGCATAGTTGTTTGTTAGATGCACAGATGAAGAAAGAAAAACAAAATCAGGTCATTTTTTAGTTACCGAGGGGCAGCCGTTTGTATACGCTACAGCAAAGTAAAGTACACAGGAAATAAGCTCGCTGGTGGCGTGGAAACACGGGCATGTTAGGCGCCAAGTCCCTATTTGATCTTTTTAAGGTTTCTTGAGCTATTAGCGTTCAGTGGTGTCCGACCCTCTCACAATAGCTGAACGGTGTAAAGACAAAGTCATCATGTAAACAGGCGGATGTGAGAATTGTTGGTGCACAGACTAAACCCAGAAGATGCGATGCACAGATACATTTAGCCTACCTCGAAGTTTGAGACAACTGGTAATGGGCTACATCATTTATCAACTTAAAAAAAATGTTCCCTCAAAATTTAACATCTAAACCACAATTGTAGTGTTTGTTCGTCCTAGCCCAGTCCAACCCGATGAATAATGCATTCTATTTTAGGCTACACAATCACACATCATAGGATTTAGGATGATGTTTATTAAAAAGAGATGCTCCACTAGAAGAAGAGAATTGGGATAGGCTAATTTAAATTATTGCATGCTATTGTTTTAGGCTATATAGGCCTACTCAATCACAGAGCATAAGTTCTTAAGATGATGTTTATGCACTGATATTTGTGAGATTCTGTAGACAATTGAGATTTGGGATAATTTAAATCACTATGTGGATCGCAGAACATGTGTGTAATCGGAATAGACTGAAATAAGTCTTTAAACAATTTAAATAACGAGGCTTGGATCTAATTTCCTCTCAAAAACATGAACAAAGAACTGGAACTGTGAACTTTAGCCTATTTTAGACAAATTTACAAAATGTTAATTTCAGGTTCTAAACGAGTTAGCCTACTTTTATTAATCTTCTGTCAACAATCATGGGGCTGCTGTATATTAAAAGTAAATATTTGAAAGGCACGACACCTTCAGCCCTTATTTTGTACACTAGAACAGAGGCTTTAAATCTCATCTGGTGTTACTTGTACATATTTCAGACAATATCACACATTGATATTGCGAACAGGTAACTTATTTAATTAATAATAATTAAAAACACTTTTCAATCAAATGTTCGTTCCACGCGGTTTGACAGTGCGCGTAATCTTTTAAAATTAGCTACTGGAAATGTTCAAAAATGTATTTTATAAATTTAAATAACGGCATTGGTTTTAGCTACTTATAGCCATAGCCTAAAACACAGGCAGAGCAATCCTATTAATATTGGTAATTGATAATTAATTAACCTAATCATCAATTTACTTTAACCGATTTAATATCAGGGTCATATTTTTCTGACGTTATTGTTGCAATTCAATTAAATTATATTTAAATAAATGTAACATTTTCATAAACGTCACAAATTCGATGCAATTAACCGGATGTCCAGTTTATGTTTAGAGTAATGTAGAATCATTGAACCGTTAGTTCTGATCAAATATCGCCAACCAGCTTATTACGCAATAATGCGCGTTACCTCAACGAATAAAAAATAAAGAAAATGTATATTTTAATAATCTATTTTGTGTGTTGTCCCTAAGCAAAGATCGTATAAAATTGGTTAATGTTTTAATGAAATAGGGTCAAAGAAATTGTTTTATTGGCACATCATGATTCAAAGTCCAAACATCCGTCACATGCATAATTCTCTTTCTCTGAAACCAAACAGTTTTATTTGTGTGTGTGTGTGTGTTTGTGTGTGTGTGTGTGTGTGTGTGTGTGTGGTTGTTTGTGTGTTACACGTGTGTTATAGCACAACATAGCAGCGAATAAAGTTGACTAAATATTTTCATTTGTATAGCCTACACTTTTAAGTTCCAGTCCAGACAATACAATTAAATGATAGTGTTGCGTAAATTAATAATCCTAAATATAACGTTTTTAATAAATTGGTCAATGGAAACTGTAGCAACAGTAAGCTGTTTTTTATTTCAAGGTTATATTCAATTTAGACGCATTTTTTTTTTGGAACAACACAATAGCTATATGTTAAATAATAACAATATGTGTAAGCCATGGGCTTATATAAAAGCAACGAGCAATCTTGTAAACACACAGGTCTTCTCAGCTAAATATCTCTAGCTATATTGTGTTTCTGTTTTCCGAATTATGAAGCCTGTCTGTTTTAGAAATAAAGTGATGCCTTTCTTCAAGTTAAACCTAACAACGTCACATTATACCAACTCAAACTAGTAGCTAGTAGCCTATGTAGCTACAAATATCCAATTTCGACCACACCTGAAGCTCGTGTCAATGTCCACACAATTAGCCTTATTTAAAAGACATTAAACCTACTGTACTTATTTCTGCCAGATGAAAAAGAAAATTAAATTAGACTATTAGTTAAGGGTTTGAGAGTTTTTGAGAACTCGTAGGTCATTCAACACTTAGCGTGACAGCTTTTGAAGGGTGTCTCATATGTAGTCTCATATGCTTCTGAAATTGTTCATTTCAGAAAGCATATTTTGAAGTATTAGTATTACTTGAGTGAACCCACCTGCTGAAAACAAATGTTTTCGTGTCAGACTAGGCCTAAAGATGAACTTAACGGAAAAAAAACATCGTTAAGCGCCATTGGATCTCCTTTAAGAGTTTGGATATTTTTAGAAACATGTTTTATGCAATCAATACACATTTAAAGAATATAGGCTACCAATGAATACAATTTAAAAAAAATTACGAAACAGGGTTTGAGATGTAACAATCGACGCAGAAAATGTCGCACGAATGTGTGTTATTCACCACCACGTGTCTGAGCCCGGCAACAGACGAGAAAACTAGTCAAGAGGAATACTTGTTCGAATAAAAAAGAGCTCAAGGAACAACAGTTAGAAGACAAATGTTTCATTTTAGAAAATATTTACCTTCTAAGAAAAGCCTGAGATTTTTTTTTCTTCAGGTGTTTCAATGACCAGAGAACGTCATGCGTTAAATGGTTCAAACCGGAATGGGATACCAGGTTTTGGGCTGTCTGAAGTCTAACTACCCCATGGTCCTCTGTTTGTAAGACCTGCCAACTAGATAACAACACAGCACTTAGGCCTCCATGCTTAATGGACTTTTTATGGGTTTGTCCTGTGATCATGTGATCTCTAGCATTATGTCCTCTCTGTGGCTCTTAGATCAGAAACATACCGCTGACTGCATTTTGGAAACTGGAAGAGCAAAAGTGAGTGTGAAAAGAAGCAAAAGACAATGAGTGAATATGAGTCGGCAAAGAAACTTTCTCAGGGTGAAGGGAGAAATAGGAGCAAAGGCAAACAAATGAACAAGTGAGAGTGAAAGGTCATGTCTCTGTCTTGACTGTATCATTAGCTTCATGCAACTGTAACCGAAGCCAGCTGGGGCACAGAAACAAATATCACACATTTATTTATAATTGTTCTAATATTTTTACTGGGTTCCAAACCTTGAAATTCACAATCTGTAATCCATTTAGTCTTTGAAACACAAAAGATGATTATTTTTTTTGTCCACTCAACGCACGTCAATGGGGTCTTATGTTGTTTCAACATTCATCGTACAAAAACAGCTTCAAAAAAATCTTTTGTGTTCCACAAGAAAAAAGCACAGGTTTGGAACACCATGAGTGAGGAAATAATAGAATTTTTTATTTTTGAGTGAACTTTCCCCTCAAGTCCAACAAAAATATTACAATGTCCTTGATGTGCAAAAGATCCCTAGTATTTGATGACTCATCTTTATTGTGCAATGTGCATATTCCGTGCCACAGAATTCAAGGTGAGGCTTCATAAAGCATCAAAAGACATTCCACGGCATGTGACCTTGAGGAGACCAGATCAAATGTGTGCTGTTGAATAACTTTCAACTGGTTAGCTACATTCATTAATTGTAAACCTGGCTTAGTTCTCTGTCAATACCAGGTTTCCAGGTTTTGGAGGCCTTGGAGTTTATGTACAAAATGAAACATTGGTGTTATGTGAGTGTGTATTCATGTATCAACACGCCACAGTCTTAAATGTCAAATCAACAGATTTTTTTCCTGCTTTAATTTCCAGGTGTTTTAAATTTACATGAGAACGATGTAGATCCAACACCACTTACAATTACCAACAGTAGCCAACCCCAAATATGACTCAAGACACATTGAGAACTAAAATTGTACATATGCAAACCGGTTTGCTATCAGAAAGCTTTAAGGAGTGTCATGGCTTGAGTTTTTGTGAATGAAATGATACATTTTTAATCTTTCGTTAACCTACATAACAGCCGCATAAGTAAGAAAAAGTCCGAACAAAACTTCAATTCACAGCATCTGATTAATTGATTGGTGGATTACTAATTGTACATGATAGGCCCACATGAGTAACATAATTCCACTTACAGCCTAAAACAAACCAGTACAAACACAGTCTTTTCAATCTACACATGTATTAATTCATTCACTCAATCATTCATGGCTCCCAGCACATGCATGTCAATGAAATCACATAGTTGGGTCAAAGTTTTGCAAGTCAGGACATGTGCAAGGCAGGTAGTGCTGGGTAAGGCTGTGGAAGGGGCATAGAGTGTTGCCATCTACTGGCCCTCCTCTTCTCGAAGGAACTGGAAGACAGATGAGAAGTCTTTGTTGGCGTAGCCGCGTGCGCACATCATACGGTAAATCTGATGGGCCAGAGAGCCCAACGGCACTGGGGTCTTTGTGTTGGTTGCTGTATTCTGAGCAAGTCCCAGATCCTGAGGATAAATGTCAGAAAAAGTCAATGAAGGATGTGCATAACTACACATTTTAAAAATCATAAGACGCATTCTTGCATAAAAAAAGTCATGTTTGAGCAGAATAAAATCAACACAATTTTAAAAAAGTAGACCAAGTTTAACATGCCATGTTAAAAAACAGTGCTTAAAGGGTCACTCCACACATTTGCATTAAGCTTTCCATTGTTAGCAACCCTGTTATACAATTGGTTGTGCAACACACTAATTTTCCCCCGAGGCGAGAGAAATCTGCTATTTACCTTTTTCACTTCCTCCTACAATGACGCAAAAAATCGTCATTGTAGGAGGAATTTTAAGAGGAAGTGTAAGAGGTGGGGATTTCTGTAAAGACTACAAACACTAGTTCACTCTTTAAAACCCGCCCATAGGGGGCTGGACCTAATGCGCTAACAGACCTATACAGATCAGTGCCAGTGCGTATTATTTCACCGGCAGAAACATTTTGAAAATATGGACGAAGGTACTGAATACGCAGATGGATGCATTATGGATAAGGTTGGGATTACACAGTGTCAGACATCTTTTTTGGAAGGTAAGCTAGCAGGCTCTTGTTCTGTGGAGAAAGCCGAGTAGTAACTTTAGGGGTTACCATCCTCTTTTTCACCGACATGTCCGGTCGTCAATGTCCGGGATTCAGCTTTTGCTTTCTGCCATTCATTGTTTACATGCACAGATTGTGTTTCAATCTGAAACTGAACTGAATTCCTTGTGATTGGTAAATCTGGATGTAGTGTTTATTTGAACGTTAAACAAGTGATCGGTTGATGTGCGTTCTAACATTGCTAAGAAAGTTCCCGGTCCTCCGTGAGAGATACGAGACCGTTACGTCTCACAGCTGTCGCTCATCAGTACTCACACCACCGGCCTCACGTTGTTCTCCACACAGCACTCACTCGTCCTGCTCGCCACAGTATACATGATGAATGACGACTGTAGAATGCAAAAGCCGAATCCCGGACATTTTGGGCGATCTCGAAACACATTTTCAGGCAGACTCATCGCGGAGAATCACTAGTAGCTTAGACTGTTGTTTACCTACTGTGCGGTTTCCGGTAGGCGTGGCCTCCAAAAGTAATTTCACATTTCTTCTACATAAAAGAATGTTCCAACCTCGCGCACCAACCTATTAGGTAATCGCCACAGACCAATGGTAGCACATAAGGTGTTTAGAAGTTGGTGGAAAATTTTCCAGAAAGTTCACTTTGGCAAGCTGTTTCAAACTCCCAAAACAAACCGATGTGGTGTCATTTTGAACAAAATCAGGCCAAAACGATTTCGCTTGAAAAATATCGGGGCCAATAATCTTAGCCCTTCTTAAATCTTAGACTCGCGTCCTCGGGAGGACTTTGTGTAGGCTACTTAGTATTGAGAAACGCCTAATGCCAGCACTTGATTCTTGTGGAAAAAAAAGGGCTGAGAAGCAAGAACAAGATCTGCTGTCTGTCATCCATTGGTGTTTACTATGTCGCTTTTTCCCGCGAAAATGACGTCAATCGCTTCTTTCCGGCAAACACCACGCCTATCAAGTAAGGGTACTATTGGCGATGGAAACACAAGCCGGATCATGGTTTACTGACCCGACACGTACTGTACCGTACCGCTCAGTGGAAACGAGCCATAAGAGAGACTACACAAAGCTCAACATTGGGAAACATGATACAATAGCATGAATGTTTTGATACAAACCAGATGAATTTAAAAGGTGAACATTTCCCTAGTTTTAACAGCACAACCTCTAAAAAAAGTTAATAAATGTTTTTATATGAAAGCAAACCTTGGCCATTAGTGTAGTTCCAAAGCCACCCTGGTAGTTGTTTGCTGAGGGCACTCCCTCCATCACTCCCGGGACAGGGTTGTATGTGTCACTTGACCAGCAGCGGCCAGAGCTCATGTTCAAGATCTTTGCAAGAAGTTTCGGATCAAGCCCTAATCTGTGATTGCACAAAGTAATCTCCAATAAATAATAAAAGAGGCTAAAAAGTGGAAGATAATTCAATCTGTAGCAAGAGTAACAGCATCAAGATATCTGTATTATTGAAGTCAGTCACTGAATCAAGTAATTCAACTGTAAACTACACCTGATTCCCAAGTTCATGGTCTCTGCTGTTCCTATCATCCCAATGGCCAGCAGCATATTGTTGCAGATTTTAGCTGCCTACAAACAAGGAAGAAAGATTATGAACCCTTGGCCAGCATAAACCAGCACCTTTCCAAGAATGACACTATATTCTTAATCACATCCTGTTTGTACCTGTCCAGTGCCAACTTGGCCGCAGTACACCACATTAGCGCCCATACAGGTCAGAAGCTCCTTGGCTGCATTGAACTCCTCCTCTGGCCCACCCACCATAAAGGTGAGCTTACCTGAACTGGCAGCACCAACACCTGAGAAAAATAATACAAGAAAACAATGCAAATCATTTATATTACACCTAGGCCTGGTTTCACAGACAGATTAAGCCAGGAGTAAGCCTGGCTTAATCTGGATCAAGATTGGATAAATACTGAATTTAGTTTAAGGTATTTCAATTAGGGTATTTAAGTAGATTTTATAAATGTAATGAGAAAAAAAAACACAGGTGTGTATCTTCAAACAAAACAATGGCACTGATATTTTAGGGCAGTGGTTTCCAACCTTTTTTTGTCTGAGACCCCCCTTTCCCCCCAAGAAAATATCACATTTAATGATATTATCGCTCTTGTAAGCTTGTAGCAAGTATGACAAAATCTGTTTTCAAACGGAAGGTATGTTCACTATAACCAGATATGTTTATGCAGAAATATTAACCTATAATATTGAAAATACAATCACAAAACCATCAGTAGGCCCTTTGTAATTTAAAAACGAAAGCCTAGGCCTAGGAGAAGCCTATATATTGACCCTATTTGAAATGCAAAACCAAAAATATTCACAGTAGTGTGTAGGTAAAAAAAGGAAAGAATATAGTCTATTACTAATTGACTGCTGTCTGGGGCCTCAATACTCGCAAGTTATATGTGAGGCTTTATTTTTTTACACTTTCGGCGCTATAGTGAGCGATAATAAACTTTATTATTAACAGAATAATGCGTCTTTCGGAACAACATTGTAGCCGGAACTACTTTTCTCTGTGTATGTCTATGACGAGACACGCGGGTACTTGGCTACTCCGCAGCGGCAGCAATCCGAACCAGTGTAAAATAGTCCCAATATAAACACTTATAGGTGTACCATAGTGGTTCAGGATAAGACAAAAACACGGATTGAAAAATTAACAACCTTTTTTTTTGTTTAAAATGTATAAGGACTTTTATTTAAAGCTACACTGTGTAACTCTTTTAGTTTATTCTTAGCTAAAAACACTTAGTTCTTTCAAAAATATATATGCTCATTAATGTATGAAGAGTTCAGATGCAAAAGCCTCTAAATGCCATTTGAAATTTTCTTCTAAAATGACCATTTTTATCAAACTTGTATATTTAAGTTCAGTAATTTCACTTAAATGACAATTAATAGGTAATCCTCATTGCAATTTAAGTGAAATTACTGAACTTAAATATACAAGCTTAATAAAAATGATAATTTTAGAGGAAAATTTCAAATGGCACTTAGAGGCTTTTGCATCTGAACTCTTCGTATATTTACTTAGTTCAAGTAATAAAGTATTCTCGTGAGTGTATAATATGCCATTGAAAATACATACGGGTAAGGGGATCTAATGTCGGTCGCCATGTTGCCCCTCCATCTTGAAAGTACATTAGCCAAAGAGGGACATACCCGTTAATTCAAGGTTCGCCTTTATGTTTGAGTTAACAATCATGGACGAGGTCGAACTGGAAGCCATGTTAATCTAAATGACTTGCATCACAGGGATAGTTCACACAAATGAAAATTGTCATTTACTCACCCTCATATTGTTCCAAACCAGTATGACTGACTTTCTTTTGCAGAATACCAAATAAGGCATTTTGAAGAAAGTTGGATCTGTTTTTGTCCAGGATGTACAGATTTGTATGAACAGAATTAAGCCTTAATTCACACTGACAATATCAAATATGGTAACACAAACTTAATGTCATGCTTGGTCATGTGACATCCAAGAACCAATGAGGTTTGATGTTAGCTGACATTTGAGGTTTGTGTCCATTTTAATGTGATTTTCTTCGTTGTTTAGATTTTTTGAGCTAATTAACAATTAAATATGGATTTGTTCATCAGACATAGTAATTCTTAGTCAATCCAGAAGACATCGTATGAATTAATGTTCTTTTCCAGACACGAAAATACAAGCCAGTGACTTTCAATGTAAGCACAAAAACAGCTGAAATATTCTTCGAACAGCTCCTTGTGTTCTGAAAGAAAAAGTCTGTACAAGTTTACAACATGAGGGCGAGTAAGTGATGCCAGAATTTAAATTTAGGTGTGAACAAACCTTTTAAACTGACATACAAGTTTCACAGAAGAGCTTTGTAACAAATACAATAGATGTGAAGATTTGCATAAAAGTGTCAGTGAAACGGCCAATCAGAGAATGAGCAAATCACCTGCATGAACAAGTGACTAAATTAATTGGTGACTATAGTCCTAATGTGATTGCCTCCACATGTCACCAGTAACCCGTTTTAAACCTAAAACTTTGAAAAGATGGGTCTTTCAAATGCAACACGATTGAAGTGCCATAATTACTCTTAGAGAGGAAAGTTCTATAAATACACAAGCACTTCGCCATCTGCTGTGAACACAGACTCACATGACGTCAGGGACAGTTTGTTGTGGCTCACGTTTCATTAACCCTCCTTCACAGGCGCTAACATGGAGCTCAGAATAATGTGTGGAGGGTCTAAGTAAAGAGAATGAGCAGGTCTGTGGATTTCTTATGACTGTATCGCAAACCAAGAGCGGGTCCAAAGGTATGTTAGCCAAACCCCACTGACGCATATGAATTGGGAGAGGCAACAATTTAAGGAAAGCAAACTAGAAGCACATTGTTTTTATGTGCCCAAAGACCAGAGGGAACAACTTCCTGATTAAAAAGGAGGATCGTCATAAAGCACAAACTAGCTGTTGAGTGAGTTAAACATTTCTTGTAACGCGACGACACATGCAGTTTTCACACCTCAGTCAAGTTTATAAGAGGCACACAGAATTGAACAGTGAGAAAAGTATGTGTACAGTACATCACACTGTACAGCCAATTCTGATTGCTATTTTAAGTTCATATGAATGTATATTACCCTATTTAAAGAATATATTCGTATATATATAGCCTCTCTGAGCCTTAAAGGGATACTCCATTTTTAATTTTTTTTGGAAATAGGCTCATTTTACAACTCCTCCAGAGGTAAACAGTTGAGTTTTACCGAATCCATTCAGCCGATTTTCTGATTATTTAGAAAAATATCAGTAACCAGACGGTTTCTGGTCTCATTGACTTCCATAGTAGGAAAAAAATATACTATGGAAGTCAATGAGACCAGAAACCGTCTGGTTACTGATATTCTGATATGACCCCAAAACCGAGGTACATACCGAACCGTGACTATATAATAGGCTATATTAACCCCTAATAGGCACATATTAACGTTAAAAGAAAATACAAAATTCTTTTTTTATATAAAAACCTATTCATTTTGATCTTTGTAATATGTGACCAAAGCTCATCCCAGGGAGACTCCCCCCTCCTCTCTAACATCTTCAACTCTGCCAAGCATAGATTCATATGATGCCATTTCCACCATTGCACTGGATCACTCATTTAAAGGGATACTCCACTTTTTTTTTGGAAATAGGCTCATTTTACATCTCCCCCAGTTAAACAGTTGGGTTTTACCGTTTTCGAATCAATTCAGCCGATTTTCTGATATTTAGAAGAAAATCGGTAACCAGACAGTTTCTGGTCTCATTGACTTCCATAGTAGGAAAAACATATACTATGGAAGTCAATGAGACCAGAAACTGTCTGGCTGGTTACTGATATTCTTCTAAATATCAGACAATCGGCTGCATGTATTCGAAAACGGTAAAACCCAACAGTTTCACTCTGGGGGAGTTGTAAAATGAGCCTATTTCCAAAAAAAGTGGAGTATCCCTTTAATTCTGGGGCTCTCACTGTTTTAGAATAATCCTGCTGGCCAATGTGATGCATACCATAATAACAGAAAATTCACCTTTTGAAACATTTGGTACGTATTTGGGACTTGCCACCAAATAACAGCAACTTATAACATCCATAACTTGTATCCAAAATGGTTTGACCAGACTACATTTCCAAATGCAGTGCAGAAAGGTACCCATCTCCAGCTGGCATTTCCAACATAAATGATCATTATTATACAATGCATAATGTTTCTGTAACGGTCCAAAGCATGTGAATGAGGTATGCGATTGGCTTGCTAAGCATCTAGTCAGTTTGGCAACGCAATGCTGGGTTAACAGCAAAAGCACTGCTAATCCTGCTCCCGAGGTAAAATGCGGTGTTAACCCCGTTTCTGAATTAAAAGTTGGAAATGATCCCACACTTGGTGATAAAGGTTCACCCAAAAATAAATTCTATCATTAATAATAATTACTCACCCTCATGTCGTTCCAAACCTGCAAGACTTTCATTCATCTTCGCAATTGAATGAACCAGCGAGGTTCATTCTCGTGTTACGAGGTTCATTCTCGTGTTACATATCAATCTATCTTAAGTCTAAAAATGTACAGAAATAGAGGATGTTCAAGCTTTGCCTTGATAAAAATCAACAGTTGTGATGTCAATCACTGCTAGTGCCAATGAACGCCTCAATCTCACCCCAACAATGCAAAGTAAGCAACAGAATAACTTCACGACATTCAAAGATTATGAAAAAAAGATAAATGGGACCACTACTTTTGCGTGATAAATCAAATCAACGAACATGATAACCAAACTGTAAAAGCAACTGGAAAAACAGTTCTTTCCAAATACTGTTTAGCTTAAAACTGCCCCAACCAGATTGAGTGTAGAAGTGGATATCCTCAACTCAGTGCAGTAGGAAAGAAAGCAAAGGCATAAATCTCAGTTAAAGCAACTAGACTAGGATGCTCAAAGAAAGCTGGTCTTATGAGGCTACAAAGTGTAAAAACAAAACTAAGGCTTGAATCATTCTCTGTCCAGTTAATTTCACTTTCCTCAGTTCGCAAACCTCACTGCTGCCCTTATTAGTCAAGACCTAACTTTATGAAACTCAGTCTGTCTTGGTAATGACATAGGACAAAACCTTTGTTTGGAAAATTGTCACATTCAATTATTTAGGTTAAAATGATCTTATATTGAATATTGAAGAATGTACATCTGCACAGATTCAGACAGTGTGTCCAAATTTTCAAACTATGTGCTATTCTTCATCATCTTATACTATAAACAGAGTAGGGTGTTCACAATGAAAATCATAAAAATTCAAAAACCCGGATGATTTGAGCACAAAACGAAATGTGGAACGAACTGTCAAAGATTTCCTTGTGTAGCAAAAGGGGAGGGGCTACCAGACTCCAATGCTTGAGGCCAAACTAACCTCATAAAAATTCATACACTAGACAGTGGAGTATACAGTGCATAGTAAAAGTGCATAGTGTATAATATTTGGGACACAACTAGAGACTTTTCTCCCCATGGCAGGTCAGAAATACAACCATGGACAAATCCAAGCAAATCAGAAAAGTTTCCTATATTCCCTATAAGTTTATCCTATATATGGTTCCTAAAATAAGTGTTACATGAGAGATAACCGCATTAGTCACTGATTTTCAGTGCTTGTCTCCATCTCCAGCATAAGTCGGGGTCATAAGATCAATTCCCAGATGCTGACTTTTGATTTAGTCTATAACTCAAGGAGTCCACACCAATGGCTGGATTAAGAAAATGGGCAAGATGAGGCAGGTGATAAAACTCTTTCCTATCAACAAACCTGCAAATCACCCACCACACACAGAAACAGAGGACAGAAAGAATAAAATTTAGGTCTAACTTGTGTGTCCTGAAATTTGACTTTGCAAACCTAGATTGTTTTTTTGTACGAGTTTTCACTTTCAAAGTCCCTGTTAGCAGAAATTCTAATAAATATAAATGTATCTTTGGCAATTAAATTTAAATATTACATTTATCTAATAGCAAACTACATTGTTTTCAATAGGGCAAGGACAAATAAAAGCCAGAACATGATTAGAATTGGAACTGGAATTCCACTATTAACACGAACCTGTGATTTGCGAAAACCACAACGTTTGAACTGGAGCCAAAGATTTGTACTTGTACCTCTTCCCAGACAGTGACTAGTTTCGTAACTGTGACTATGGGTATGATTTATGAAACCTTAACATTGTCTACACTTACATATGTGGTTTGTGTGCAGTCAGGGTTCAGATCAAGGTTACCGCATACAACGCGAGTTACTGCATCTACGGCTGCCCTTCGTATGATGTTGGAACTTGGAATAGAAGGGAGTTTTTGCCATCTCACCTCCAGACACTGGAGCATCCATAAAAACAGCTCCCACTTTTTCTGCAGCAGCTGCCATCTCTTTGGAGACAGCTGGATCAATAGTGCTGGAATCAATGAGTAGGGATCCCTTCTTCACTTTCCTGTTGAAGAAAGATTTTAGAATACAAGACCTGTCCGGTACAGAGCACGTGTCATTTCTTTAAATTATGAAAAAAAGTTTCTCACCACAATCATTTCCTCTAAAATTATTAAAAGGCCCTATGAAATCAGCTCAACAATTTGTAAACTATGTAGTAGGACGATTGATGTAGGCGCGGTAGTTAGAAAACAAAACGCCAGTCACAAATTTAAAGTCTAAAATGTTTTAAAGAAATGTCAGATGATTTCAGTAAATGAAAAGAGGAGCTATGTCAGTGTTACTCATTGCGCAGCTCATTTGTGGCTCACATGGCAGTGATATGATGACGCAAAATTGACACGGTATGTGAACGGCCCCTTACTCAGTGTCTGTGAAGTGGAGCAGGACAACTAACCTGACTCCGCCAGATGGATTTGCTCCGCATATCCATCTGGAAACCTTCCGTTGAAGTAGTTTTGGTAAGGGGCGAAAATACTGGTTAGCTGATTGGCCTATGTTGGTGATAGACGGGCCAAATCAACCAATCAGATCCACGAAGCATATGACGTACTAACAGAGCGAAACCAGTCGGGAGAAGACCAAAAACATCTTTTCCTCTGAGAAAAGCCTCCAGAGCAGTGTTTTGCTCTTCTTTCAGTGAAGAAATACTATGTAATTCCGATAAAACTTGCTCGATAGCCACGCTGATGCTAGTTTCATCCGCTGAAGCCGTCATGTTCTTTAGACTGAACTGTCGCGCTTCTCGTTGCGTCACACCTCAACCCGCCTCAAAGCCAACGCTGATTGGACGTTCGTTTGGTGAACTGCTCCCAAATTTTCTCTAACGGAAAGTGTCCAGACTGATCTGCGAGTGAAACCTTGAAAGCTCGCGAGATCAGGATGGTCTCACGAGGCTACAGGACAACGTCCCACCAGTTCTCATTTCAGATTCTCATCCACAGACTATGGAACAATAAGACAAATGTATCTCTTTCTGTTTGTATATACAATTAAAAAACAGAAAAGTAGTAAAAACCTTCTCATCCACAGACATTGGCTAGTATTGTATGTTCTGTGACGTACGGTATTACTCCGCCGCCGGAAACGGAAATGGGGTTGTTTGTATTCTTTCTGTAGTCTTATGCAGTCGTGGTATCGTAGGCTACATTATACAAGTGGTCTGCTTGCAATTGGCAAAGGTGCATTATCGCCACCAACTGGGCTGGAGTTTCTATTATTCAAGCTCTCAACGGAAGAATGTACGGTGTGAGGCGTTCAGAAAAATAGGTCTACAGTTTTACAACGAATGGTAAAAGACCTGTTGGAAAGCATCTCTTGCAGCAATTTTTGTGTGAGCATATCAGTGAACACCTCAGAACACTCGGTGAGTTTCACGTCTTTGTAAATTAAACTACCACAGAATCCGAAAATTCTCGGGACAGCAGCATCTGTCTAAAAAACAATCTTAACCATTCTATTTCTTTAGAAACAATCTTAAAACAGGGCTTTAATTGTAAAATACCGAACTTGTCCTTTAAATATGACTATTTTTCTTAAAAAAAAAATCCACCAAAGTTGGGAAGAACCAGGATTTTATTTAAATTACTGGATTTAAATTTTTTGGGTTAACTTTTACTTTAAGTTTGGCTGAATACATGTTGGATTTGACTTTTTTTAAACTCGGGAATTAAGTCAGTTTCCTAATTAAAATGATGTTCAAATGTTGATTATTTAGCCTGTACAGAAAGGATTTTCTTACTTCAGAATACCATTTGCGCCTGTATACACCTCTACAACATTAGGGCTGGAGGGAAGCATTGTGATGATACGATCTGCCTTGTCCGCCACATCCGCAGGGTTATCCAGGATCTGAGAACAGAGCATGAGAGGCTCATCCAAAGGAACAACTAAGATGTAATCAATCATATAAAGCATGGACATCATGGTGTTTAACTCAAGTCAGATGTGACCAAGTTAGGTTTTATGTCAGTTATCCTGACCTGAGCTCCAAGCTCCTGTAACTCTTTGCAGGACTCTGGAAATACATCTGAAGCTATCACTGGATATCCATGTTTTATGAGGTTCTTTGCCATTGGGTTTCCCATGTTCCCCAGGCCAATGAAGCCCACCTGGGTTTTAGAGGCCATGGACCTGATGGAGACTAAGAAAAGACATGAATTATCTATTTAGTGTCAAATTTAGAATATCACATGGGCTATATTTGCATTAAACTTAAATGCAAAATAATAAAAACAAATAAGATGTGCAAAGCCTGTGCATGTTGATCAAGAGGCTGACATATCAACATTTGTAAGATTTTATGTTAAACATTTCCGGTTTAATTTATAAAACATAAATAAATAATTAATCAATTAATACAGATCCAAAAACTCAATCAAATAACTTGAATCTCTAATGTGCTTTGCTCCTAAACAATTTGTAATCTGTTTAGATGAACTTGATTTATTGACATATTACATCATACATTAGTAAAATTGTCTAATGTGTACTTGTGTTTCATTGACATACACACGCGTGTGACTTTAGCCTAACAGCTATCGAGCGCTCCCCCTGCATTACATTATATCAGATGTTGCTGCACGGAAAATATGCATGGGAATCCACAGCAGCAGAAAAAAATAATACAATTTTAAGATCACATTACCCAGCACGGCGCTGACATGGTTATGACACTTTCCTACTAGACACCTCGAACCCCTTAACAGAGCGGCCATGCTGCTTCGCTCTTGACCTTCGACTTAGAGTGACGCGATTGGATAATCGATGATTGACACATACGCCTCCATACGTTTTATTCAGCTCGGATCTCTTCATCCAATGGCATTCAAGGGAAGGCGGGACATCCTCAAAATCTCATAATAAATTTATTTAAAACATAAACAAATAACCTGTAACTTCCTTTATTTAGTCTGTTATTGAATTAGTCTCCACAAGCTATTGTTATTTACAAATATTTAATAAAAAGGTTTTTACTGCTTTTCTGTTTTTTAATTGTATGCAAACAGAAAGAGATACATTTGTCTACTCACTCTTTTGACATTTCACTCGTACGAAATTTAATTTATCTATAAAACAAAACGATAATATATCTGAATATGTTAAGGTTAGTTGATCAATATAAAAATGTAACTTATAGTTTGAGTAACGTTACATCATATGTTGAAAGTCATGTACACGGCCTAATATAATGTTAATTTATTAGTGACATATTAGCCTCACGGAAGTTATAACTAAAGAACCTCAATAATTATAGTTTTGTTGTTTTTGTTATTTGTACATATGAAAACATTAAACATTTGTACAGTTTAAGTCAGTGGTTTATTGTAAAATAACTGAAGCACGCGCAACTAAATACTTTATCTTCACTTACACAAAAAAACATAAATCATTTTTCTACTGGTAGTTTTATACATTAGTCATAGCCTGGTGATGGTCGAAGATACAGTATGTGTGTGGTGTTGTTGTTATTGTGTTGTTCCGGGAAACCACTCACACGGACAGACAGGGGATGTACTTGCGCTGCTGAGACTGGAAAGTGCGTCAAACACACCGCTGGGCTTTTTTGTGACACTTCAGCAGCAATATAATGAGGTATTGTACCGTCTTTTTATTTACTTATATTATAACTCTGTATGAATATTAGTCTTTTCTATCTTCTATGATTTTATTTGACTAACTTGTAATATAATTTTGAGCTCTGTTTTGGTGAAAAACAGAGCATGGTACTGGTTATTCCTTAACTAGTATCGGCCTTACACTTTGACTCGACTTAAGATATTAACTGATCTTTTTTTATAGAGAAATAAAGAGCAAATTAGATGTTGGTTTGGATGATTGAACATTTATTAAATGCCAAAAGCAAATTAGCTGTAATTGTCTTGACATTGTGGTTTGTTATTGTTTAGCCAGACGGCTAAATCCAGCTAGCAAGCTACATTGCTAATACTAGCTTAGCTAATATAGAAACGTGAAGACTATATTTGGTGTAAATATACATAGAAAATATATTTGTGCGGAATATCGTTTATTAAATTAACAAATCTTTCTCGTTACAACATGATAAACACTAAAATTAAGTTGCTAACCTTAGCGCCCGTGCTTTCGGCCTAATAGAAACACTTTAATGTCTAAAAACGGTAGTTTTGAGGTACATAGTTTTTTTGACAGTCTTTTAAACGTATAACTAATTAATTGGTTTTCTATATTATCCAATGTCATACTTTTGTTTGTGTTGTGGCAATGAATAATCTGTTGCGACGACCTTTGGATAACCAGACAAATTAATTTCACGGAAGTTATAACTAAATTGCCGCAATAAATGCAAGTTAGTTTTGTTGTAACAGGGCTTACATTAAATTATTGTGTAAACATGAAAACGTGAAGCATTTACAGTTCAAGTTAGTAAACACGTCATATGTGACGTCACAACTCGGATAAAGGTTATTGTCGAAAGTTTTTTTTTTTTGGCTCAGCTGTAATTGAAAGCTTGACCGAGTCTCTGTAGTGTCAGCAAATCCATGCTCTACTGCTCGACTTACAGCTCTCTTATCATACATATGACGTTGTTTCTTTCTTAAATAAGAAAAAAATATGTGACAGTTTATTGCAGTATATGAAAATAAGGTACATCATATTCACAGTTTCACCTAATGCCTACAAACTAGTCAGGTAAGCCAGCACACGTTCTCTGCCTCTGAAATATTATTTAGGAATCACCATGATTACAAAACAAATGACTCTATCTTATCAGTGTGGTTAGTGTTTACTGTTCACAATCATGCAGAAAAAACCCCTTGACAACCAGCAGACTTTGTTCATTCCTTACTGAGTCATCATCTCCATATGAGCGTGAGACATAGCAAGCATGTCAGTCAATTGTGGTAATAATAATTGTATAATAATTTTATCCTGTTACCTTAGTTACAATAAATTCAGTTTGCATTAATAAATTATTATATTAATATACTTTAGGGATAGTTTGCCCCGAAATAAAAATGATCCCATAATTTATTCACTCTCTAACCATCCTAGGTGTATATGACTTTCTCCTTTCAGCCGAACACAACCAGAGTTATATTTAAAAATATGCCGGCTCTTCCAAGCTTTATATAATCATATGGTTTCAGGGGGTTAATAAGGGCCTCCTGAAGTGAAGTGATGCGTTTTTGAAAAATAATCCATATTTATAACTTCATGAACTATAATCACTGACTTCCAGTAATGACCGTATGCAAGTCGAGTTCCGGCGGAAGAGTGACCTCTGACCCGAAGCATGACATAGGATATAGGCGTATAGTGTAAGCGTGGGTGAGAGTAGACGCCTCTCACGGTTTAAACAAATAGGGCTTGGGAATAAACTTAACCTCCTCTTCTCTTATTTCAAAATCCTCTGACATTTCTCTCGTTTTAGACTTGTAATTAATGGCCAGTGTTTTGTATTGCTCTATCCTCTGCTCTTTCCGCATTCATCAATACATACCTCAGGTCAGAGAGAGGTCACCCCTGCCGGAACTAGACTCGTGTACGGCTGTTACCGGAAGCCAGTCATAGCTCACATAGTTATGGATATTTTGTCTTACAAAATGCATTGCTTTACTTCATTAGGCCTTTATTAACCTCCTGGAGCCATATGGATTACTTTTATGATGGATGGATGTGCTTTTTTTGGGCTTCAAAATTTAGGGTACCATTCACTCTTAAAGCTTGGAAGAGCCAGGATATTATTTAATATATCTCCGATGGTTTTTTGGTTGAAAGAAGAAAGGATGGCTTGAGGGTAAATATTTTTGGGTGAACTAACCCTTTAAAGAGTCTTCATTAAAAATATCTTTAACTTTGAGGGAGCTGAGAAATATAGCTGAGTGCCCCTTGATTTAAGATCAAATTGACTTGTGTGTTGTGTCTAAGGGTTTAATCCACATTCCTGTAAACATTTTCCAAGTTCCAAACACTGTACTTTGAAGAAAGTTTGCACTCATTGATCTATAGTAGTGTGAGTAACTTAATACGGTATATTACAACTTCTTGAGACACAGGACAAATTATCCCATAACTTAAAATAGTAACATTTCCACTCTGACATCGCTCACTGATGAACCACCTGTCCTCACACCATATGGATACAAATATAACACACACACACACACACACACACACACACACATACACATATACACATATATACTGCCGTTCAAAAGTTTGGGATTGCTAAGATTAAAAAAAAAAAATAGTAAAATATATTACAATTTAAAATAACTTTCTATTTGAATATATTATAAAATGTTATTTATTCGTATTATCAAAGATGAATTTTTGCATCATTAGTGTTTCAGTGTCACATGATCCTCCAGAAATCATTCAAATATGACGATTTGCTGCTCAAGAAACATGTATTATTATTATTATCAATCTTGAAAACAGTTTTCCCAGGAACATTTGACTGAATAGAAAGTTCAAAAGAACAGCATTTATTTGAAATATTATAAATCGTTGTTCACAGTGAGCCGCTTCACAAACAGAGCGTGTCAGGACAGTTATTTCTTTGCGTCTTATTGCGCTTGAATGGTTTAATAGCAATTGAACGAGTGATGACGTGTTCATATAGCCTACTGTTGCACACCCACAGGATGAAAGGAAAAAAGTCATCATTAAAGTAAAATGAACTAATTTTCATATTAGCCTGTGTTTTACGTAAATATTGGAACGCAAATGAAGAACAAAGCCTTATTTACATAATGAATAATAGTTTAGCAACCAAATGTTTGCTCACGGATATGGATTTGGATTTGTGCCGAATGAGAGAGTTAGCCTACGCAAGCCCAATGCCATTTTAGTTTTGCTTTTAATAAATTAATTTTGGCTTGATGTAGATATTGTTTATAATGAATTCCACTATATGTGCGTTTTATTTTATAACTGAATCGCTACTTATTTTTTCTTCTTCTTCTGTTCTGAATAGCATACTGATAAATTTAAATTTAAAGGATTTGTTGTGGAGTGAGGGGAACTAAAATAGCCTATAATGTTTGTAAATGTTTTGATTTTTTTTTTTTTTTACAGTTTTTTAATGTTCATATAAATTGATTTAATTGTTTATAATTACAAGGTTAACGGGTGTATTTGGTGTAAGATCAATTTCTCTTTCATAAGATTATTATTTCTTCTTGGATGGGTTATGTTTCTCCGTTTTGTAAAGGGGCAAGGCTTGAATTTTTAGGGGAATGATATTTATGTAGATCGTTTTGAGCCACCACATTTATCATTGTGCGATCATTCATATGATGGGATTGGCAGAGTAAAAATGTTTTATTAATCACACGATAACCCTGACTTTCAGATGATTTCTGCACTCGTTTCTACGTTTGATGGATAATGAGGCACAATAACTTTATATGCCGTGCACTTTGATCTTTAAAACTTTGAAAACCTTTGTGTTCACAAACCATATTACATATGAAAGGTAATATTTGAAAATTATTAAAATAAAAGGGACACTTTTAAAAAAATCCCTTAAATAAACTGTTTCATTAAAACATTAAAAAATCAAGCAATGTTAATGTCAGCTTGCATCATGATTTTCCTATTTCGTTCATATAAGGTTAATTAATGTTAACAATGGCAGCATTGCGTGACTACATGTAATGCCTTCCAATATGTCTCCTTGTTTTCGCATGGGCCTGGTTGCAGTCTCTTTTTTTCTGTAGCCACTCTGAAGTCCGAACAAAGTCTTTTGCATTTTACAACGAGTGAATCTGTTGTCACTGATTGTCGATTAAAGCTTTCTGGATCTGCCATCAAATTAATAAGTTTAATTATATCAAGTGCTGTGAGAAAAGGCTATAAATCTCCACCTCCAGGATTCTCACACGCAATATAGCTTATACTAACCGAGACTCTTAAGTGTACAGATGTGACGTAATGACGCAAAGACATGCTCGAATCTCCCACGGAAATCCACCAGTACCACTAAAATTAAGAACATTGTTACAAGCTTACTTTGCTTTGAATCGAGCTAAGGTAAGCAGATAGTTTTAAACACCAGTTGGTTATGTATTTTCTCAAATATGTATTATAGATAATTTTTAACCCCAAAAATGCTACAGACTGCTGCTTTAAGTTCAGGCAGGCCTTACTGAGTTTTATAGTTTTTAAATGTATAATTTAATTTTAGATAATTGTGCTATGGGAGCCTATTATTAAGCCTACTTGATTTATTAAGACACAGTTAGCGTCAATTACATCGAAATTACTTTTTTGATCTCGGATGCCAAGGTGTGACTGTTATTTTTGTAATTGGTGTCTATCCAATATTTTGCCTAGTTTTTGATTTGGAATGATCTCTTGCGATTGTAGATATCCAATCAAAACTTCTCTCTGAGCCACCCTCCATAGACACACATTTTTAGAATGTGATTAAACTGTTTGAGTATTTATAAGCCCTCTTCAACGCAAGTAAATAACTCGCATGTGAGACAAAATTTTCATGCTAGCTAGGCGACTCAATAATTGTTAGATTTTGCTTGCATTCGAGTTAGAGGCTAAGTAAGTTTCGTCTTCACTCGTCTTGAACACTCTGAAAGCTTGAGAGTTTCGTTCTCTGTCGTTAAATTGCACTGTTGCAATTGATCCTAAGGTTAGCGTATTTGAGATGCACCTATTATGCTTTCCCACTTTTTCAACTTTAGTTAGTGTGTAATTTTGCTGCGTGGTTACATGAGGTATTTTATTTAACAGAATCCCCTATTCAAGAACTTCAACGAGCGACTTGTTGGGAAAAATATGTCAAAAATAATCAAGCATGAAAACATATTCTAGTTCAGCGCAAAAAAAAAAATCAATGGGCATAATAGGACCCTTTAAGCACAATAAGATGCGAAAGAGAACTTCAGTACTGTGAAGGTGTGTGACTGTGCTTCTGGTGTACTTGTTCAGAAAAGATTTAAAAGTAAGAACAGCATGCAAATTAAAAGTTTAACTGACAAGGAATTAAAATGTATGCAAATAAAAAACTCGACTTGTTGCATAAGTTTATGTCACAGTGTACAGTATGTTGGGACGGGGGTGCATGTTCATGATCTACAATCGTGATATTGCACACCATTAAAGGGTGTTCGTGATTCGTGAACTCTTCACGTTTCTTTTTTTTTCTCACATAGTAAAACAAAGTTCAACTCAAATTAATATTTTGAATCAGTTTCTTTATTTTTTTGGTAACAAGTGGGCGTATGTACAGTCAATATAGACCCATTGTGCCTGCATCAGGCTAATTTTACAATTTTATATGTGGATGACCGTTTTTTACTTTTGTGTGATTTTGAACATTTTAATTGTACAGCAATTATCAGAAGATTTAACAACATGTAATTAAATTAGAACATTAACAATATGGAAACCAAGGTGTCAGTTATGCTTCTGGCATTGTCTGATTCATAATGTTATTTTAAGATTTTTTTTACCCTAGATTACTGTAGAATCTGGCACAGAATATTTTTAGGTGTTTCTTTTCTATCTCACTTCTCTTCTGTCCTGTCTTCTCACAGACACAGCTGTTGATAGACAGATGGCTTTATTCCTGGAGGGGACAGCAGCAAGCAGCACCATGGAAACGTCCAATTTTGCCCATGTCATTTTCCAGAATGTGGGGAAAAGTTACCTTCCTCATGCAGCATTAGAATGCCATTACACCCTCACTCAGTTCATCAAACCAAATCCCAAGGATTGGGTCGGCATATTCAAGGTGACTCCTGCTTTCTTTTTGCCTCTGTTTTTACCTTGCTTTTCTCCCATATTCTATTCATTTCTTGAATATGAAGTATCTACCAAATGAAGTATAGATAAGAGATTGTCGTCTTCTGTTTCATTTCATCACCATTCCTCCTTTAAATACTGGAACTGCCACTTACAATTAAGATTCTCTAAAAAAAATTAAATTGACTCTTTAAATTCTTTCTGTCACTCTCTCTCTCTTTCTCTCTCTCTCTCTCTCTCTCTCTCTCTCTCTCTCTCTCTCTCACACACACACACACACACACTTTTATTCGCTTTAATTCTGTGCTTAGTTTTCACACAATTTCCATGCGTGAAAGTTGTGGTGGCCACAGAAGCTAAATGCGAAATTGGCTGTGCATAGATTTAAAATATAATATTTGATATCCAACTATCCCATTATATTCAACTAAATTATATAATGAAACAGTTATTATAGTGTATTAAAGTATTAAAATTCAAGTATTTCAGTCAACCTGTTGCCAATGTTAATCTGTTGGGCTTTCTGGCCCTGCTTGTTTTACGTCAGATGTTCACTTATTTGGCCAAGTTGGTTACCATTTTATAGGAATCTTGTGAGATGGTCCTGTAACTCTTAACGTCTTGAATCCGTTTCCCCATCTTCAGTTTCCACAGTGTGAAAATTACAAGGCCCTGACATCATATTTGGCAGTGTAATATTTGGGGAGTTGCCATTACTGGTGCTTAACATAATATTTTACTGCTGGTCACTTAAATGTTTCCTGCTGTAAATGATTTTCAGAACCATATTTCTTTTTAGTCTGATCCAGAAAGACTGCTTTTTAGTAGGTATCGTTTTAGATCATATAAACTGATGTTATATATAAAGTAAACTAAAGGTCTGCACTTGATGCATACTAGATTACGGTTCTAAAGCAGGCTATATAGCTAGGTCAGTCCTCTTTTTCCCTGCAAGCCATAAATTTGTTTGTCTGCTATGGTTTTTGAGGAAAATGTTTGGTCACACCTTAGTTTAGGATCCAATTCTCACTATTAACTATGACTTTCGCCTCCTAAATTCCTAATTATTGCTTATTAATAGTTAGTAAGGTAGTTTTTAAGTTTATGAATTGGGTAGAATTAGGGGATGTAGAATCATGCAGAATAAGGATAAGGCATTAATACTTACTTTATAAGTACTAGTAAACAGCCAATATCCTAGAAATATGCATGCTAATAATAATAATAAATATAGCTGCGAGCAGCGATGACGGGCCCAAGCCGGTGGCACCGCAACCCCGGTTCCTTTAGTTACCTTTGGCCCTTTCATCTGGCCCCTTCATACTCTAGGAGGAGTATTTCAAATTCCATTGCATGCGTTTTCCAAACAACCCTAAATAGCCGACTTCCTGTTGGTTTGGGGTAAAAAGTAAGAGTGTGAAGTATATATGAACCGATGAGATCTTTATTTGTACCGGGTTTCATATTATTACATGCAAGCGTGTTTGATTTATGGACCAAGTTTTTGGAGCCCATTGCAGGGGGCGCTGTCGAGCCCCCCGCCACGCCTGGGTACCAGCTTCAGCCCGGCCCTGATGGCCGCGGGTTCTGACCCATGTGCAAAGTTTCAAGACTTTTCGAGCATGTTAAGGGCCCCAAAAGTGCCTGAATAGTCGATAGAACATTTAAAAAAAAATTATCCTAAGGAAAACAATAGGGCCTTCGCCCTTTCAGGGCTTGGGCCCTAATAATACTAATAATAGTGAGAATTGGACCCTACACTTAAATGTCACCAAATGTTTTTTTCATGGAGAGCTCATTAGGAAATCAGTCTCTTTAATCCGGAAAATGTGTTATGAATCCCTGAACCGATGGGGTATGCATGTCTTGTTCACGTAATTCGGGAAGAACTGTGAATCATATCCAGGAAAATCTCAGTCATAACTGTTTCCCCTTCTAACAAGGTTTTCAACAAGTGAGCATGAACATTTACTACCCAAACAGAATGCGGTTTGAGTATTTGTGAAAGATCTTGGCAGTTTGCTCGACAGTGAAAAATAAAGAAATAACTATAAAATATTACAACCCACTGGTAGTTTCAAAATTCCACTATGTTGGCACAAAACAGCGAGTCATGCCAGATTGTAGTTGAAGCGAATGTGGTCATGACGGTGTGCATGGGAATGAAATATGTGGGTTGGCAGAATAAGTGGGGTGTTTTGGCTCTATCACTGCTTTCTGGATTTCCCCAGCTACTGCTGGATGAGTGAACATAAAACAAACTGTATAACAGCATTATGGATGTGAACTGTACAAAGAGAGGAAATAAAAGAGAACATCTGACTGCTGTAGGTTTGTGGAGGGGGAGTTGAGTGTGGTCACTGTCAGGGTTTAGTGTCTGGGTTTGGATCCGACCAGATCAAAGTGGTGTTTAAGAACTTTTTACTTTGCGTGTGATATAGCGAGTCTGATGAAGCTGTTTTATGGCCAGCTGTCAGGAAGGCTGCTGCTTCTCAGCAGTTCTATCACATTGTGGCCAGTGTTCTTGATTAAAAGATACAATCCCACCCCTCATGAGAAACAGGTACCCCTTTTAAATCTTTGGAAGGTGGGTTAAAATCTCCAAAGTCTACTGACCATCTGATGCGTATCACATAGAAGAATTGTCTGAAATCACCAGTTTTGTTCTGATTGACTTGTTTGTTGGGTTCATGGCACAGTGCTCCCAAGCACTTGCTGTAGTATTCCGCCATACATTATAGTTTTCCACTTACCACGCTTAGAAAAGCGCAACGTTTTATTTTGTGTCACCATTCTTGGTCGAGTTACACTACTCATGTAACTCTATTTAAATAGGGAAAACGTGGAGGTGTTTGGTCATAACTCTGCTTGGCCCATATTGAATGAACTGGGCTAAGTTAAAGGGATACTCCACTTTTTTTGGAAATACACTCATTTTACAACTCCCCCAGAGTTAAATTGTTGAGTTTTACCTTTTTTGAATCCATTCAGCCAATCTCCGGTTCTGGCGGTACCACTTTTAGCATAGCTTAGCATACATCATTGAAGTGCACAAGACCATTAGCATTTCTCCCAAAAAAATTACCAAAGTGTTTCGATATTTTTCCTATTTAAACCTTGACTCTGGACTCTTTTAAATAGGAAAAATATCGAAACACTTTGGTAATTTTTTTGGGAGAAATGCTAATGGTCATGTCCATTTCAACGATGAATGGTAAGCTATGCTAAAAGTGGTAATGCCAGAACCGGAGATCGCCTGAATGGATTCAAAAAAGGTAAAACTCAACAGTTTAACTCTGGGGGAGTTGTAAAATAAGCGTATTTCCAATAAAAGTGGAGTATCCCTTTAAGTGCAATCAAAGTGTCTCGCGACTGAGCGCATGCACTGAGACGAGAGAGGTATGAATCAACTCCTCTTAGTTAAGGGAATAATGTTTAATGTGAAAAACCGGTGGAGTATCCCTTTAAGGACATACAATGCAGGACATACAACCATATTCTCAGTTTACCAGGGAAGCTCCTACTTTTGAGTTGGGTAATCGTTGTTATTATTATGACACGTGTGATGACATAAGATCACACTTAGGGAACTTTGAAAGGCTTTGAAAGAGAAATCCACCAAGCTTCTGTCATGTTTATTATGCTTGAAAATCTGACAGCCAATATATTTTCGACTCCACTTGAAGGCCTATAATCAAATATATATCAAATGCTGATGCAATTCACAAAGCTAAATTTCCTCATTCAATGCAGTAATGGCAGTTGATCCTTGAGAACAACGGTTCTATAGGCTAGATAATTGTTCTTACTTCCAAATGTCAATCTATGTTTATTTTCTCAATTATGATGCAACTTACATCATTGTTATGTGAATTTGCATATTTACAACATTAATGTGACGTCACTAACGTGCCATTGGATAGCAGTGTCTTCATGTACCCTGAAGGATAGGTATGTTCCTCCAAACAGATCTGACTGACTGACTCACGTTTTTCTACACCCAGAAAAACAGAATAACCTCTGGCGATGAAGGGCACAAGATCATAAATCTTAACATGGCTATGTCTGTGTTGACAGACAAAAGGCAGCCGTGCCAAACACCAGAAAATTGCAAGACCTGTTCCATGAGTCATTTGCCTGGAGCGGCAGGTAGTCGCAAGGCTATCATTGCCACCTAGTGTTCAGGAGAATAACTGTTCTTACCTGAATGCCAGCTTTAAGAAAAATCTGGGTCCATTTCTTGAAATCAGAAAATCCTAATACAGTGTAATTCTGATTCAAACAACGAAAAGCGACAACTACTTCCCTCTCTTAGTCAGTTATATCCAAGCCATAGCATTGTCTGTGATGACAACATGACCTGTAGGGATTTTTAAGGAGAAATCCACTCGGTGTCATTGGTGAAATTTGCCTTTTTACCTATTGTTTCTTGTTTGAGCAGGCATGCTGCCTGTGGCTCTCTTGAAGTTGGAATGGTTACAGAGAGTGTCTAGTTGAAAAACTTGTGAGCGTCATGTTGGATTGTCAGAACACGCCATCAGACTAACCATGGAGAAGGTGAACACTGCTTTATAATTATCCTGTCAGCGCAGTCGATGTTCTCTGTACTGCATCCTGATATATAGACCCGCTGGTTCCAATGCAGCATGTAGCCAGCACAGACAGAGACATGGGCCAAGTCTGTGCGTCATTTTGAGTCAGGGAATCGGGTACTTTCTCACAGACACTGGGATGTACTGTTGTTCTCTGTGGAGTTTTATTCATTTATTATATGCACAATACATATACACTTTTTTATTGCATTAGGAACCCCATACTGTGACAACAGAATATCGTTCTTTTTTAATGTGTTACTTCAAAAGTGTGCTTGTTTGATATTTTGGTATCTAATGCATATCTAATGGTATCTAATTATATAAATGTTTAGGTCTGTGTGAAGTATCCAAATACAGAATAATGTTTTGTATTATTATGTTTTTTTTGTAGTTTTATTAAATGCAAGTACTAATAAATAAGTAATAAAATAAAACTAGAAATTGTAATCCAGGAAATGAAAGTAATCATCGTAAGTGCACATTATCACCGTGAAACGATTTATCGCGATTAATCGCATCCAAAATAAAAGTTTGTGTTTAAATAATATTTGTGTGTGTATTGTGTATAATTATTTTGTATTAGGGCTAGGAAATTATTAATCGCGATTAATCGCATCCAAAATAAAAGTTTGTGTTTACATAATATATGTGTGTGTGTAGTGTGTATTATTTTGTATATATAAATACACACATATACATGTATATATTTAAGAAAAATGTGTTATTAATATATCAAATATTTATATTTAAGTATAATATTAATTTTGTATAAATATATATAAAGCATATACATGCAAATATTTCTTAAATGTTTAAATGCACGTGTGTGTATTTATATATACAAAATAATTATACACACTACACACACATGTAAACACAAACTTTAATTTTGGATGCGATTAATCGCGATTAATCGTTTCCCAGCCCTATTTTGTATATATAAATACACACACATGCATGTATATATTTAAGAAATATTTGCATGTATATACTTTATATATATTTATACAAATATACATAAATATAAATATTTAATATATTAATAACACATTTTTCTTAAATATATACATGCATATGTGTGTATTTATATATACAAAATAATTACACACTCCACACACACATATATTATGTAAACACAAACTTTTATTTTGAATGAAATTAATCGCGATTAATCGTTTCACATCCCTTATATCGTTATTGTCAAATGCTGCTGGAGCTGCGCTCATTCCGAAATGTTCTTGTGTATTTTCTCATAATTCTCATTCTCATCCATCTTTTCTCCATTTGGTTACCGTTCACTCCTCAGACTTAAATGAGAGACATACAGGGGCTTAATTCTCGCCTTCCTCCCCCCCCAAACTTCTCTAATGAGTGGAGTTTAGTCCAGGCAGTAATGACGCTCTGTATGGGCTATGCCTTTAATGGCTTCCTGCTCTTTACAGCTCCAGCACCTCGGGCAACTTTCTTATACAATCAGGGGATTTCTGCAACACTAATGTTCTTGTGGACATAGAGGTCAGCTATGGTTTGAGCAAACAAGCCACACGGATTTCTAACATGACCGAGCTGTAGTGAGTTTGCATTTTTTTTAGTGTGTGTGACGTGTCTCTCTGTGTGTTACTTCCAGAATACTATCGAGTTCCCATGTAGATGCCAATAGCAGGTACTAGGCTAGTGCGTTTGCGTGTTCACAAACACAGCCAGCCCGATGTGAGTCTGATTTTGTTTGACAGTTTTATGACAGAGGGCTGAAATTATGGATGTATTTTCTGTACTCCCCCCTCATCAACCATCAGTTAACAACACATAAAATTCATATAATTACATCTTGGTTTCCATTCTGAAGTATGTATAAAATTTTCACCTATTTTCTTCTTCCTGTTAAGGCTGAGTTGTAGCCGCGCTCCCTCAACCGAACATATTCACGAGGGTTTGGCAAGAAACACGTGGCAGACAGGCTGAGTTTCACTAGCCCCGTAAAGCGCAGCCGTGTCCATGTTTTTATTCTCTCATCTCAAAGGCTTTCTACTAGACCTAATGGAGATGAGAAAAATGCACAATGTGCCAAAGAATTTTGCAGCATGATGTGAATCAAGCAGTGGTCTAGACCACAACAGCCTCACGAAGCTTTTACAGTCTTCCTATTTATGTATTAATCTTATATATATATATACAGTGTGTGTGTTATGGTAAGTGTTTGTGTGGATACATAGTGGGTTTATTTATTTGCTAGGCTATACAAGTACTACTAATCAGTTCTCATTTTCTAGAATTCTAGAATGGAGATTTTAGATCTGTATTTTAGATTCTTGATTTTGTTTAAACAAAATGCTTGATTGTGAATGCTTGATTCTAATTAGTTGACAGATGTTCAGAGGTTATGACTGCTTTTCAGTAAGTACACTGCTGAAAATTGTTGCAAGTCTTGAACATGTTGCAGTTCCACATCACTTTGCCAAATTATCTTGGTTATTTCAAAGTGGCTTACTTACAGCAAAAGAGCCACAAAAAGCAAATACACTGACCAAGCATATAAATTTGACAAGCAATAGGATAAAAATGTCAAACAACTTTGTTTTATATCTGAAGTATTTTGCAACACTGGCTTGCTTTCTTTCCCACACACATATACACATTCAAAAGCTTTGTACACAGAAGCTCTCATGCACATGTAGGACATTAATGTAGGTTCTTCTTAATCAGTTTTGCCATTTAAAGGTTACTCGTTCAACATTTTCACTATTTTCACCCTGATGGCTTATTGATTTGTAAGACAGCAAGAAAAGTTGCACAAGTGTTTTGGTAATTGTCGATTTTAGTAATTTTACTAAAGTAATTTTTAGTAATTTTTTAGTAAATTTACCTCTGCTTTGGTAATTTTAGAAGAATATCAGTAACCAGACAGTTTCTGGTCTCATAGACTTCCATAGTAGGAAAAAAATATATACTATGGAAGTCAATGAGACCAGAAACTGTCTGTTTACTGATATTTTTCTAAATATCAGAAAATCGGCTGAATGGATTCGAAAATGGTAAAACTCGACTGTTCAACTCTGGGGGAGTTGTAAAATGAGCCTATTTCCAAAAAAAAAAAAAGTGGAGTATCCCTTTAAGCATATTAAGCTGGGAAAAGAAAAAGTATTTCAACATTTAATTTTAAGACAAATATACTAACCCTTTTAAAATCTCTCTCTTTCTTCCTGACAGGTTGGCTGGAGCACCGCTCGTGACTACTACACTTTCTTGTGGTCACCTCTTCCAGAAAACTACACAGAGGGAACCGCAATTAACAGATCTGTGGTCTTCCAAGGTAAAATAACATTGTCAAAAATGGGGTTTTATGCAACCATTTCTTCAATGAATGTTGTGTCAAAGAGAAGGCCCCTCAAAGGCGCGTTCAGGGTATGCGGTGACGGATGCAATAAAATAAGGAAACACTGACGCCTCCTATTAGAAGGCTGCAGTGTTGATGGGCCAGTTTTACTGGAGTGGTTCAGGTCACATACTGGAATCTTTGAGAGGGATTACATGTTTTTTGTGGCATGAGTCCGGATTCCTTACGGCAGTGGAGAAAAAAAATAGCATTAAACAGAATGGACATAAGTCTATCGTAAAACTGCTGTGGAACTGTAAAGTTTGGATGTAGGATGGACTTGTTCATCAGAGTCATTTGCTTTAATACCTTGGGAAAATGTAAACGGGTTTGTTGTAATACGTTCCTACTTTAACAATAGGGCCATTATCTAAATCGCCGCTTGATTCTGGGGTATTTTGCAGGTTACTACGTTCCAAATGACGACGCTGAGTTCTACCAGTTCTGCTATGTGACGCATAAGGGAGAGATCCGCGGGGCCAGCACTCCGTTCCAGTTCCGCGCCAACAGCCCCACGGAGGAGGAACTGTTGACGGTGGAGGATGAAGGAGGATCCGATATTCTCGTGGTCACCACTAAAGCCAGTTACCTGGAGGTGATTCAAACTACTCAATTCAAAATGATAGATTTCTTGATTTATTTGATTATAGATTATAGTTTTCACATGCTAGGGTTGACACTTTTTGATCTTTTTCCAGCAAAAGATGGAACAAATTCAACAGGAAAAAAGGGAGCTTTTGGAAAACCTGGACCTATTTCAGAAAGAAAGGGATGAACTGATTGATGAGAAGAACAGATTACAGAAAGAATATGAGCTGGAGCAAGAGAGCAGCGCTCAGCTCAGGAAAGATGTGCAGGTGAGACAGGAGAGAGACGAAATTTCAGAGTTAAAGGAGTAATTCACTTCAAAAAAACTTTTGCTGATAATTTACTCACCCCCATGTCATCCAAGATAACCATGTCTTTCTTTCTTCAGTCGAAAAGAAATTAAGGTTTTTGATGAAAACATTCCAGGATTTTTCGCCATATAATGGACTTTACTGGGCACCAAACGGTTCAAGGTCCAAAAGACAGTTTCAGTGCAAACTCTTCAAAGGGCTTTAAACGATTCCAGATGATGAATAAGGGTCTTATCAAGTGAAATGATCTCTCATTTAAAAAAAATAATAATAATAAAGTTAAAGCTTTATAATCTCAAATGCTCGCCTTGCTCTCGCCTTGTGTTCTTGACTCTCCATTTCAAACTCGTTGATCAAAATGAACAAATCTTTTTTCGAGTCATTTGGTTCATTCAATGAACGAAATGAACGAAAAAAAGATTTGTTGAATTTGATGAACAAGTTCGAACAGGAGAGTCACGCAGAACAGAGCAAGGCGAGCATTTGAGCTTATAAAACTTAAAACTTTTTTTTTAATTTCCTCTTGTTTCGCTTGATAAGACACTTATTCATCGTCTGGAATTGTTTAAAGCCCTTTCAACAGTTGCACAGTTTGTCTTTTGGACCTTGAACCGTTTGGTGCCCAGTAAAGTCCATCATATGGAGAAAAAATCCTGAAATGTTTTCATCAAAAACCTTAATTTTTTTTCGACTGAAGAAAGAAAGACATGGATATCTTGGATGACATGGGGGTGAGTAAATTATCAGCATTTTTTTTTAAAGTGAATTACTCCTTTAAAAAGACAAAAACTTTTTTTTCAGGCTTTTTTGTCCTAAATTGACCTCATAACACTTTAGAAATATAAATGCCTTTTCCCTGTTTTATTGCAGTGGTTATATATATATATATATATATATTAGGGCTGTGCAAAAGTTAATTACGATTAATCGCATCCAAAATAAAAGTCTGTGTTTACATAATATATTTGTGTGTGCTGTACATAATTAATTTGTATATATAAATACACACACATGCATGTATATATTTAAGAAAATGTGTTATTAATATATAAAATATTTATATTTATATAATATAGATTATGTATTTATATACATATACAGAGTTTAAGCGCAAATAATTCTTAAATATATACATGCATTCATAGGTATTTATATATACAATATAATTATATACAGCACACACAAATATATTATGTAAACACAGACTTTTATTTTGGATGCGATTAATCGCAATTAACTTTTGCACAGCCCTAATATATATATATATATATATATATATATATATATATAAACTATCATCCTATATTTACAGTATTTTCCCTCTCAAATATGACAAAAAAGTCTGCAATTTTTCTTTAATATTTCTTATATTCAGTTTACATCTAAAGGTTTTTAGAATATAAAGTTCACAGGCTGTCAGCACCCCCTAGTGAGAGCCACTCTTCAGACTCTTTACATAAAAAATACATAAAATATAATATTAATAATAATTTACATCTTTACAGACATGACAATCATCGGCAGCATTTGTTGCTTTTAAGTGGCAATTTTTATAATGTATAAATGTATCAGCTCTGAGGCTGAGCTGGTTTAAAGATGAAAACAAGCACACCCATTTCTGGCTGTTAATTTTATGACCGCACTTTTATATGTTGTTTTATGTGCTGCTAAAATAATTCTAAAAATTCTGCACATGAAGTGGTACTGCCGAAGAGAGTGGAGTGGAAAATGGAGACCTGCTTTTCTATTAGTCATGTTTGCAGATTCTCAGAGACCACACACAAAGCCAACAGTTTTTCTGCAATAACTCCCATCCTTTCTGCAGTAGCTAGACAGACAACATACTTGCGCAAAGAAAAAAAAAAGATATATGCCTCATGTGTTTGTATGTGTTCACAGGAGTTGCAGTTGTCTGCCCAGAGCTTGCAGGAGGAGAAAGAGGAGGTGAAAAGGAGAATGGAGGAGAGTACAGCACGACTGTTGCAGTTAGAGGAGGATCTGATCGGAGTCACCCAGAAAGGCCTGCAGAAGGAGACTGAACTAGACTGGTGCTTTTTTTTTAAACCATATTGAAGTAGCCATGATTAGCTAATCAGAGAAAACTATAAAAATCTCTTTGATTATATTAACAAGCTAGGGTTGTTATGATATCAACATTTCCAGTCAATTCCAGTTACATTTTGTGATCCTCAATGGCCATTTAAATGCTGGAGTTTAATTTAATTTAATTCCACTATTTAATTAAAAAATTTAATTTTAATTCCACAGCTATACCATTGTTCCATTTCTTCATTAAAAAAATAAAAATAAATATTAACAGATTAAATCAAAACAAAGGCATGTAGCCTTATCATAGTATAGTTTTTCTCAGTGAAGTTCTCAGTAAATGTTTTGCAACAACTACTGGTACTAGCCATACTGTAGAAAAACTAGTATTGTTACATGCTAGTATCGACTTTGGTATTAAAGTGTACGTTTGACATCCTCATAACAAACCATGTAACTGGTTTATGATCATAAGATTGGAAGATTAGATTTGTTAGATTCATTTCTTTAGAAGATCCACTGCTGGATCCAAGATATGTTCCTTGTGTGAGTGAATGATTGATAATGGCTCTGATTTGACAGCCTGAAAGATCGAGTGAAGAAGTTAACCTTGGAGAAAGAGGCTCTTGAGTGTCAGCTGAAGAATGAGAAAGATGAGAAGGAGCTCTATAAGGTAATTTCACTTGCTCACTAGTACCTCACACACATCCTTGTTATTATTTGCTTTCTGTGCTAGGGGTGTAAAGTACTTTACTTCACTACTACTGAAACAGAAAACTTGAGGGAAAGTGATTTTTCACTATTATTTATTACAACAGGATCTGCAGATTTTTGATTTATAAGAGACAATCAAAACAACTTTGTGCATCAAAACCACTCCTTTCCTTGTAAAAAAGAAAAGAAAAAAAAGAACTTGATTTTCAAGTCAACGCATTTGCGACAGTACATTTTTTTGACAAGGCAAACAAGTCAGTGTCTGAGTAACATAATTTATTTAAGCCGCAAATTAATCTTCCATACTATGCAAATATCTCCAGAACGTTTTATATTTATTAAAAAAAAATCAAACCGTTCACCCCTTACGCATGTTATCATGTCCGTCAAAAACTGTCGGTTGGAATATTAGAACTAGAAACATTGACATAACACACTCATGGGCATCAATCACTTAACTGAATACTTGCTGTCTAAGAAATAAATTATTATTACCTTACGATCCATCTGTTTTCAAATTCAGATCATTTGAATATCACTGCAACAGTGTATGTCAAATATTAACATGCACAATACACGGTAGTGTTTACTAGAAACAACGGTCCAGGGAGTTCACGCATTATCTGGAAAACCCACACTAACTGATGTTTTGATTATGTCATGGTTTTCCCAGAAGAGGGTGAAAAAATTGTAGCCTGAGCTTTATCAACATGCTGTCAGTCAGAGACGATAACGTACCTAATACAAAATACATAATTGACTCTTATAAGCAGAGATTCGGAACTTGTATTTTGTAAAAAAAAAAGTAATTGTAAAATTTTAAAATATTAAGGCAATTATCAAAGTTTGATAAAATGTTGTTTCATTTTCCATTATACCATGGTCTGTCTGAATACTCGATTCTGATTGGCAGGAAGGTGTGAAATAAAGCCATTTAATGCACAAGTAGTTCCAAGTCAGTTTAATCTCTACTCTGTATTAATGCGCCATTTTCATTGAAGCACACACGCTTATGTCACTCCGAGCATACACAGTAACATTCAGGAGTACAGAAACTTATCCCTACGACTTTAATTAGTAAAATAGCTTTGCTACTGATTCAATATATTTCTCAGCAACGAGAGGGTGACATCACTGGTTTTGAAGCAATTACACTCACACCTTCATTGCTAATAGAGAGATGCTAAACACATAAGTAATTCACATGCATCTCTCTCTCACTCACTTTTGAATTCAAATAAATGCTATAATTCATTAATTCATAAAAGTCAAAAGTCAAATTGCAGTCTGTAATACAACTACATTAATGTGCCAAACAACTATAGGCCAGATTTTCTTGCAATTATTGTTTAACAATTTCAAGCTAAAAAAATACGACTGCAAATTGCTTTATACGGAAGCAAAAAAAGTGGTAAATATTTAACTTTTGAATATTAAAATGCAAATAAATGTGGAAGCTTTTGTTTGGTTTAATACTTTGACTTTTAATTAATAAAAGTGACACCTATCCATGCCTAAGTATCATTTCTTGTCATTTTCATACCATTCTTCATTCCCTCTCTATCTCCTTTTTCATCCCTGATCTATTTAATTTACCCTTTTTGAGCTGTCGTTTTGAAAAGGCTCATGCATTTATCCATGGAGGAGTGCAATACAGGCCCTCATTCTTTTCCTAATTACTCTGACTTGCACTTTGTAATTCTCACTCTCCATCACTCACTTTGTCTCACCCTCTATCCCCACTTTCTTGTGGCGGGACAGGAACTGGGCGTTAACGCTGGGCTGTAGCCACGGAAACACACTTCACAGCAGCTGCCTGAGGCACAGACAGAGGAGAGTGGGGGTGGAGCAGAGTCACTGCTCTCTTACTGCTGCATTATAATTAGGTCTAGCTCACATACCACCTCACCAGGCGGAAATACACCTCATTGTAGAGATTGTGTGGATAATTGGGGGTTCGTCCAGGATCTGGACTGGCTTTGGTACACTGCTAGTTTTATGTGCCATGTGCCCAGGTTATTGCACAGCAGATGTGCAAAGAGAAAGTCAAACAGTCTACTTGAATAAAGTATCTGTGTGTGTTTGGCGCAGATTCACCTGAAGAACCGGGAACTTGAGAACACTAAGCTAAGTGCTGAGCTGCAGATGCTGAAATCAGTGGATGTGAATAAGGAGAACACCATTGCTCAGCTGAAGGAGGAACTCACTAGAGTCAAATCCTGCCTGGTAGAGAAAGAAAAACAGCACCGCCAGCTACTGGCCAACAGTTCACCCTCGGTACACACACCAAAAGCTTTTGCGTATCCTACATTTCGTATCGAGTGTTGCGGGAATGAATCTTAAAACCTGGAAATTTGTCACAATTTTTTCACTTCTGGCTCCAACTGGAGTTGGGGTTTTGGTTAAATGCCTGAAAAAGGTCTTTCCTTAGGATATTTTAATGTTTAATTCTACAAGTGGCTAAATGGACGAACTGCTGAACAGGAAAACTCATCTACTCCCTAGTCCATTTTTACAGTCTTATTTGTACTTGCACTCTTGCAAATTGTTCAACTCAAACTTTCCAGCTTGTAGATTTTTAATAAAAATGAAAACAGCTGTCAGAAACTTTGTGGTGGTGACGTTGAATCCATCCATGGTGTAGTTTGTTTATAGCCTAACTTTAGTTACTTCTGGAAATTGTATTTAGACTTCAAAATTGATAGACGTGTTTATTTGTGAAGATTATCTTTATGAACAAAACATAAGATTCATAGACTTTTGATGATCACAGACTTCTTTTCTATAATAATCCAAAAGCCATAGGAACCAGGGGGATAGCAACTTTCAGGTTGGTCTACAAAAATAATCATCCCTGCAGCACTCTATTGTAGGGATATTGATCCATTAATAACATTATAGTCGGAGCTGTGGGCTAGTTGTTAAAACATTGAGCCATTGTGCTCATGTGAATGACTTGAGTTCATATTAAGCACCATGATCTCCTTTCCACGTCTTTTCTTTTATAGTTTCTTGTATGTATCAATAAAATTGGCAAAAAGGCCAACATTCAGAAAACATATCCATTTGGAAAACAGATTATTGCTATATTTGTTTGCTGTTAGCTTTATTAGCAGTATATGTGTGCATATTTGTATAGGTTTGTATTCACATAAGTGTTATTTTTGTGTTTGTCAGGGGGAAAGTAATGCTCTTAAGGAGCAGCTCAGGCAGAAAGAGGAGCAGTTGCAGGCTACCCAGCAGCAGGCAAACATGCTGAAAGCTGAGCTGCGCGACTCTTCCAATGCCCGTGACCGAAGCATGGCTGACCTGTACCGTATCCGCCTGGAGGCAGAGTCATTAAAGAAGGGACAGACAGAGGCCCGGGCTGAGTGCAGCCGCTTGGAAAAGCAGCTGGAGGAGATGAAAAACTCAACCCAGCAGGAGGCGGTAAAGAGATGCCCACCTGTTTGACCGTTTTATCATGTTTGTGATGTTCAACAAACTTCTGTATTCTGTAAAACGGGTCTCAGGTCTTTTGTATATCCTTTGTTAAATATAGAGCCTTTTACTTAAGATACCTTTAAAGGAGCAACCAAAGATGATCATAACCGCTCTCCATCGCATATGCCGATTGATAATAAATTTGAACACTTTTTCCCAACAACTGGATGCGAAGGAGACCTGTTTTACTGTTTGTTCATTTGATGTTCTGCATAAAGCCTATTGACCAGGCCACAATTACGCTTTAAAGGGATAGTTCACTCTGAAATTAATTTTTTATATGTTTTAGCTTACCTCAAGGGCATCCAAGATGTAGGTGTCTTTGTTTCCACAGTATTTTCAATTTTGACATTTTTCGGTCAAACCGGTGTTGTCTATCAGTCATATAATGCAGGTTTAGGGGTCCATGTCAAAGAGCATGCACTGAGAAGTCAAAAATTAAACGTGATGTAATGACTCGTAAATGTAAGTACACATTGATGGCCTAAGACACGAAACGAGCGGTTTGTGTGAGAAAACGAACTAAACATATTTAGATATATCGAAATCGTCTTCCATTGCGATTTCCTGTATATCTAAATATGTTTAGATCTTCACAGTGAAAGGTAAAACTTCCGAAATCTCTGTGTAAACAATGAGTGACGTACACGCGCATGCGATCACTTCCAGCGGAATGTTGGACATGATTCAGTTGGACATTGGACAACTGATTCAGGTCAGTTGGACATGGCTGTGGTTACACAAGGTAAAAACGATATAAATACTGTTCGTTTTCTCACACAAACCGCTCGTTTCGTGTCTCAGGCCATCAATGAGTACTTACATTTATGAGTCAATAAATCATGTTTAATTTGGACTTCTCTGTGCATGCTCTTTGACGTGGACCCCCTAAACCTACATTATATGACTGATAGACAACAACGATTTGACTGAAAAATTTCAAAATTGAAAATACTGTGGAAACAAAGACACCTTCATCTTGGATGCTCTTGAGGTAAGCTAAAACATATCAAAAAATAATTTCAAAGTGAACTATCCCTTTAAATAATCACCTGAATCCAGTGCGGATGAATCAAGATAGCCCGTTGCTTTCCAGGAATAAGTCTACGCTATACCATAGATTGCATACTGTGTTCTAATTAAAGAATGTTAGGAACTGATTTTGTTTTCATGGTGTAACTGAATAATCTCTCTTTCCCTCAGCAGTGTAAGGAGACAGAAGGGTTAGCTGTTGTCGAAATGCAGAGAGAAATTGAAGATTTACGGCTCAGGCTGCAGATGGCTGCTGAACATTATAAAGACAAATATAAGGAATGCCAGAAGTTACAGAAACAAGTGGTTAAGCTCTCTGAACAGCCAGGAGTGAGTAAACCCTCACTTTGCAATATTAAACCACCTGCAGAGTCTTGCGTTTTAAGTTTTAAGTTTTAAGTGGTTTGCTAGTTTTTAAAGTAGACCAACCATTGTGTTTTGCTCAGGTGAAGAGAAGTCCAGGGTCTGAACCTTTGTCTGCCAGTCCAGAGGCATCTGCACCAGGTAAGTTCATGCTAAGCGATACAAACTAGAAATTCCATGTTTTTAGGATGTCTGGGAACATTGTATGGACATGCTGTTGTGTTCTCTGGACCGCTAACAGGAAGCCCAGGTACTTCAGATGCCGTGCTAGATGCCATCATTCACGGCAGGCTGAAAAGTACAAGCAAGGAGCCAGACAAAAATGACAAATACAGGAAATGCAAACAGCTGCTTAGTGTAAGTTCTTTTTTCTTTTTTGTCTCTGACATACTGGATCTGTTTGATATACTAAAGTACTTAGCATACTCCCCTGCAGGAGGAGAGAGAGCGGTGCAGCATGATAAACGATGAACTCACAAAGATGGAGGTAAAGCTAAGGGAGCAGATGAAAACCAACGAGGGCCTGCGAATGCAGCTGGCTGCTGAGGAGGATCGCTATAAGGTCAGTGTCACCTATTGCTATTTATAAAAATTAATTATATACTATACTAGAGGACATTTGGGCTTAACATGTGAGTATGTTATCCAAAAACATAGATAACGTTAAAGGAAGGGTTAGAAATAGCAAGCTAGCTTTGAAAGCATGAGATCCCACCCTCCCTTCAGGGTCAGTACAATAATAAGGTACATTAAACTAGAGCTCTGACTTGTACCACATTGGATACCACATACCACACTTGACTGCTGCAGATTCATTTCGGCGTTGATAGTGTTGACACATAGAAATGGATATGGATAAATCTGAGTCTGAGGACATGAACAGCTCCTGGTAGAATGTAACGGGTTGTCATCTTGTAATTACGGATACGACATGGTGTGAACACAGTATAAGCTTGTTGTTTTGGTTCTGGAGGAAATATAAAAGATGGCTGCTGTTTGTTTGCAACTTCAACAACTTTGTATAGCCTTACCGAATGCACTGATGAAGTGTGATATCTGCGCAAGCAGGATACTTGGAGGTATGGAAATGCATATGTTGACAAGCAGATAGGACATCCTATGATTGTATTCGGACCGAATGCAATGATTGGACGAAATCATTTTTGGTCCTGAGACTTCCACAGGAGATATATGTGCATGTTTTAATATTTAGACCACCTCTAGTATAGATTGCTATCAGGATGTAAAGATAATTTCAACCAGTATAAGAAAAGTTGTTTATTATAAAAATTGCTTACCCTACCTTTAAGTCTGGAAGGGTGAATTTCTGAGCTACATGACACGACGATGTCTTTAAAGACAGATGACAACCAGATGACCACTGCTCAGCTAGATTCCATCAAGTCTAAAGATGCCTTTGCATTTACTGTAGTTCAACAAATTTTTCGATTTCAGATTCTGAAAGTTTTGTTTATGGGAACCCCAAATGTTGCAATCTGATGTACGTACATATACATTTACTTGTATTGGGAACAATATTTAAAGGCATGCACAATGCCTGGTCAACGTGTTCAGAACCAGGAAAAAAAAACAACAACACTGCGATAATGTCACCGGAGCTACCCAGAGCATAATTCTGTTTTTTTTTTCATATCTAAAAAGACAGATAACATACTGTATGTCATAATAGCTTTTTATCAAATGTGTAGTAAATACACTCACCGAAAGGATTATTAGGAACACCGGTTCAATTTCTCATTAAGAAAGAACAACTTTGACTGAAATATCCACTCGTTACAACCGAGGCATTTGTGAAGCCACAACACGCACACCCTTGAGGCGGATGGGCTACAACAGCAGAAGACCCCACCGGGCACCACTCATCTCCACTACAAATAGGAAAAAGAGGCTACAATTTGCAAGAGCTCACTAAAATTGGACAGTTGAAGACTGGAAAAATGTTGCCTGGTCTGATGAGTCTCGATTTCTGTTGAGACATTCAGATGGTAGAGTCAGAATTTGGTGTAAACAGAATGAGAACATGGATCCATCATGCCTTGTTACCACTGTGCAGGCTGGTGGTGGTGGTGTAATGGTGTGGGGGATGTTTTCTTGGCACACTTTAGGCTCCTTCGTGCCAATTGGGCATTGTTTAAATGCCACGGCCTACCTGAGCATTGTTTCTGACCATGTCCATCCCTTTATGGCCACTGTGTACCCATCCTCTGATGGCTGCTTCCAGCAGGATAAAACGCCATGTCACAAAGCTTGAATGATTTCAAATTGGTTTCTTGAAATGACAATGAGTTCACTGTACTAAACTGGCCCCCACAGTCACCAGATCTCAACCCAATAGAGCATCTTTGGGATGTGGTGGAACGGGAGCTTCGTGCCCTGGATGTGCATCCCACAAATCACCATCAACTGCAAGATGCTATCCTATTAATATGGGCCAACATTTCTAAAGAATGCTTCCAGCACATTGTTGAATCAATGTCAGAATTAAGGCAGTTCTGAAGGTGAAATGGGGTCAAACACAGTATTAGTATGGTGTTCCTAATAATCCTTTAGGTGAGAGTATATTCCTCCACTGACTAGTTTGAAAGACATGAGCGGTAAATAAACACTCATGTAAACTTGCAAATCTAACACCATATCACCCTGTAGCCCAAGACTCGATGACCACTGAAGCTAAGCAGGTTTGAGCCTGAGATAGTGAGGCCAGGAGTGGGTGCTTACCAAATGTGACTATACTGTAAAAAGCAATGTCCCTCGGATGAGAAAACCCCTGTACAAAAGTACATAATAAAGCACTATATAAATGCATAATTTATTCATTCGTTTATTAATCGCGGCACTGCACGTGTGCAAGGGATTTTCGAATCCAGTTGAAAATAGCTGGATTCAAGCGTTTGCATGCTTAATTTATCTCCACTTATCCTAATATTACAGTGTAGTTTCTCTCTGCTAAAGAAAATGTCAAAAGCAATGTTCAGCATCTAAGATCTCAACAAAGGGAAGCTGTGCTGTTTTTTCTTTCTTTCTTCTTTTGTACAGTTTAGAACCAAATGACTCAGATCAGGGGGAAATGTGATCACAGATAAGCAGACCTTCTGATGTTCTGACAAGAGAACCAGGACGACCTTAGTACCGTGTCTCCTCCGCACTGTTTACGGCTGCTCTGAGTCAAGCCCGGTATTGTTGCATTAGCACAAATACACTGACAGTGCTGGTTTATGAGTGTGTCACTGAGGAGACTGACTTTTACTGCTGTTTACATGAGACATGGAGACAGTGGAGGAAGGACAGTTGGGAGTCCTGGGATCAAGAAAGGATAATGCATCTGCTGGCTGCCTCCCTACACAGCAGGAGACAGAGCGAGGGACTCGGTTCTGTTTAAGTAGTAAGGTCATGTGTAGATCAGTGGTACACTTCAGGCGAAGTTGACTTTTTCTCTGCGTGACTCACATGAAGCCATGCAAAGACAGATGTTAATGAGTAGTAGAGAAGGCATCTTGTATCATTGAGATTTTTGCATGCATGTTGTTGATGGTTTTTTTAGTGAATAAATGTTATTATATGGCTCTGGAATACTTTGTTCCATTTGGTCAGTCAGGCAGAAATATGTTTTATATAATAAACTAACTGTATAATTCAAATTCATTTATTTATTTACCTATGCATTCATGCAATTATCTTGTTACTGAACAGTCAGCAATTATTGGCTGTTATTGCAAAATAAAGCCTTTTCGGTGGATTCAAGATCTCAAACTTACCTGAAAGGCCATAAACTTGTCTTTACCTTTGGGTGGGACCAAACCAATTTTTTGGATTGGGAGCAGGATCACAAATGTAATGGTCCTTTTTATTTAAAGTCAGGATGAAGTCAAAGTTGCAAAGTTGTCTTTTCTTCCCTATTGTGACGTATCTCCGAGTAAAGCAGCTTCTCGAACAAAGAAAAATGTAAGAAGGGACTTGATTTTGTCCATGGGGAATTGATTGGATCATTGGATGGTTGTGGTATCCTATTGCTGTGATGTCTTGTGAGAGACAGAGAAAAGCGTCATCAGAGGAGAGGTGACGCTGCAAGAGGGAGGGAAGCTATTTTGATTAAAGGTACCCTGACATGGGGTTATTTTATTATTTTATAATGTTTCCTGGGTTGCCCTTATAATGTTAGTATGTTTTTTAGATCAAAAATAGTCATAATTTAGAAATAAAAGGCATTTTTCCTAGTGTGGTTTTCGCCTCTGATTTGAACGCACTGTTTGAAGGGGCGTGTCTGCTGTGGGATTCAGTGTAACCGCCCACTGCTGTGATTGGCTGACATGCTTGCATATGAAATAGCTACATATTACATGCAAAACTTTCTCGAATACTTTTACTACAGCTATTGTAGGTTTTTACTATTACAGCTATCGGGATTAACGTATCGTGAGAAGTTTTTAAAGTATTTAAATCTATTCTCATCATAAAATGTTGCCGTGATGAGCATTGAGCAAGCAGAGGACAGTCTGTCGATCGCGAGAATGAAGATCTCATCATTGCAACTCAGTTTCTGCTCTCTCTAATGCTTTCACCAATGCAGAAACGATGATGTACATACAGTGAGAGCTTTGTTGTGCAGTGTAACATGCGTCATTGATTTCATAACAAGTTGTCCAGATAAACTTGCGCTGTGTGGAAAGATAGTTCTTTGGTCACTTTCTGTATAATTTGTTCAGAATTTAAATAAGATTATTTTTATCCTAAAAGAAACGATGTGAAGTTGATATTTTAGTAACTGGCTTGACTTACTAATGCATAAACAGTATTGAACGATTTTGAGAGAAAGATTAAGTTAACTGTCTGAACTTGAACAATTAGGCAACACATCAGAAATTGTTGCTTGGTAGCTCGATCGATTTATTTTCAGACGTTCATCAAGTTGAGGAAACAGTCTTCAGTGAAATGTTTGGACCATACAAAACTTTGGGAAGCTGTGTCAGCGCATTTCCAGAGAAAATAAAATTAACCCATTGTTTCTTCAGAGGCTCGGATGAAGGAGCTGAAAAATACGTTTGTGTTCATTTGTACATCCGAACACTTCGCTCGTTTGCAAGCCATGATATCTCTCTAGGAAAAACGCAAATCTCAAAGCTATATCTCTAGGAAAAACTCAAATCGCGCCCACGCGTTCGTACTTCCTAGCTTATTTTCTCATGGGCGAGCCAAATTCTCCGGGCAGGCAAAGCAGAAAAAGGGGAGGTAACCTTTCCCCGATATGACGTAATAGATCAGTGTGTCTGAGCTGCAGAGAAGAGAAAGATAGCCAAAGCTCGGTTTACACCGATTGAAAATTCTAGACACGAGGGGACAAAATACAGGCTAGGGGAACTAATATTAATGTTAAAAAACCTCAGAAAGGGAAAATTTCATGTCAGGGGACCTTTAAGGATTACGAGAGCACATGATTTTTTTAAAAAAAAAACAATGATTTGCATGGATACATCATTTATAATAAATACTGAAATCCATAAAAAGAAGACTTAATCTCAAAAATGATATCCTTTTCTCATTCCAGAGCCAGGTGGCAGAGAAGGGCCGAGAACTCAGGGAGCTGAAGGACAGTCTTTTTGCGTTGACCAAAGAAAAAGAGAAACTGGAGGGGGTGCGTGCTTTTGTTTTCATTTTCTGTAGGCCTCTGCCAATCTAAAAATGCAGTTGTTTTGCTTGCTTGTTGTTTTATTCTCAGGATCTGGTTTGGGTTTAACATATCTCTCTAATTGGGCCAGCAGTGCAAGTGAGTCCTTATTTTCCATTCAATTACTCCGGACCACAGAGAGGGACACGTAGTCGAGGTATAACACAAAGCTCGACGTTCGAGAAGCAAAATGGCCCAATTTGAGGTTCAGACTAAATGAAATTGGCGCCTGTCGAAGACTTCAATAAAAGGCAGCTCTCTGCCTCCCTTTGAACAGGCAGAGGAGTTTTAATGAAGGGCCTAATTAAACTGTTTGTGTGAGGGTGGCGAGTTTCTCTATGCCACTGCCGCTGCTCACTGTGGTGAGTGATGTATTGTCTGGACTCAAAGATAGAGAGAAGGATGGAAAAATGGGACCTGACTCTCAATTATTGTCAATACATCATGCCTGGCCTCAAATTAGACTTTGCTTTCAGTTTTGTCCCTTTTTAGGCCAATTTTATCCAGTTTAGTTTTAAGTTTCAATTGGAATGTGTGGATCAGGGAATTAGCTACTGATTTCATTGTTTTTGAAGCCAACCAAAATGTAACAGCCACGGTGTTTCCTGTGTCCCTTCAGGAGTTGCAAAGGAGTGTGAGCAGGGAAGAAGAACACGGAAAGAAAGATGGCAGTCTGGACGTGCAGTCGGTTTTCTTGCAGTACCCGATGCCGTACCCTCTAGACGACCCATCTCCTCTGCTGGTGCCCCAGCGCCCCACTGATCTGATGTTTGGGAACCCATACTCTCCTACTGATTCAAGGGGTATATAAGATACTATCTCATAATTTCTTCACTTTAAGTAAGGGATAAAATAAATAAAGACACATTAGTGAGCGCACCATAGAACGTAAGCATGGTTGCAAGATTTTTTTTTTGCGGGCAAAATCCAGCCGTTTCAATGGGAACTTCTGCATCAGAGCGAAAGATTTCCCCGTGCAGATTTTGTCTTGTGGATTTGACAAATATAAATCTGCCTTGTTTGAAAATGACTTTAATATTGCTGAACTTTAAATCACTACACTATGGCTGACTGTAGACAATGGAGTGTATTTTGCCTGAGATATCTCACCAGAATTTCGCTAATATGACTACAGCTTAAGCCATATATTTTGCCACTAATCTTAATCGTTTAATAGAGTGCAACAGTTGGGTTCCGGAAGGAAAATCTCCATAAAGAAATTGATTAAAGACAGATCTACTATGAGCTACGAGGTTGTTAACCAATGATACTGGAAAGAAAATGACACCAATCAGAGAGTCGAAAAAAATCAACATGCTTCTAAATAGCTCTTTAGCTCCGCCCACTCCCATGAAGCACTGCGAATGACCTAATCGAGTCGATCTCCCTATGGTCTCATACTACTGAAATATATAAATTTGCAATAAACTTATAATTTATTGTTTTTATACATTATACTGTAGTTTTATATTTCTCCATCGTTTTTAGTTTGATTATTGTGTTTGCAAGGCTTCATGGGATTGTAGTTCTTTCCCTCACTAAAACCGTTAAGTACACATTTTTGCACCTTTGTCTTTGTCTGATTTTCAAAACCTTTTTTGCTTCAAATCAAAGTTTGTATTGTTGTGATTCCCCCCGTAGCTGATTGGCTTGGTTCATGGCTTATATCTCTTTGACAAAAATCCCTACGGAAGAAATGAATGGAAAAAAGTTCTTCCGGAACCAGCGCCGCTTAAAAAGGGGGCATGAACTGTTGCACTCTGTTGTTTTAAATACAAATTTTATGACACTGACACAGAATTTCTATGTATTATTTTTCCAAAAATAAATAGAAATTTTGTATTGGACATAATGACGGTAAAACATGCGTGACCTAAGGCTTTAAATACTGTTTATGGCCACCGCACATGCTTATACTGTATTTGTTCGAGCTAGGGGGTTTTCTCGAGGTATAAATCTAGATATTAAGGCATTAAAACGCTTCCTTTCCTGACAGATGGAGCCGATGGAGAGTTCTCTGATGACCAGATGCCCCGACTGCCCCCAGTTGGGCCCCCATCCTGGGACAGCAATGTGGTGTGCATACAACCCGCCCGTAACCTCAGTCGCCCTGATGGACTGGAGGAACCAGAGGAGCCGCAGACTACTGTGAGTTCATTAGGGCTTCCTCCACTTTCAGCCGTTAGAAGTGATATAGAGGCGGGATTAAGATTTTAATCAAGTCAGAACTGCGGATGGGTTTAAATTTTTCCCAAATCTCTCCCAAGTCTTTCTTTTATCTGCACTTCTCTCCCCACTGCGCTGGCCTCCGGCAGGGCTTAGCTAAACTGGCATTATTAAAGCCCTGGTAACCCAGAGCAGACCCATTAAGGAAGTGCTCAACCTTGCAACAAATTGAGCTCATTAGCCTTGCTTGGAGAATGGTGGATATACCCAACTAAACATGGAAGAGCTTCAGTCAGTTACTGTAAAACAGTCACTTTTCGTCTAAACTGACTTGAGGCCTTTTCACACCAAGTTTGATGTGACTGAAATATACGAAAGTATTAAAAATGTTCACAAACCATTTTAAACACAAGCACAAAGCATACTTTTTTTTTAAATGGATAGTTCACCCCAAAATGAAGCCTGTATGACTTACTTTCTTCTGCATACCGTATATATTCCATTCCTTAAGGCTGCAGTCCAAATCTTGTTTTTGTCTTATCCTGAATCACTACAGTATAGTGTTTGTATTTAGACTATTTTAGACGGGTGGTACCACAGCACATATCCCAGCACCTACGTGACTCGTCATAGACATAAACAGAGAGAAGTCTCTCAGGCTACTGTGTTCTTCCACAAGATGCATGCAGTTCTTAACTTAGTGTTTATTAACAGCGTAAACGCCAAAAGTTACGGACTGCTGCTTTAAATCCTGAGTAAAGTGTTTATGTGATTCTGCTCAGGGGTGTGTTTCCTACTCAATGACACAACTCGCTGGTGAACCACAGAGTATGATGCATTGTTTGAGAAATCAACTAGCGAGTCATGACTATTTCCCAAAACTGTAGCGACATGGTCATACCACAATGATGTCACATGCAGGCGGTGGAGTAATAATGTCTGCAAAATAATTGATTCTTGATCACAATTCATGGTTATTTTTTTTATTTAGACCAACAAAGAAAGCCATTAATTAAAATAAAACAATCACGTTAACAAGCAGTATATCATTTGCAGAGACTTTACTCTTGTATTCAAGTGGTTCATTCAGTCAGCAGCTGTACCTGTCATTTGTATGGCATCTTAGGACTTTGCACTATTTTATATATTTATATACTTTGCTCTATTTTATAAATGGGGCTGCACGATATATCAAAATTACTGAAATAGTGCAAGTGTAAAGGCCATTGCACACGGAGTCCGAAATTTTCGCACGCTAAATAATAAGTACGACCTCACGTTATGTCAATCACGCTTGCACACTGCCACGAAACTTTCGTCCGTCATAAAAAAATTTTAATCGGGTTGTTTTTTTTTTGTTTTTTTTTTTTTTGCGTTTTTCGCGTCCGTAGCAAGCAGTTTGAATGGTGTTTTGACAATTCAGAGCCACTGAATCACAAATAAGAAATAGGCCTACGAAAGTTTCGGACACAGTGTGCAATGTCCTTAAATGAATTGCGATTTCTGAATAATTTTAAATATGCCTACGAACGTTAAGAAAAGTCAAAGTTTTACTACAACTCAGATAGCAGAGAATCGACTGGACACATGACTGTGATGTGCACATGCTTAATGTTAATAAGAGTTAAGCAAGCCGCAGAAAAGAACTCAATGCTGTATTCTTGCGCACAGAAAGCTGTCGTTAATAACACCGCCTCTTGGACAGCACGCGGTCCCGAATACAGTGCTCTTCCGCAGCTTATATGGCCAAATACACACAAAATTATGTCGTAACGATAGAACTTGCGACCATATTTGGCTGACAATGCTTTTAGGAAACCCATCCAGTCAGTTAAAGGGTTAGTTCACCCAAAAATGAAAATTAAGCTATTAATTACTAACCCCCATGCTGAACCAACCCCGTAAGACCTTTGTTCGTCTTCGGAACACAAATGAAGATATTTTTGATTAAATTTGAGAGGTGGATCACTGCTACATAGGCTGCCTTAGGGATTGAAACTTGATGGCTCAGAAAGTCAATGAAGAAAATGTTTAAATATTCCATGTGACTACAGTGGCTCAACTATTAGTTATCAAGCGACGAGAATACTTTTTGTGCGAGAAAAACAAAACAAAAATAACGACTTTATTTGACTATTCCTTTTCTTCCTTCTGGGCCTGAGACGAGAGTTTAAGAGATTTCCACGACGCATGCGCGAGAACTGCGTTATTTTTCCACTACTTGTTCAGTTTTCGCGCATGCGTCGTGGAAACTTTTTGTGCTTTTTTTCGCACAAAAAGTATTCTCGTATTTCAACATTTTCTTCGATGACTTTCTGGGCCGCCAAGTTTCAATCCCTTAGGGTGCCTATGTAGCAGTGATCCACCTCTCAAATTTAATCAAAAATATCTTCATTTGTGTTCCGAAGACGAACGAAGGTCTTACAGGGTTGGTACAGCATGGGGGTGAGTAATTAATGACTTAATTTTCATTTTTGGGTGAACTATCTCTTTAACTCATACACTACAATTTCCTTCAACATAATTGCACTTGTATAGAGACCAACAAGATTCCTCGCAATATTAATCATTCACAGTGAATTGTCTAATATAGGTTTTTTGGTGGTTTACGACTCCTGCTTTTGCTGACAGGAAATGTTTTTCTTCTCTCCCCAGTCAACTAATGATCAGCCTACAGCCACTGACCCTGCAGAATTCCTCAATGATGGACAGATACCGTTCTGCTTTGAACCCAGGTAAAGAACAAACACACAAACCCTCACGGCTGTTGCCTATCATGTGGTTGAGCTTTGGTTGTGGTGTGAATGTGCGTTAGCTCAACGGCCCACCCACATCGCCTTCACACAGATGTGGTTTTACTGCCGTTTACTCTCCTGTTGGTCCAGCACCAACTTATTCAAAATTTGTGTTACAAGTCTTTTGTTTTGTGTTTTTATCGGCCTGCTTTCACCCAATTTCTCTCTCTTGCAGTGGGGAGCAGAAGCGCTGTCCGCTGTGTGAAGTCATCTTCCCTCCTCATTACGACCAGTCGAAGTTTGAGGAGCACGTGGAGAGCCACTGGAAGATCTGCCCCATGTGCAGCGAACAGTTCCCTCTCGACTGCGACCAGCAGCTCTTCGAGAAGCACGTCCTCACCCACTTCGACAGTAACGTGCTTAACTTCTAGTCGGGGAAACGAAGTACTTGCCTCCACTTCACATTCACATTTGTGTTGCAGTTAACAGCCACTTTAAAACAGCATGTTTAGCTTTGAGCATTCATCTGTAGAGAACTGATTCTTTATTTAAACACAGTCAAGGTGAAGGTTGGATACTTTTAATGAACTCCAAATGAATGGGTGGCGTTTTATTTGTGTCCATTTTAGTTGGGGATTAATTTCGTCTATAGGACTGTACTGTTTGTTGTAGCTCAATTTAACGCCTCTATCAAGTTGGCAGGGCAGGTGGTGAAGAATACTTTAAGAACACTGAGCATATGTCATAATAAAGCTTTCTGTTGCGAACCGTCCCCAGGTTCAATAGTGTAAGTCGGGTATCGCCTACTATACTCTGTGCAAGGCAGAGCACAGCTTTTTCTGTCAGGGCATATATGTGACCTGCTAAAAGGGTGATTCTATATTATAAAATTATTTTAGAATAAGCTTTTAAAGATAGACCTTGATAATCACGTTATTTGAGTTAGCGTTTTTTCTTTTATCTATTTAAATCACTTATTTTAATTGAGTTGCATGCTCACATTGCTCTGCAATGAAATCACAAACCTCTTATTTTTGTTGTTCCATTTCTTTAGTTAAACACATTTGGTCTCTTACTGTGCGAGTGTGTCTTACATACTTGATCTAAACTAATAAAGATTTACTGAAGCAATATTTATTCGGGTCATGTCGAGTTATCATTTAAAATATTTACCTTGGCTTACAAAACTGCACGGTAAAACTTGATTTTGAGGATTATCAGTAATAAAAAACACATTTATTATTAATAAAAAAACAATTAGAATTATATTATAGGGGGATACACCTGTTCAATTTCTCATTAATGCAATTATCTAATCAACCAATTACATTGCAGTTGCTTCAATGCATTTAGGGGTGCGGTCCTGGTCAAGACAATCTCCTGAACTTCAAACTGAATGTCAGAATGGGAAAAAAAGGTGAGTTAAGCTATTTTGAGCGTGGCATGGTTGTTGGTGCCAGACGGGCCGGTCTGAGTATTTCACTGCTCTGTTACTGGGATTTTCACGCATAACCATTTCTAGGGTTTACAAAGAATGGTGTGAAAAGGGAAAACATCCAGTATGCAGCAGTCCTGTGGGTGAAAATGCCTTGTTGATGCTGGAGGTCAGAGGAGAATGGGTCGACTGATTCTAGCTGATAGAAGAGCAACTTTGACTGAAATAACCACTCGTTACAACCGAGGTATGCAGCAAAGCATTTGTGAAGCCACAACACACACAAGGCGTCGAAAGGGGGTCAAACACAGTATTAGTATGGTGTTCCTAATGCCCATCCACACTACTGCGTTTTCGTTTAGCAACGGAGACTTTTGCTACGTTTGTACCTCCCGTCCAGACTAAAACGGAACAAACGAAGACCTAAAAAGGAGAAGTTTAGAAACGCCGCAGCACCGTTTTGCTTTTTGAATCTCCGTTGGGCATTTTAGTGAAGACGGGACAAAACAAAAAAAGGAGTTTAGAAATGATGACGCAGAGGCTCATACTCGGCTTTATGATTGGGTGTCATCAGTCATGACGTGTCTTTCCCTGATTCGTCAGCTACTGTTTACACCGGCACACGCATGCCCAGTGTTGGTGAATGGTCACGTGATCCGCGTTTTCAGTCATTTTAATGTGGACGGAGATCAATTCTAATATGCAGATAAAATGCTGGTGTGGACAGAGATCGTATTCGTTTTAATTCTCAGTTTTTAAACGAAAACACAGTAGTGTGGACGGGGCCTAATAATCCTTTAGGTGAGTGTATATTTACACTGAACAAAATTATAAACACAACATTTAGTTTTTACCCACATTTTTCATGAGCTGAACTCATTTTTCTATGTAAACAAAAGGCCCATTTCTCTCAAATATTGTTCACAAATCTGTCTAAATCTGTGTTAGTGAGCGCTTCTCCTTTGCCGATATAATCCATCCACCTCACAGGTGTGGCATATCAAGATGCTGATTAGACAGCACGATTATTGCACAGGTGTGTCTTAGGCTATGTTTACACGGAAACGATTCTGAAGAGAAAACGCAAAAGTGGCGTTGCGTCATCACTTTTTATTCTGCGTTTAGACGAGCATTTTGTGTGGGAAATCCGCGTGCAAACGGTGACGCAAAAGTGTGTGAAATTCAATATAGTATGCACTTCAGGTGGCTAGGAGTGCATACTACAACAACACTAAGTCCACGCGCCTGCGTACAAACTTCACAGTCAAGCAGACTTTTGCGTTTTTACCGTTTACACGGGAACGTGGCGGTTGGAGCGTTTTTAAGATTTCCACTCTGGAGGGTGGTTTCACTTTTTTGCGTTTTTAAGCCTCAAAAACGCCGTCGCCGTGTAAACGAAAGGCACATCCGATAAAATATTTTTACGTTTTCACCCGTGAGCGTTCTCGTGTAAACAGGGCCTTAGGCTGGCTAAATAATGTATATATGTGGCAAGCAGAAATGTTCACCAGTTCCCGCCTCCTCCTTCCCATAACATCTGAATAATAACTGCATTACAATACATAAAATGTAATGGGTATATATATATATTAGGGGTGTCAAAATTAATCGTTTCCACGGTGCATCGCGATGCAGACGAGGACGATTCGGTATCGGTTCAGTAATAGCCCATAACCGGTTATAATGTACTGACGCTTTTCTGACGTCACCACCACGCCGCCTTGAAATCAGCTCCGTGCAATAGAGAGCCTAATGGTGCGTTCTATTATACCCAACGAACCGTCTCGGACCTCGGATTTGACGTCACGTCCACACTTCAAGCGTTCTATTATATGTTTTGCGTGTCCGAGTCGGAGAGAGTTGTTGTCATGGTAGCACTGGCCGAGTACCAGGCACTTACATTTAAAATATATTTATTTATATATTTAAAATATATTATTTAAAATATTATGACTACACCTTATCAAAACGCAGCCATTTGAACTTGAAAATGTTCACTTTATTTAATGTTTTTCATGTTAATCTTCTGTTAACAACGCTAGCAACGTTAGTAATTGCACTCACAACAACCGATTCCCATACCCACAGGGGACGCAGTAACACGAGTGATTATAACCGTCATTTCAAATACCAAAGCGGTTCAAAAACAATGAAAACAATTCATTCGTACAAGTCACAGGGCGCAGCCATCTTGAATTCCGAAACGGAATTCTTGCTCGGTGTCCTCAAGGTGGTCCGACGTCCGAGAGGAGAAATCCGAGGAAAGGGGGCGTGTTGCTAGGCAACGTCTGTCGTCCGATTCGGATCTCCGAGACGGATGAATAATAGAACGCACCATAAGTCCCTCCCCTTCCGGTCGACCACCATGGGACCTAACTTCGAAAAAATATTGAATGGGAGTCAATGGCAAGAGACAACAAATATTTTGATCTGGTTTGAATTGTGCCCTGAATTACACATATGATGTTTGTCAATTTAAAATATACATTTTAAAGTAAAGAAAGTCGCAGTTTGATGTAAAACCGTTGAGGTATAAGACTGTGAAAATACGTAATTACAAAGACTACAAACCCCAAAGGCGCACATTTTCTCTCAATGACTGAAGCTAACTTTACTGAGGCTGTCTGTCATTATTTCTACAGTCTTACGTTATAATCGTAACGTTACGCCGTCCTACCTGAGTGTTTTGAACCAGAATGCACTCACACGAGCAGCGGATCTCGTTTCTCTTCCCGGGAGATGTAGTTCATAGAGCGATTTTCACATAAAACTAAACGTTACTCTTCTGTTGTATGACAAACTGCGACGTTTTTGACTTTGAGAATCATCTTTTAAATTGACAAACATCATATGTGTAATTGAGGGCACAGTTCAGACGGAATAAAAAGATAAGTTGTCTCTCCCCATTGACTTCCATACATATTTTTTCCGAAATAAGGTCCCATGAGCCGGAAGCGAAGGGGCGGGACTTAGGCTCTCTATACGTTCCCAACGGATGTCGTACTACACAGTGAAAAGCGTCGGACGCGGGTAGAACAAAAATCGCGTAGAGATTAAAGTTTGATACTGTCAGTTCTGTATGATCTCTCTGATGAGGGTTATGCTGCGTGATTGCTGAGGACGTTGACATGTCAGGTCGGCTAAAAAATGTGATATAGTGGTCAATAGTTCAATGTCTACCTTCAATTTAATTGTAGGCTATTAACTGCCCTTATAAACGTTAGAAAGTCATGAAAATAAAAAAAAATGACATGACAACTTATCGTTATAAAATCATTTTTTATTTTATTAAAAGTTAATAATTCAGGTTTGTTTATCAGTACCATAGCAACGCGCGTTGAGCGCTCAACTTCCGTCCGTAGCTTTTCGCACGAGTTCAAGTTTTTGAACGCATCCGGATGCCCACCGGACACGATTTTCTTCGCACCGCACACGGTCGGACCCGTTTCGGACCCATTCGCATGCGTCTATGTTCGCATGCGGTCTGCGAATCTCCATAGGAAATGAATGACTTCTGGTCGTTTCGCAGCCGCATCGGAGCTGATTGGCGTCACGGCATACATTGGCAGAGGGTGCATTAAACGACAGAGCGTGCATTAAAGCCTGTCAGTGCCCTAAAAGAAGCACTCTTAAAACCAGAGCATGTGCCCAGTGCTGTTATTTTGTTTTCTTTTATTTTGTGTATTAAAAAAAACCCTGCTGAAGTGCAGATTTAGTTTTTTTTTTGTATATTGAATATATTCAAGTAGGTTTGACCTCTTGTTTATTTTAGTTTGTAGTTTAATTTCATGTTTATACATTTGTTAAAATTTAAACGTTTTACAAGAAAGTACACTGCACTATATAAGTATTTAAGTACACTCCTTGCATTATGCACTTTTAGTACGTACTTTCTAATCTAATGCTGCTGTTGTCTTCTGTGCCCAGACTTCAGTTTTATTTGATGTTTGATACATTCAAGAAGCGTGTTTTCAGGTAAAATTAAAGGTTCAGTTCATATATATGACTGCTTGTATTTATTGACAAAATTGTATACATGTGAAGCAAAATTGAAATATAAGGATGCAGTGCATCGTCAATGCATCGTGATGCATCGAGTTAATCGAATTGAATCGAATCGAAGACCTGATAATCGTAATCGAACCGAACCGTGACACCAGTGTAGGTTCACACCTCTAATATATATATATATATATATATATATTAAATCCACATTTTAAGCCTGACATTTCCTAGATGGAATAAATGACAAAGAGAATTCATTAAACAGATCAAAGGCCATTTTAATATTTAAAATGTAACCAGGTTTACATTTACGAAGCAGCTTCTCTTTTTTTCCTTTTTGAATTTTGTTGCAGAAAATGCCACCAGTTGCAAAACAAGCACTGGTGTCTGACTTCATTACATGTAGGAACATTATTGTCCAGAAACTTAAGAAAATATAATTTAAATCACTCACAATGAGACAATACATTAAGTACACAAAATATCAAATACTTCCCTCTATACTGGCAGTGTAATACTGTTACAAAGTTGCATCTAAACCGACACTGCAATTCCAACAACATTAACGTCCATGCAGTGATGTCATAATGAGTGATTGGCAGGCCCTGATCTGGCTGTGATCCCTGTGAAGTCCATAAGCAAATCAAATCAAGCACCTTTCCGATACAAGGTTCGAGAATCTTCCCAACGAAAGGTCACACGGACAACACCAGAGACGAGCCAGAATCAGGGTCGACGGACAATCTGAATCATTTGGCTACACATATACTGTACTGGAATGCTGTGGTGTACCACAATTCAAGGCAACCAGTTTCAATAATCTCACAACTAACAAGCACACTGGAGGTATAGCAAAAGAATGAAGAAAAAGAAGAAAAACCTTAGAAGCAGAAACCTCCAAAGTGCCATATTAGTCCTTTGAATTTCGCAGCTGATTTTGCAGGCAACATTCTGCAGCATCAGCTTCTTGGCAATACAAAATGCCCTAAACAGGTTGGCAACTGGTCACTACAAAGTGCTTTATGTCCTTCACCAGATCTCCTAAAGATCACCGTGGAGTTCTAGAACGCTCTAGAAACACTCCGGCAACAGCGGACCCGGGAAGCGTGTAACAGCTTACTCTAAAATACTATCGGAGAAGAAGTCGGGCAGGATTATGGTTGTGAAATGCTGGTGAATTGTCACCTGAGAGTCATTTGGTGCTTTTCTGAGATTAACCGGAAAAAAAAACTGCACATCCATAATCAATCCATCTCTGAAGTGCGGATGAAAATATACAAAATCAAACTTAGGAAATAAAGTATAGAATCTAGATCTGACTATGAACACTTATAGAATATAGTATATACACAATCTGTAGCTATGAATGTTGCTTATATAGGGGTAGATGTCGTTACATTACAAACATTCAGTCTTTTCGAGGGTTTCCTATCTCACGGTTTCTCACCAAGTCACAGACGTCACGTCGAATCCTTGTCTTCCGTCTCCTCGTCCCCTTTCCAAACATATCATCAGTCTTTTACAATAAGCACCTTGCATAAAAAAATAAAGAAAAGGAAAATAAAAGTGAATGTGCAAAAATACAAAACTGAAGCAATAGAAATAATACAAAACGAACAAAAAAGTAAAGCATGCAATTCAGAGTGTAGTGTTTTGAAGGATTGGTTGGATCAAATCCTCCTCGTGGAGGTTCGGAATGATACAGGGAGTCTTCCCTGAGGAAGAGGAATATAAAAAGATGGAAGTTTCCTCCTCATGAGGAGTGGAATGAACGGGGGAAATGAGGCTTGAAAAATACAGACAAAAAGGTCCTTGAGACACATCTTTTTGGGATGTTCTCCAAAACTCTGCGGACTAGAAAGTTTAATGGACAGCCGCGGCTGCTGGTGTGGATGGATTTTGAGCGGTTCTGTGTGTGATGTTGGCACTCTTTACTGCTGCATCTTGCGGATGATGTCGGCAGAGACGGGCGGGTGGAAGTTGATGGTGTGGTGTCGAAGCCCCTGAGAGCTTTTGTAACTTTTACCACACCGGCACTTAAAGGGCTTGTGAACACGGATTTGAGCGCGGTGGCCGTTCTTGGCGTGGTACTTGATACCATTCACATTCTGCAAAAGAGAAAAGCACAAAACAGACAATCATCCAATAATTGACAACCATAATTGACTACAGGAAAAATTAAACAATTCACTGATGCGTTTTGATTGACCCACAAAACTGTATCTAGAATATAAACACTGCCAATCACAGGTTTGAAGTCAGTAAGAATTTTTAAATAAAGTAATACCTCTAATTAAATAAGTGATAGTAAAGACAATGTTGCAAAGGATTTCTAATTCAAATAAATTCTGTTTTTTTAACTTTCTATTCGTCAATGAATTCCGAAAAAATGGTATCAGACTCAGTTCCACAAAAGTAGAGCCAGGCCGATATATCGGCAGGCCGATATTATTGGCCGATATTAGGCATTTTCCAAACTATCGGTATCGGCAGTTATAATGGCCGATACATGAATATATCAAAAATAAAATAAACACTCGTTGAGTTGGTCACGAGACATACATTGCTTGAATAACAATTAAAAGAACACCCCCCATCAGTTCTCTTAACTCAAATAAGCATGACAAAATTTGTGACTATCATGTCCAGTTTTGCTGCAGTTAAATAAGCCGAGAGTGAATTAGCTACAAATAACTAATGTTAGGGAAATCTGTTAATGTTTTGATGTGCGTTTTTGAAATAATTTAAAAAAAATATATCGGCCGATATATCGGAATATCGGATTTTAAAACCAAAAAATATTTGTATCTGTATCGGCCTTCAAAATCCTTTATCGGTCGGGCTCTACACAAAAGTATTAAGCGGCACAACTGTTTACAACATTGATAATAAATATTTCCTGAGCACCAAATTAGCATATTAGAATGATTTCTGAAGGATCATGTGACACTGAAATGAAAATATAGCTTGGCCATCACAGGAAAAAAATACATGTTAAAATATATTACAATTAGTACTGTAAAAACTTCTAAATCACATCTAACATAAAACTGTGTGTGTGTGTGTGTGTGTGTGTGTGTGTTTACATAAATACAGTATATACAAATGGACACAGACACACATATACAAACGTTTATGTCAGAAGCGATTAATCGTGATTAACCGATTTGACAGCACTAATTAAAATAGATGGTAGTGGTTCTAAATTATTACACAATATTAATGTTTTTATTGTAATTTACTGTATTGACTTCTTTGAAAAACATTGAACAAATCTAGTTCCAAACTGTAGTGTATAAAAACATTTAATTGAACATTAGCGAAGGGTTTAGGCTAAGCTAGCTTAGCCTAAACCCTACGCTAATGTTCAATTAAATGTTTTTATATGCTAAGCTAGCAAGCTAATTGGTTAGCAGCATGTAGGATTTCTAATCAGGAAGGGATTCCCTTCCTGATTAGAAATCTTACATGCTGCTAACCAATTAGCTTGCTAGCTTAGCCTAATCCCTTCAAGGGAAAAAGAGTATCCATCAAAAGTTCTTTCAACCAATGGAATGGTTTTGAGGTCCAAGGCAAACTCAGTTAGGGACTGTAAGCTGCAAATGTGCTGTCTGTGCTGTTTTCATGAACAATTCTGTCAGTCCCTATCTGGAACGGAGCAAACATCCAATTCAATCACCAGTTTATCACCAGTTTTCAGTTCTGTATTGATATTACAACATGACATCATGACTTTTGCGTAAACATGCACGCCACTTTCGAGTCAAGTGGCGTGTTATCTCGACGCAATTTGAGCTATCCGCGTGTATGTCTACGCCATTAACACTTATCAATAATATGATGGCAAACAAAATGATGCGTGACTAAAAATGCACTTTAATAATTCCAGACATATAAACCATCCAGTGTTGTGTGAAATCATGAAGGAAACCGTCAGCTGTTTGACAGAACCCGAATAAAGCCACATCTGAACAGGCTGTCATCATGCGTTTCCTCGGCCTGAATGCAGCTCTCACAGGCTGTACATCATTTATCTCAGCAGCCAGAACCAGATGGCAGTGGAAAATCTCATAAAACACACAGGCCTTGCAGTGGACTGCATGTATGTCTTTAAAATGTATGTCAAGCTACCAGTCTTGCCCACATTACAGCTCTTAGTGTTAATAAACCCTTTGACGGCTAAACAATGAGAGGCCAGCATTCACTGTTTGATCACATTTGTGCCACTGGTGACTGATTGGTATTGTTAATGGACACACATGTGCTGTAAGTTTGCTTTTTAGAGAATGAAAACCTCAATAAACTTGTTTAAATAATGGATGGTGGCAATACATTTATCTTCATATATATATATATATATATATATCCATGTTTTTTGCCACATAATAACATTTTATAATGCACGGAAAGCACATATTCTCTTTCTCTGGCTCTTTCTCCCACTCAAGTACGGTCACGGAACACAAACGTGTTGTCAGCGCTACTCTGATGTTTTTAATCAATAAAAGAGTTTAGCAACGTAAAAGCTACATGACATTTCTCACTAGCAAGGTAATAATGGCGCTATTCTTGGAGCAGATCAACTTACAGGTAAACTATTAGTAGAGATGCTGATGTTAAACACTGTTGAGACGTGCACAGGCTCAGGTAATTCACACACGCTTAATCTCTCTCTAGTCTGCTATCAGAGGCTAAACCTCAGTTTCTAGCTCTAAAATGACATTTTGGAATTAGCAATGGAGGCTTGGGATGAGATGCGTAAGAAATAAGTCCTACACACAAGAGTGTTTTAAGAACAAAACCCTGACAAATGTCCTGAAAAAATACGTTTTTTTTGTTCTGCATCAGTTATCAGGATTTCTCTGGTCTTGAGGATCATTCACTTGAACCTATGTATTTGAAGTCCTTTTACCTTGTATCTCTTTTTGCAACCAGGCACGGGACATGCGAAGGGTTTCTCATCACCGCCATTCATGCACATGGAACTGAGGATTGATTCAGAACTAATGGCACTTTCGGTGGTCCATGAGTCGTCACTGTCGGACTCTTCGTATTCTGCTTCCTCCTCATCGTACTCGCTGCCTGAGAGCACATAGCAAGGAATCATTTAGTAATTGATCATGTTTGATCAAACTTATCAGGCCACATTTTTAACCATTACACCACTAGAACCAGAAAACAGCATTTCCCATCAGCCACCACAGCACAAACTCAAAAAAGTCGGCATGAAACAGAAATGGTCTCATCTTCCCTACTGTGACGTATATCAGAGTGAAAAGGCTTCTACAAGAAAAACAAAATATTTTAACCATCAAGAATTGAATGGATACTTGTGCTTTGCTATTGCTGTGTTCTCATGCGAGTGACAGGTTGCCCCGCCCTTCTGCCAGTAAACACGTGATTTAATTTTTTTAAGGCAAACTGGTACAGTAATCTTTCTCACAGTCCTCATCGGAATACTGTGCCCAGCCAGCAAAGCATTTGCATTTTATGAGAAAGAGTCTGGAAGGCATAAGAAGGTCTAAGAAGGTTAACGCACAGTAGTATGATACCAGTAATTTGGAGACTATTCAGTTTGTGTTCCAAACCCACACAAATAAAATGCCCAAAACATCTAATTGTGGGAGAGAGAGCACATGTTGCTCCAGAGAAGGCCATGGGAAACAGCAGCTATGAAGAAAAAAAACAGTGTGCGACTCAGATTGTGATTATTTTATTATCTATTACAAGAGAACATCAAACAAGCATGGCAGGTTTAATGCAGTTATTACCCTAAATTCATCTTTCTAGGAAACATAATAAGCATTCATCAAACAGAGCACATAAAAAGCCGTTACAGATAATGTGTGTGTGTGTATGTAAGCCAGAATAAACAGCGTGAGCGTGTGTTTGATGGGACTACCTGTGGGGGTGCTGCTCCTGAATGAAGATGAGGGCGTGATGGGCGGGGTCACGGGTGGGGTGAGGTTACCGCTGTTGTGGCGGGGGGGCGTGGCTACGCTATTGCGTGAAAGGCTGCCGGTCAGTGAGAGTGACAGCTTTGGCTGAACTTTCTTCTTCAGAGATTCATGCTCCCGCCGTGCTGCGTCTGTCATAAACCTAGAGAGAGAAGTGAACTTTATTAGATTAAACAAAATGAATGTATTTAACGGTGCACTGTGTAATTTTTAGCTGCATCTAGTGGTGAGGTTGTGAATTGCAACCAACAGAAATTACGGTGGCCGCGTCTGAGACAGCAGAGTAGCCAGTTATGCAATGAGGTTTTTGACAAAGACAACGCCAGCGTTTCTTGAAACCGAGCTATCACTAATGATTATTTTCTTAATTGAGTAATCAGATCATTTTTTGTGTGGTAATAAAAATAGACCTAAGTGAGCAATAGACTTTAAAATGACTTAAAATACATATAACAAGGAGTAAAATTATCAAAAGCATTTAATCACTTTACCTGTAGCGCATGTTTATTTAATTCAATCGCAGCTTTGTGATTTCACAATAGCACTATCCTATATTATGATTTTTAAGTGGTTTTAATATGCTGATATCACCAGACAGCTTTTCACCTCCATTAGAAATATCGTCACGTTATAATATTGTGGCACTCTATCTTGTCACACCACTAGCTTTTACTGTATTTAAGATCAAATAAATGTAGCCTTGGTTGGCATCAGAGTCTTATTTCAAAAACATTGAAAAATCGTTCAAATCCGAAACTTTTGAATAGTAGAGTAAATGAATCAGACGGGCGTCCTTGCTGTTAGACTGGAAGAGTCTGTTTCAAGTTAAAACTGGTCTTGGTTCAACTTTAATAAACATGTCTTAAGACATCTGCATTCTGTTCCGTTCGATCAGTTGCATTCCATCTATCTGTGTCTGAATGCAAGAACATGTTCTGTGAGCAACGGCCCACAATTCTTTCCAACAAGAGTGATGTACTGTGTCCATATACTGTACAATAGGACCATAAAGTTAAAATGAAATATTTTCTCTCAATTCCAAAATACTGGTAAAACCTGCTTCAGCTTTCTTATATACATATGAACCATCTGTCATATATCCACTCACCTAAAGGATTATTAGGAACTCCATACTAATACTGTGTCCCTTTCAGACACAGTAGCCATCAGAGGATGGGTACATGGTGGCCATAAAGGGATGGACATGGTCAGAAACAATGCTCAGGTAGGCCATGGCATTTAAACAATGCCCAATTGGCACAAAGGGGCCTAAAGTGTGTCAAGAAAACATCCCCCACACCATTACACCACCACCACCAGCCTGCACAGTGGTAACAAGGCATGATGGATCCATGTTCTCATTCTGTTTACACCAAATTCTGACTCTACCATCTGAATGTCTCAACAGAAATCAAGACTCATCAGACCAGGCAACATTTTTCCAGTCTTCAACTGTCCAATTTTGGTGAGCTCTGGCAAATTGTAGCCTCTTTTTCCTATTTGTAGTGGAGATGAGTGGTGCCCGGTGGGGTTTTCTGCTGTTGTAGCCCATCCGCCTCAAGGTTGTGCGTGTTGTGGCTTCACAAATGCTTTGCTGCATACCACGGTTGAAACGAGTGGTTATTTCAGTCAAAGTTGCTCTTTCTTAATGAGAAATAATCCTTTAGGTGAGTGTAAGTCTTGTTGTGATTCAGCTGATTCAGTGGGGTCTAAAATCCACCTCATAACACCTTGTTTGCTCCAAGTTATTTTGTTGCATTATAAAACTGTCAGTAAAAGCATAAATGTTCACACAGATATTATTAAGGCAGGTGTGGAATTAACAGATTACCAGTAGAAGCCACTTAAAGCAGTAATACAAGGACAAAAGTGTCTCCATTATGCAAGAATTTCCACCACCATTCAGACAATTTAAGCTGTTTTTAACACTGGAGCTCTGAGTATTCCTACACAAACCACATTCAACTGAGTTGAGTGGAACTGAGTGTATATGAAGAGAATTTGGGTGCTGGTTTGAAGTTCATTATAGCTTCATAAACTGACCTTAGCGGATGTAGTGGAGACTTGACCACACGGCCATTTCCCAGAAAATACAGAATCCCATTAAGAAAAATGTTAGACTGCTCCCATATATGATGACGGGAAACATCTTTGTTATTTGGCTGCTTAACAGTAAGTTTCAAGGTTGAAAACACCAATTCAACAAATTATAATGACCCAAGTTTATTAATTAACTGATTAATCACATTTTTTTTCTATATATAACATTTTTATGCATACCATGTCATACTATTTTTATCTTTACGTTTGTATTTTGTTTATAAAACATGTCTGTGTTTTTCCAAAATAAATTTTATACATTTGTGGACAATAAAGTACAGAAAATCATACAAATAAAAGTTGGCGTTTGCCAAAAAAGACCATATTTACTCAGAAAAATTTGACAATAGGAATTTTACACTATATTGTAACTGTTAGAAGGCCTTTTAAAGGGAAAATGAAAATACTCTTTATCTATTAAATAAAAATACACAACTTACATACATGTATATATGTGTGCGCATAATGTTTATATGCCAATTCATATGTGTAACTATATTTCTCATATACAGTATATATATATATTATTAATACCATATATGGGCATAGTACTGTACCTGTTAATGTAGCTGAGGGCAACGTATGTGGGCTGCTGCAGTTCCTGTTTCTCCAACACACGAGGATCTGTATCTAAACCAAACAGAAAGATAAATAATTCACTACTACGGACACGGATAAAAACAAACACACCACAAAAGAACCAACAAGAGCACTTTGAGGCTTTTTGGTTTTCAGTGTACTATGAAAATATATGTGAACAACTTTCACAAAAAGCATAAAACTCTTCATGTGACAGCACTGTTTACCTGTTTGAATCTGTGTCACTCACCCCAGAGTCATTTTGTGGCATCAAGAGTCAGTGAGTTTATGGAAGCTTACGTGTCATTGCCAGAATGAAGCTATTACTCACTTTATTGTTAAAGTCATTGACTTTCAAACTCAATGCTAGATTCTGCCACACAGCATGTCCACAATCACTTGCAGATGGCAATTAACTCCATTAATCAAGTTTTTTTCATTAAACTCTGCTTAGCGGCAGAATAAATCAGCACTTCCCAGAGCGTATGCATGAGAGAGAGAGACTGGACTGGGCTATGGAGAGCGTATCCAATAGCTGTTTGGTAAAACTTAAGACAGCCATTTGGTTAGTGTCACACCACACTCAACTAGCTCTCTGCCTGCCATTCCTCCCAGATGTGCTCATTTTCTGCACTCCAGGGCCACCCAGATCAACCTCCAACTGGATCCAAATGCCCAAAGGGGAAAGATAGATTTTGTCTTGGTTTTAGATATGAATATTGAAGAGTCGACTTCAAAAACGATGATATCTGTTTTGGGTCTGTTCTGTCAAAAAGGCCTCTTTATTATGTGGTCAATGCTCTCACGAAGCGTCCCTGCCTGATGCTCCACTGTGGAGTACGCTGCCACCTTGTGGCGAATGTAATAAAATTATTTTTTTAAACATTCTAAGAACACTAGCTTGTCATTATTTTAAGATTCCATTCGAACACATTGCCCAGCTAAAACGTCTCCAAACTGCGTTCCATTGCCTACAAGAGCAAAAATCCGCTAAACGTCCCTTCTGTGGTCGGCGGTGCCCGCATACCAGCGGCTCTGCCAGGGTAATGTTTTTCAGATGCCTGTCTCTCAGGGCATTCTCCAACACCATTAACCGCAAGCATTGCCAAAACACGGTTTCATCTAATGAGCCTCCCCTGAGCACCCCCCGTTATGCGTCTCAATGCCTCTTTTTATGCTTCTGCTGTGAGTAAACATTTCTTTCTGCCCCGTTTAACCCGAACCATATTTGTCTCAGCTCCCCGGCACCACGCGGCACCCCGGCGTGTGAGACCTGCGATTCCGGCCAGCATGGCATCACACATACCGTGGCTCTGCCCTGCCAATAGCTACGCTGGCATAGACGATGCCACCTGGTTGTTATGCAACGGTATTTAAAGTTTTACAGAATTTGTGGGTAAAGGTTCAGTCACACTCACAAAAACATGTTCGGCACGAATATTTGATAAGATCTCGCATTAGATTTATCTGTTCAGTTGACAGTAACGTGGCCTCTAAAAGGGTTAGTTCACCCAAAAATGAAAATTAAGTCATTAACTACTCTCCCATGCTACAACCACGTAAGGCCTTCGTTCGTCTTCGGAACACAAATGAAGATATTTTTGATTAAATTTCCACGACGCATACAATTGCGATCTCCTACTTCATTTCAGTTCTCGTGCATGCATCGTGGAAATCTCTTGAACTCTCGTCTCAGGCCTACAAGGAAGAAAAAGAATAGTCGAATAAAGTCGTTATTTTTGTTTGTTTTTTCGCACAAAAAGTATTCTCGTCGCTTGATAAACTTATCGTTGAGCCATTGTTATCACGTGGAATATAAATATTTATGTTTAAATTTAAACATTTTCTTTATTGACTTTCTGGGCCGTCAAGTTTCGATCTCTTAGGCAGCCTATGTAGCTGTGATCCACCTCTCAAATTTAATCAAAAATATCTTTATTTGTGTTCTGAAGAAGACGAACTAAGGTCTTACGGGGTTGGTACAGCAGGTGAGTAATTGATGACTTAATTTTCATTTTTGGGTCAACTAACCCTTTAATCTATTTTGTTACCTATTAAAGGTGCAGTGTGTGATTTTTAGTGACATCTAACCGTACGTTCACACCGCCGCCGGCGAGGCTATATGCACAGCTGCACTACTTCCTGAATTTCAGCCAGCTCCTTGTTTCCTGCCTGCCATTATTGGCCAAACTTGATTAATTCATGTGTGTCTGATTATTGTTGCCTTGACTACTGAGGACAAGCACACCTGAATTAATCAATTTGGCCAATAATGGCAGACAGGAAACAATGAGCTGGCTGAAGTTAAGGAAGTAGTGAAGCTGTGCATATAGCCCATTCGCATTGCCGCTCTGTCAACCACGTTGTGGAAAGATTCGTGGACGCTCTGATGCTCTGACATAGATCGAATGCGTGATCTTTTTTAAAACGGTATTTAAAGGGGCCACAAAGCAAACAAGCATGTCAGTCGTTATTTTTGCAGAAAATTGATCGATGGAAATAAACTTTAAAATTATAGTGACATGTTTGCTAACGAAATAAACAAATTAAAAGCCATATGTGTGGGGTGTGGCTTTTGTGTTCATGGTTAAGTGCTATTATAATTTGCATTCCCGCTGAAAAGGTGTTCTAGCGCGAAAATCTTGCCTATAAATAGTGTTGCGCACCAAACACTATCAAATTCAAATGATCAACCTCCTCTATTTTGCTTGGGAACTAATGTGGCCGGTGTCGTGCCGAAAAGTGATGGTCTGCCGAAAATTGATGGCCGGCCGCGGGAGCGGGCGCAGCGTGTTAAAGGTGTATCGCCCATTCTCTTTTTGAATGCAGCTGCTTTTATGTGGATCAAGCAGACATAACGTGCAATTAAAATACCTGTAAAAGGGCCAATACAACCATTATAATGCAGTATTTCACCTGCCAAAAAGTGATTGAAGCCTCTACTTATTGATTGAAAGGTTATTTCTGCCCTGAAATGTATTACTTATTCCTGAGGGTTAAATCTGACTTATTATTACTCACCCAGTACTTTTGACCTATTAAAATACATGTAAAAGGCCAATAAAACCATTATAATGCAGTATTTTACCTGCCAAAAAGTGATTGAAGCCTCTACTTATTGACTGAAAGGTTATTTCTGCCCTGAAATGTGTTACTTAAACACCTTTAACACGCTGCGCGCGCTCCCGCGGCCGGCCATCACTTTTCGGCACGACACCGGAACCAAAGTTTAAAGCACTGCTTTCTCCGGAATTCTCTCAAACGGAACACTTCTACATTCCGATTGGTTGCCGCTGGTTGCCGCCGAACCGCGTCATTGCTCATTACCATAAAGTTGAACTGAAGGTGCGTTCCATTCGACCGTAAGTGGACCGCGAAGTGGACTTCACAGGGCATTTCACCATTTTAAGCGAGATTCCAATTCGAAGGGAACGAACATGTTCAGTTCGAAGGGCACTGCGAACGGAATAGGGAAGGGAACATCGATACATCACTTCACAGGTAGTCAGTGAAGTCCACTTCAACTGATACCGTGTTCAGGGAGTAGGGAGCAGTGAACATTGCGTAGGGACCCTGTCGAATGGAACGCACTTTCTACTTTCCTCGCCGCTCTCACCGCCCAAGACGCGCCGCGCCGCCCTCGCCGGAGCTCGCCGCCGGCTCTCATTGAAAATGAATGACTTCCGGCCACTTTGACGCTCTCGCCGGCGGCGGTGTGAACGCACAGTAGCGGTTCGGTAGCGAATTTGCACTAATGGCTCAGCCCAGCACTGCTCACCCCTCCCTTTCGAAGAAGCTATGGTGGCTAAAACGGGACAAACATATCGTCGTCTGAGACAGCAGAGAATAGGTAAGAGACAAGTAAGCCTTGTTTTCTAAGAGTAAGCAGAGTTTAACCTTTAACAACCTTGTAGCTCACACGTCTGTCTTTAAAGGTTAATAAGTTATCGGTCAAAGTCAATTTCCTTATGGAGAAAATGTGTTTTTACTTAAGGAACCCAACTGATCCACTCTAAAGCAAAATACAACCATCAACTCATCAACTTCCGGTTAACAAAATCTATTTTTTTTTATGTATGTGAAGCTGTTTCATTTTCAAATTTGTACAATTCCATTTATGTTTTTGTACATACATTTATATTCTGTTTATGCCCCCCTTTCTTCCCTAAAATTTTCATGAATTTATTTATTTATTTATTTTTCATGAGATAGAGAACTGGGTAACTTTCCGATCAAGAAAACATGAGGTGGTCGTTTCGTCATAAAATGTGAATTGTCCAAAAACATGATGCTTCATTGTACAGAACAGATGATGGCATTATGGGCCAGTGTGGGGTTGGTTTCGGTCGGAGTTCTTGCAGAGCAGGTAGGATGTAGGTATGTCGTTTTATCTCAGTTCATTGTTTAAAGCTTTCAGCTCTGCCCGCACCTCAGCTAAAGTGTTTCATTAGCATTGATTTAACTACTGTGAGAAAGACCCCACAGCTTTCTGCCATACACACACACACACATACAGACACACACACAAATTATTAGGCACCGCGCTGTTCCTATGCCAAGATAAAGGAGTTTTGTACATGTGCATATGACCCGTGCAGGCAAAAAGCCCCTGAAGAGGCGAAACAAGAAGACCTGCATATAGTCACACACACATGGATCAATCCACACACACACTCCGTAAATCACACATAGGATTGCCAAGGTTCCTTAGGGCCTGAATTCACTAAGGGGCCCCAGAGCTGCTGCCTACCAGAGACCCATTACGGGGAGAGGTGGTCCACAAGTACACAAACAGGTGGTCTACCATGGTGGTCTCTCTCTCACACACATACACATTATTTCACTAAGACCAGGAACTCTTTCAGAGGTTGAATAGATCTACAGACAGTTTGGCCAATTAGGCGAACAATTATCTGCATCATCTGATAATCTCAAACAGTCTTAGTTCCAACTTGTATGAATTTCAAAATCAACTGACAACCATGTTCACAGATAAGAATTTGCTTACAACAGTGAATTTAAAGGGACAGTTCACCCAAAATTTAAATTCTGTCGTCATTCTTGAGTTTACCACCATTCCAAACCTGTAAGGCTTTGAGTTAATGAGATTTAAATATGACAATCAGTGCGATTTATTGATAATAAATCGATAATTATTTTCATGTTCTGGCTGATAACAGACAATATTCAATTGAATATACTATCTTTACAGTAGTAAAATTAATTTTCATTTTGAGATTTGAAAAAATTACATTTACCAATTTTAATAAATTACAGTGTTTTAAACATTAACTTTAAGTGAGCATTTGGTGACAGCAAAATTTACCTCAATGTAAAAATATTAATCATGCACATTTAACTGTCCAATGCTGAACAAAACATTTAAAAATTCAATACATCAGCATACATATCAGCAAAGCTGAGAAGGTACCATATATCATGCATACGTGATTTCACGAGTTCACACTTACATATAATTGAGGAATAAGATTTAATGCGTATTTGGCGTGCTGTCCCGAGGGAGGGCTCCGAGCTCGAATTCAGCCCGAACCCAGAGTACCCCCCCCCCACCCCCCGTATGCCCGTATGTAAATGATTTTTCTTTTTTATTATTTTTTTTTTTTTTAGAAAGAGGAGTGTGGAGGACTAGGAGTGTGGAGAAGGGGTGGAGGAGGGATGCTGCTAACTGTCAATGGATCGAGGTAAGACTGCTGAGTCTATTTGTACCCTCTCATCATTGATTGCTGTCCACTCGTGTTAATTATCTGAACGTGCTCCTCCCGAACTTAGTTAATAAAACTTCATTTAATTTATGCGCATGATTTAATTTATTTAAAGTAAAAACACATGTGAGATTGGCTATTTTCAGAATTTCTTGGAATTCATAGTGTAGTTGTGTGAATTTGTGTTTGTTAAATCTTGCACTGGCTGTTGGGGATCTGTGTCTGAAATCGCCCCAATACCGTTAAATAGGGCACAATTTGAGGGAACAACCATTTATGGTTGTGTCCGAAAACCACAGTGGACATTATTGAGTGCACTCATTCAATCCCACAATGCACCTCAATAACAGATGTTCGCTCAATGGCTAGAGAATACCCATAATGCACTGAGTCACACGCCGAATGAATTCCCGCGTCTGACCAGAAGATGGTGCTGACAGCGGAATCATCCATCCATCCGTTTTACAAACTGCTGGTCCAATGTGGCTACAGCGTGATATCATACAGACATAAATTCCTTTTTAATTTATTATTAAATTGTTTAATTGCGGTTTATACACTCTAGTGTCCATGACAGAGTTCAGGATAAATATTTTAATTACAACTGGCAAAGTTTGTCAAATTTTAAATGGTTATTAAACAGCGAGTGCAAACTATGGAAAAGCGGCAGGGCTTTTGGCGCACTCAGAGTCCGAATTCACTCACTTGTGTTCATTTACTCCTTCAAGTGAACTATATTGGTTGAGTAATGTAAGAAATAGTGAATGGCGATTCAGACACAATCCTAGTCAACAGTGTATTCTCCACTCTTTTTCCACACCCACAATCCTCTTTTTACTCTACCTTATACATTAGGCATCATAAGCGTTAAAGGAGTAGTTCACTTTTAAAAAAACTTTTGCTGATAATTTACTCACCCCCATGTCATCCAAGATATCCATGTCATTCTATCTTCAGTCGAAAAGAAATTAAGATCTTTTATGAAAACGTTCCAGGATTTTTCTCCATATAATGGACTTCAATGGGAACCAAACAGTTCAAGGGCCAAAAGGTCCAAGTCATGGACCTTCGTGACTCTCCTGTTTGGACTCGTTTATCAGAATGAACAAATCTTTTTTCATGTCAATTGGTTCGAAAGGAACGAATTGACTCGGAAAAAGATTAGTTCATTCTGATAAACGAGTCCGAACAGGAGAGTCAGGAACGCGCGTCACAGAACAGAGCAAGGCGACCATTTGAGCTTATAAAACTTAAACTCTGTTATTTATTTTGGAAATGACCGATCGTTTCGCTTGATAAGGCCCTTATCAGTTTGCACTGAAACTGTCTTTTGGACCTTGAACCGTTTGGTTCCCATTGAAGTCCATTATATGGAGAAAAATCCTGGAATGTTTTCATCAAAAACCTTAATTTCTTTTCGACTGAAGAAAGAATGACATGGATATCTTGGATGACATGGGGGTGAGTAAATTATCAGCAAAAGTTTTTTTTAAAAGTGAACTACTCCTTTAAAGGAAACCAAACCATGTTGTCAATATTTAGTTATAAAACAGGCAGGGGAGTTGCAATATATGTGACTAAGATAGAATGATTATTACCTAATAACACATGGAACTATAAATCATGGTCGATTACAAAAACTTCAAGAACCTAACTATAGTAGTTGACGCTATGTAACCTGTTGTCATTCAGAATCAGAAGATACATTATTTAGCTGATTTTCTGTGCATGGGTGGTCTCGTACGTGTGAAGATCACAACACACACATCCAAAATACACAGACACACACGTTCTAAATCAGCTGCAGCCCCCCGCCATGGTTAATCCAGGTAATATCAGCTCTTCCTGTCATTAGCTGGCCTGCGCTGGGTTTGGATGGAGGGCTGGGAGGGAACAGGGGGTGTTGGTTTGAGGTAATTAGGTTCACCAGGTGCAGCTCTGGGAGCACCAGTCACCGCTGCTCAAATTTATTATTTCCGTTGAGATTTTTTTTTCTTCGTAGGCCATTTCAGGAGCCCTCAGTGTAGTGAACTCAGAGGTTCATTGTTCAGAGACCTGAGATTACTCCTGTTGAGCTGACATCTTGAAAGCAGAAGACCTTGGCAGGGTTACTAGTCAACCAAAACTGAAATCTTAAATAAAAATAAATAAATATGAAGAAAAACACTGGACCTCTGTCCAACAGGGCGAAGCTAAAGTTTTGAAAGCCAGATGTTTCAGAAACGGTGGCATTTCAAACAGCGTATGTTAAAAAAAAAGAGCTAAACTGTATTTTTTATGATAGTCTCCGATCAACAAGAGGATTTAAGCTAGCTAAAGACTGTAGTCAAAATTATTCTGAGTGCTGTTACCCTTTCAACTTCCTAAATCAACTCAACGTCATATTAACACTTTTAATGTGAACCCCTCAGAGGCCACGGCCTGCCAGTTTTAAATTCACAATTTTAAGAGCTGGAAGTCGAAAAAGAATCGCATAAATTGTCACATCCTGCAATAGCCTCGAAGGGATCTCTTAAAGGACACGTTGCTTTCAGAACCAGAAAAGTTTTAAGCACACCCCGTCTACTCTTTCCCGTATTTACATTGTTGCCTTCGTAACGTATAACAATCAAACCCTAGAGAGCGTTGCAACCACAAACTAGAATTCGCTTGAAGACGGAGGAAAATTCGAAGGTGATAAAACATTACAACCTTAAAACTTCACAAGCTCATTTGTTGTAAGCAATGAGGCCTATCGGCAACATTTCTCCACCCGACCTCGCAAATCTCCGCGCAGTTCCTCTGATAGCGTGCCATCGCCCCCTACTGGACGCAGGAGCACCTGTCAATGAACCCGCCTCACCCGCTAGAGTGTGAGCTTTGTTCAGCCGAGCGTTAATTAAAACAGAGAATGCTTTTAGCAGCAGGTCCCCAGATGAAAAGGAAGAGAGGCCAAAATCCACCATCCCACTTTGTAATTAGGCTTGCTCCAGGCCTATGTGGGGCCATGCCAGATTTCACACCTCGCCAGCAGCAGGGCTGTGGGTGAGGGAGGGGTTTCGTGGGACACTAATTGCCTCATTACTGCGTAATAAGTCACTTTAGCCACACTCTCCTTCAACTAACACCCCGGACACATGCGATCAGAGAGCAGAAGAGGCATTAAAACAAGCTCAGCTCAGGTCAGCGACCTAGAGCTGATCGACCTCCATCTCATCCCATCAGAGAATGGGGCACCACAGAGTGTTGACACATTTAGTTTAGATGTAAACATGATGGTCCTCAGGGCAATTTAACTTGGCGCATAAATCCTTCATTGAAAATAAGCTAAACAAAGGCAGGCAGGCTAAGGCTATCAGTTTTCAGAACGACAGGTTTAAGAGTGCTGAGTGGAGCGGTAATGTTTTTCTAGGTCACTTTATTTTGTTAGAGCGGCCCGGTGTTCTTTTGTGTTGCGATTGTGGCAACTAGACATTTTGTGTGTCTTTGTAAAACAAGCCTGCACTCAAACATTCAGCCACAGTAATACCACAACAAACACAAAAATGCAAATCAGCCACAGTGGAATTTAAAGATGCACAGTGTAATATTTGCTACTTAAAGTCCCCCGTCAATAACTTTATCCCTTAAAACTCATCTTTAATCACAATTACATATTTAAATGTTTTTTCCTTTAAAAAAAAATAATCATGCCTTAAAATAGCTTGACTGTAACTACACCCTTGCCTCATTTAGGGTGCGTTTACACTACAATGATATGCTTAAAACGAGAAGGTTTATTTGAGTTTTCCGCATATAGCCAGACGCCATTGTCAAAACGATCACCATTCACACGGATCCGCGAAAACGTCTTAAAAACGCAGTATTCTGCTGGCAGGCCAACATGACATCATGACTTTTGCGTAAACATACACGCCACTTTCGAGTCAAGTGGCGTGTTATCTCTACGCATTTTGAGCTATCCGCGTATATCCGCGTGTATGCGTATATGTCTACGCCATTAACGTCCGAGTGATTCCGCGTGTCCGTACACGGCGTCAAATGTCCAGTCATAAATGCCATTAACCCCAGTGACGGTTAGGTTTAGGGACGGGGTTGAGGTAAGTCATATATTTATATAACGTTAAGTCAACGGTGTTCATAAACACGCTGAAAAGCGATTATGCGTCTTGATAGCACGCCAGAAATAGAAATACGAATTGGCGTGTCATACACACGCTACTTCATGAGATCAGTCTGCGTTAGATGGCGATGAAATACTGTAGACTAAACGTAATACACATGTGCATGACGTCATCGGTTTCAAAGATTCGTGTTTTTGTTGTTTACACGGAGACCGTTTTTTCAAAAACTTGCACTTAGAAAGTGCGTTTTCAAAAGTTTGCGTTTTCACGCACCCAAAATGGCGCTGTCAAGTACACCACGTTAAAAACACCACATAGACATATAAACAACATTAAAAGCTTGATTTTCATCACAGGGTGACTTTACAAAACATTTTACACCTAAAGGAATGAACAACACTTTTGAGAAATGTCATTAGAATTAAGTTCACTTATACGGACATATTAGTTTTCTATAAAATCAGGGGGTTTTTATATAAATGTCTCATTCTAAGGTAATAAAAACATTACGGTTTATTAAGTAAGTTCTTTATACACCACAAGTTATGGATGTCATATTGCATTTCTGTTAATAGATACTCAAGATTTTTACACATTGCACCTTTAAATGTACTTAGCATAAGGTTAATTCTGCTAAAAAGGAAAGTATTAATGTTAATTTTACCACTGACATTGGGCCGTTCGTTGGTGCCTCTCATCTACTAGGCATAGTAACGGTCCCAATCACTAGTTAAAACCTTCAGTCGCTGTTACGTAGGTTGTGTGGACCTCAACATAGGTTGGGCCAAGTAGAGAAATTCCAAATATTACATTTTAATGTGAATATAAATTGTGCGATTTCACTGCGTCCTATGAACTGGATCAACTGCAGATGATTTGGAAGGTTATATATGCAGGATTTAGTATGCAAAATGTTCCCTTACTATATCTCCTGTACAATCTTTATGACCTACTTGCATGTAAAATATCTAATTTGAAAAAAAGCCTTTAGCATCTCAAACTAGAGGAAGGCCTAGATCAGACATTAAAGAGTAAAGACCATGTTAGGGATGCACCATTATTAAAATCAACACTGATTTATCTAAATAAAGTAAAATGTATTAATTATAAAAATATAATAAGAAAAATTAATTAAATAATCATATTAATTAATAAATAGTACAAATAATGTACAAATATGGACTGATAATGAAAAATATAATTCATCTCTAACATCTATAACTGATACTGGTATATTTTGCACCATTAGATGCCATAATTCTGCAAATACTTCCGCCTTACTTTAAATTCAGCATGAAACAGTCTTTTCATCTCTATTGTGATGTATAACCAGTGAAATGGCTCCTCGGACAAAAGCAAATGTGGGACGGGACTTGATTTTGACCATGGGGAATTGCGATTTCGGATGAAATCATTCATAATAAACACTGTAATATTCCATAAAAAATAATAATTGTCTATTTTGATTTGACAAACTCTGTGAGATGGCACACTAAACTTTCAAAGAGTGATGCACACATGGCAAAAATTCATTCAACTGCTGAGTCTTTGAGCTGAAGAGTGTGTATTGATGGCAGAAAGCACCTCAGGCTAAAATGGTTGACTGGACTGATGATTTCCACCAGTTGTCCTGATCTCCCTCTCACAGACCAGCTGAGCTAACAGAGAACATCAGTCACGATAGAGGAGGGGAGTTTATCTCTAGAAATCAGATTTCTCCTTACAAATCCACACAGGCTCCTGCCAGAGTCTACTGGACAGGTAGTTCACCAGCAAAGTCCAGATCCAGCACCCTTGACTGAGACATTCATCAGCACTATAGAGACTAGATCACAAAAAATGAAAGATATCAAGACATCATTTTGATAATGACAGACAGGTATGTAATATCCTTTTACCGCTGTGCTCAAAGCAAACCAGCATTCCATCTCACTATGCTTACATTTTCAGACGTCACTTAGAGGCCCTCAGTCATTTCATGTTTACTTTCGCTCTATTTCCGTGTATCTAACAGCCCAGAAAACCAGCCCAAGAACCCATTTTATTTATTACACATTTACAAGCACACATCTATACAGTTATTTCTGCATTAGATAATCATGACACTATATTGATTCAGCAAGGCAATACAGGGCATAAAAGGGCCTTGAGCCTACACATCTGTTCTAGTGGATAAGAGTTCTGTAGACTGGGATTCAAAAGGGTTTCCTGACCCCAGTGTGACCCCTGAATGACAACAAATCAGACCCTGATAGGCTTACCTTATGACCAAGATCTGCACTTTCTGTGCAATAATAATCGTTAAAAATGCGTGATCTCGATTCAAACACCCACACGATCTTACTCTTAAATGACAACGAATCAGCTGTGTCTATTAAACCTTTGGCAAAAATCACACTGGGACATTCAAATCTGCCTCTGAGCCAGAGAAAGCAGTCATGTATGAAACCACATCACAAACAGTCTTTTCAACTACAGTATCCTTATTTCTGTCTTACAAACATTCATATTGTCCCAAAAGTACTGGGATAAAAGTATAAAGTTTGGATATTTACAAGGTCTACATTAGCAATCAATTGAGCAGATCTCCATTAGAAAGTAACTTAGCGCTTCAATAATTGTATCATATTGTCACCAGTAGGTGGCGACAAGTGACTTTTGATTCATCTACGTCCAGACACGAGTGCATTGTATAGTTCTTAATGCGTAAGGGTACGTTTATACATATGCTTAAAACAAAAAAGTTTTCCCTTGAATTTTCCACGTACAGATGTCGTCCGCGAAAAAAAAAAAAAGACTAAAAACGCAGTATTCTGCCAGGTCATGATTAGATGGCGAAGAAAAACTACGTCATTGTTTTCAGAGATTAGCGTTTTATGTAGGCCTACACACAGAGACTGTTTTCTAAAACTTGCACTTTGAAACCCGTTGTTAAAAGATTGTGTTTTCAGGCACCTAAAACGCAGTTTTCCTGTAAATGAATGGCCAAAAACGTTTTAGTTGAAAATGGTTTTGTGTAAACAGCCCCTAAGTAATTGAATCATTCATTCTAATCAGTTAAACATTTTTTAAAAATATTTCAGCATATATTGTCTGACTTCATTTCTCACAATTATGACTTTTTATTTTAAAATGTAATTTATTTTAACAGTAAAAAACACAATTACTATTTTTTTTACTGTAAGAAAATGTTTGATACTGGATTGTGGACGAGATAAGACAACTGAGAGCCATCATAGTGTTATATTTCATACAGGACATTGTAATACACCATTAATACACACAACATAATACATATAGCCTACTACTCTGGGCATGACTTTATAAGTTAACACCTACTCGCATAGTCATCTGATGCTGATATACCACTGCTTTCTATTGTGTGCGTGTTATTATAGCCTATTAATGCATTTGCATGTCCATCATGATCACTGCACATCATTATTATGACGCAAGGATCATGACCGCACGTACCCGTTACATTTAGAATTCAAGGAAGCTCTGATGGTGCATTAGTAATGCATTTAATCACTTCTGGTGGGCATTAATCCGTATTATCAATGCGTTTAGTGTATATGAGCTGCTCTGAGCGGGTGAGATGGATAACGTTACATCTCAGCAGCAGCTCCGTGTATGGGGGCCTTGCGCAGAAAATAACATTCACATTGTAATACCACCGCTTGTGTTTACACGTTCAGACCATGTCACTTTGAAGGGGCTTAACAAACCCCGATTGAGTTCAGAACTGGTGCTATCGATACCTATAAGCGTCACGAAATCGAGCAAAACACTGAAGTCCCAGCGCTTCACCACACCTAGCAACAGCGCCGCTGCGACGCAGGAAGTGAGCGAGATTGTGGTGCGCGCGAGCCGGCCATTGCTGCGCGCGCTGCAGTGGCACCGATTCTGTTTCCGCGAGCGCACTTACCGATGTGATTATCCTCGATGTGCACGATGAGCTCGGCCAGCGACTCGAAATGCAGTCCGCAGCCTCCGAACTGGCAAATGTTGGAGAAGAAGGAGGCGGCGGCGATGCCTGTCATGGTCTTTGCTACATTGAAGAGCAGCACGGTGCGAGCGGAAAGGAGATCGCACGCACGCACGCACCGTCAGGCAGGCAGACAACAGCAGCAGAGCAGCTGGAGCAACGCAGGACGAGAGCGCGCGACGCAGCAGGAGAGGGAGAGGAGGGCCCACTGACACACGTCATACCTGTTGATGTGAATTACTGCATTACTGCACTCTAGTCCTAGTTCATAACAATAATTTGTGTTTGGACACGTCAGAATTTATATATATATATATATATATATATATATATATATATATATATATATATATATATATATATATATATATATATATATATATATATACAGTATATATATATATAGATAGATAGATAGATAGATAGATAGATAGATAGATAGATAGATAGATAGATAGATAGATAAAGATATATATGGCTTTGGTCAACTTTCCAGAGGTATAAAGTATGATTGTGTGAAATGTGAAATATGCCTCACAGTTCCCAGTCACATTTGATTTAAAACAGTGCAGCTTTATAGCCTACATCATACACACACACGTTGGGTTTTCATGTATTATGGGGACTTTCCTTGTTGACATAATGATTTTATACTGTACAAAAATGATCCTAACCCTTCCCCTAAACCTGCCCTTCACAGAAAACTTTTTACATTTTCAAAAAAACATCAAGCCACTGTAAAAAATATTTTCATGATTTGTAATCACAACATTTTTCTTTTGTCAAATAAACATAGATAATTTGTGTAGTTCAGATAACATAATATGTTGAGCTTCTATTGATTAAATCAAGTATTAACTCAATTTATCCATTTCAATAAACTTAAAATTTTAAGGCAGCCAGGTTACTTTTTTTTTCAAGTTAAACCAACATTTTTTTTACATTGCAGTATGATTTAAAAGCTGTTTTCAAATGGGGATAAAAAATAAAAGTCCTACAAGGTCAAGGATTTTGGGTATTCACAAACACAGACACACACACATACACCTGACAGTGATTGGCATGTATTAGTTTTATTACAGATAAAATAGAATGTATATATACAACATGTCAACACTTTGTAAAAAAACAGATGAAAAAGTAATTGAAAAAATATATAAAAATATATGTCATTTAAAACTATAATGTTCTCTTTATTATTGGCCAGCTTTATTCGTTTAGGCCTATTATAGAAATTTCTTATCCCTGTATAGTGGATTGAAAAGTTTCACATTTGAACCCAAATTAAATAATCGCCACTATTCCTAATGTGTGTAGACTACATATACCTATTCATACCCATTCACATGAATATTTTTTTTTTTCGTATAGTCTACGGTTTAGCTATGTGGATTTTGAAAAGCACGCAACGGACTTTTTGTTTGCTTTGCAAATAGCCTACAAAAAATCCATCCTCTTGGCTTGGTCGAGGTATTTTGACAAGGTCTTGCAATAACCTGCATATATACCTTATCAGTAATAAAAAAGTTTCTATAAACATGAAGTACCTAACAGTAAATAACGGTTCAAAGGAAGTCAAATGCAGTACAGTAAAAATCCGCATGGTGGCAGTCAGGCAGTGTGAAATGACAAACGCATCTCAGATCCGGATTATAAGCATTGTGACATTGTAGCACCACTACCATGTCCAAAAACATTAAAGTGCTATAGCCCTTTTTTGTTAAGATAAATAAACGTAAAAACCTTATAGGGTAAGGGTTGTAGTTGAATACTGCTTCAAACTTTTTTTTTAATGTGATTTATATTTAATAGGCTATAAGGTGATCCATATAAAGCTCTATAATATATTCCTTTAATAAATATTTGAAGGATTTTGAGCTTCTGTATATTATCATAAAGCTCCTAATACGTTTGCATACAGCAATATGTTCAATGTCATACATTTTAGCCAGTGCATTTATGGCAGAAAGGCTATAAAAGGCCATGTGGTCACACAGATGACTCGATCATAGTTTTTCTCCATCAGTAATAGAGAGCCCCAGTGGTGTGGACTACATTATTGCTGTTTAGATTCCTCTTACTCGCGTTCACATCCATGTGCTTCATCCCTCTCTCCCACCCTCTCGCCGCCTCTGTTTTTCCATGATTTCCATGGTTTTTCTCACGTTTGTTGGCTGAAGTTGCTGGTGCTGGTGTTGTGCCCGGTTCTGTGTAATGGGGTCCTTGTTGGGTTGGGCCCCATGTACTAACTCAGAGCGCATGGGCAGCTGTGCACCCTGATCGGCCTGCTTTTTCCAGCGCTGGGACTCGCCATGGGACATGTCTGTGAAAGCATTACATCATTGAGGCTTTCCAGATCTTACGGCCTTTAATTTTGCTTTCAATTCTGCAAATAGTCAAATTTGATTGGATGGTCAAAAGTATAACATTACATATGCAGATTACATATGTTAGGACACATATGACACAGATTACATATGTTACACATTACATATGTTAGGACAGGTATCTCGCATGAAACCCCTGTAAACACACACACAGGTATCTGATGCACATGTACAGTTAGGACAGGTATCTGATGTGAAACCCCTGTAAACACACACACAGGAATCTGATGCACATGTACAGTTATGACAGGTATCTGACGTGAAACCCCTGTAAACACATACACAGGTATTTGATGCACATGTACAGTTAGGACAGGAATCTTGCGTGAAACCCCTGTAAACACATACAGGTATCTGATGCACATGTACAGTTAGGACAGGTATCTCATGAAGCCCCTGTAAACACACTCATATTGATATTTATAATTTTTCTTATCCTTTCAAATAATGTGCATAAATGTGAATCTCTGAAAATTCTTCAGTCATGCACAGATCCTGGCCATTTTGCTTTCACACTGATTTGATATGGAACATGGTCACACACCATCCTTTTACAAATATGGATATAGGCTAATATTACTAATCTGGAAAATTAAAAATTTTAATAGTAAATTGGCTGCACATTTACATTGTAAGCCCCCTTTCTGCTCACAAAATCCCTTCATTGAGACCTTGATGGAACATGTGAAATAATCACGTTGGTCCACTTTGTAAAGCGTGTAGATGTCACGGTTTAACCCCCTCAAACGTGAAACTTACACGTTCCAGGGGAGAGATACCCGGATGTTGACCTATTCTACACAAAATCGCCTCTGCCATAACAACCTGTTGGATTTCATTAAACCGAGAAAAATTGAATTTTGTTTTATTGAAGATCACTGAAAAATGTTCTATTATTTAAAATGTTCTATTATTTAAAATATAATAATAAAATATATATATATATATATATATATATATATATATATATATATATATATATATATATATATATATATATATATATAATTTTCAAGGTGAATAGGATTCATTAAAACGTCTAAATGCCAGGTTTTTAATGAAGCAGGCTAATAAGTAAAATGTCTATTTTTCCGGCGTCCCCCAGCTCCTCGTTTAAGCACAAGGCTGCTTCATTAAAAACCTGACATTTAGACGTTTTCTTCGGCGTGGATCCAGGCAAATGAATCCTATTCACCGTGAAAATAATAAATGTTTTTTTTTTGCACTTTAAAAAATAGAACATTTCTCAGTGATCGTAAATTTTAAAAAATCCATTTTTCTCGGTTTAATGAAAACCAACAGGTCGTTATATGGCAGAGGCGAATAAACATCCGGATATCTCTCCAATGGAGCGTGTTAACGCAAACGTGTAAGTTTCACGCAGCGTGTAAAAGCAACGTTTCGACCATCAGGTCTTCATAGACCTGATGGTCGAAACGTTGCTTTTTTAATTAAAAATTTTTGTAGCAGTACTTCAGTGTGCGGACTTCACATTTCTTTATTCTTGTTTATCTCATTTAGTTGTCCTGCACCTGAGCCCAATTTGGTTGTTTGAGACGTGCACTCCAATTTTGCCTATTTTTTAATTATTTGAACAGAACATGCCAGAAAAACAATATAATTATACCTTATTCACAAACTTATTTGGCCATTGCAAAATTTTGCTGTGTATTCATCATCATGGTAGCTGAGGAACTCATTGAATCGTGTGCGAATGCGTTGGCATGAATCTTGCTCGAGGGTACCCTCAAGGTTAGAGTCATCATCTGAACAGTGTATTAAACACTTGCTTGCCATATTTCTCTATTTTTTGATGTACCTTGCTTTGAAAATAACAGAAATACCGGTAAAGAATAATGAACATCTTAAATTGTGAAAATAGAAAGAATTGTGAAGTAATCAGGTTTTGAAATCACATGAAATTTCAACCATTATAGCCCTCAATCGGATCATGAGGTCTATAAAACCCCAATCAACTTTAAAAAAAAAAAGGTTCCCATCATCTCAGTGGAATAAGATTTAACAACGATTTAACAGGGTAACATTCAACAACGACTGATCAAGACTGACTGAATGAGGGAGAACTAAATATAAGCAGGAATCAAACATAATGAGGTCAAAACAGGTGATACAGATGAACAAGACAATGAACAGGAGGCTGATGAGGGAGTGAGTTCAGGTGTGGTGACAGGAGGATCCTGGGAAGTGTAATACTGATGATCAGGCTGGACGGTCTCTGGCTCTGGCTGGAAGGGCTCAGGCTGCACGGTCTCAGGCTGGAAGGGCTCAGGCTGGACGGTCTCGGGCTCAGGCTGGAAGGGCTCGGGCTCGAAGGTCTCGGGCTCTGGCTGGAAGGTCTCGGGCTGGACGGTCTCGGGCTGGACGGGCTCAGGCTGGAAGGGCTCAGGCTGCACGGTCTCGGGCTGGACGGGCTCAGGCTGGAAGGTCTCGGGCTCAGGCTGGAAGGTCTCGGGCTCGAAGGTCTCGGGCTCTGGCTGGAAGGTCTCGGGCTGGACGGTCTCGGGCTCAGGCTGGAAGGTCTCGGGCTCAGGCTGGAAGGTCTCGGGCTCAGGCTGGAAGGTCTCTGGCTGGAAGGTCTCGGGCTCAGGCTGGAAGGTCTCAACAGGGCTGGACGGAACCAGCGATGAGGAGGGTTCAGTCTCGGCGGGGCTGGACGGAACCAGCGATGAAGAGGGCTCAGGCTGGAAGGCGATGATGGCTGGTGAGGTGAAGATGGTGGGTGTGTGTGGTTGAGTGGTGCTTTCATCTTCAGCCTCACCAACGGTGAAGGCTGACCCACTAAACCACAACACATGGTCCAGGTAACCGGCGAGGGTTCCTGGAAACACTGCTGCTGGGGCTTGCTGGTACAGCTGATCGTCCAGGCCCAGCCAAAAGACAGTCTTGGATATATCATCTGACCAGCTTACCCCAGCAGAGAGTTCCAGGAATAGAGGCAAATGCTCCAATTCAATTACTTTACTGAAGACTCAAACCAGGTACAGGTATACGAAGACGGGCAGGAACACTCACAAACTCAGAGTAACATTCAACAACGACCGACAAAGACTGACTGAATGAGGGAGAACTAAATACAAGCAGGAATCAAGGATAATGAGGTGAAAACAGGTGATACAGATGAACAAGACGATGAACAGGAGGCTGATGAGGGAGTGAGTTCAGGTGTGGAAGAGGATCTGGGAAGTGTAATACTGATGACAAGACAGACTGGTGCAGATGGACTGTGACAATTAGATTGCTTGTAGAACAAAAATGGTCTGCGTAATCTTGTTTTGAAAAATCTAATTAATATAAAACAAAGTTGCAATAATCTGTACTTTCGCTCAATTTCTCACAGCTGAGTCATAGTTGAATAAGTCGAGAAGTGCCTGTAGCCTCCAAGGATAACATATATCAAAATAAACTGCAAGACTCACCTTTTCAGATAAACATAACGGCTTATCTGTACAATGAGGTATGGAGGAGTAATATGAAACTAGCACCAGTCGTTGTTGCTTAATATTATTTCATATACAGCACATACATATTTTTTCAAATTGCTAGATCATGGATTGCCCCACCATCATGGTTCTGAGATCACCAGATTACAGACAGTCTTGTCTATCCACATCTAAAAAGATACCTCCTTAATATCAATATCTTTTGAGATAGACTTACAAATATACAATTTAGTAGATGCAAAAAATTAGTTTTCTTTAACATGAATGCTAATATAATACGTGTACCACCTATATGTCAAATTATGGCAGATCTGGATAGCCCTGACTGTCCTGAAAAAATAAACATATAGCATGTATGGTTACCTCTTATAATAGACTTCATTCAAACTTGTGGGGCAGATACTGTAGGACGACAATGGCAATAATAATGATTGTCCCAAAATATTAGAAAAGCTACTCATTTGAAAAGGTTATCATGTTTCAAAGTACTTATATGGATTCTACAAACAATCTGGTACCAAAGAGATTTTGCCACCTTTGGTGGTACCAAATTCTTGCTTGGCCCATGGACTAAATTGGGCGACGCGTTTTGCCGCGAACGTCTTCCGCGCAAATTATAAGGTCCAAAAGAACATCAAGCGAGGCAATACAGTCCACAACTTAAGCAGAAAAGAACAAGTAATTTTCACACATTTAAGAACAGGACACTCAAATCTAAATAATACGTTACATATTATAGGGAAACATAACACAGGTCTATGTGAAGTTTGTTCAGTAGAGGAGACAGTAGAACATATATTGATGAAATGTAAGGCTTATAATAAAGAAAGGAGGATTCTCAAGGAAGAACTGCAAGCAATAGGATGCCAGGAATTCAATATAACCAAAGTATTAAATGATGGTCCAAATTCAGGGAAACAGATAAATGCAATCATGAGGTTTATTAAGAATAGTGGGTTATATAATAGGATTTAGGAAATTTTAGTTCATTCTCTTCACACTCCATCACAGTAGGTGGCGGTATGCACCTTTAAAGTTGGTTCGCAACCTGCCATAAAACCAAAAGAAGAAGAAGAAGAAGAAGTCTTCCGCGCAAGTTGGAAAACTTGAACTTGAGCGGAAGATTCGCTTGACGCTTTGTTGCGCCAGCCAATCAACGAAGAGCTAATCGATACGTCAGGTCTATCACACTGTTGTCCAAAATGGAGGAGATGCTGATTGTTACCGTCAGCGACCCTAGCTAGCAGGTTATCAAACTGGGCACCCGTCATTCTCAAGTACCGCTGGAAACGGCTGTCATCCAGGCGCAGTTCGGAGAAGACGATGAAATTCACCGAGTTGAGTTCGCCTCTGAATGGTGCTGTGAACCCAGACACGTCGGCGTTTGGCTTTCCTCCAATTCCACAATAAGTACAGAGCAGCAATATCTTTTACTTCAGACATGTTGGTTCAAACTTATACCAGAAAGAAATTGTGTTGTTGTTGTTGTATTTTTATTCGCGAGTGACACGGACGCTCGAATGGGTGCGAAATGTTCAAGCGTCTAACTAAACGCGGTAGACGCGTATTTGACGCTCTATTCGCGTTTGGTGTGAACGCACCATAAGTTTCACGTTTGAGGGGGTTAAACCGTGAAATCTACACGTTATCTGAATTGGACCATTTAGGCAGCTTCATTAAAAACGTGACATTTTGACGTTTTGTTTCGGCGTGGATCTAGGCAATTGAATTCTTTTCATCTTGAAAATAATAAATGTTTTTTGCATTTTAAATAACAGACCATTTCTCAGTGATCGTCGATAAAACAAAATCTCATTTTTCTTCGTTTAATGAAAACCAATAGGTTGTTATGGTAAGTTTAAGTTTCAGTTTAAGCATAAGTTTCACGTTTGAGGGGGTTAAACCGTGACATCTACACATTTTCCAAAGTGGACCAACGTGATTATTTCACGTCTTGTTGGCTGACGTAAGCAAGAATGGGATTTGAACTCAGGTCTTCTTGATTAAAGCCCAACACTTTATCAACTGGTCAGTTGTCAACCAAAGACTTTGCGATTGTTGATGAGATTCAGATTCTATTGCTCAAGGCCACATTTTTGGGGGGTGGGGACAGTTGAACCTCAGAAACTGTTGAATGTAGTTTAACCCTAGCCTTGTTTCATATTTCATACATTCATTTCAAAGACCTCTAAATTATAAAAATATCAAATATTTTCTGTACACATAATCAACTACATGCCTTCTGTCATCTGATTCATATGACCTTTTTCAGCAAGTAAACAGTCTGAAAAAAATATCTACCTTCAGGTCGTGGTAGGCCTACATACATTTTGCTGTGATTTTTTAAATGATTTTATAAATCATGAGTTACATTCAAGCAATTGTAAGGGATGAATGATTTTTTTACAGGAAAAAAATTTAAATATGTAATTTTAGTGATCAAATATGATTTTTTAAGTGATACAAATTATTTAACTATAGGGGGAAAATAAATCTCGTTCAAGACCACACAAATAGATTATGTGATGACTGATAGGGTAAAGACTGTGCAATTGAATATTTAGATTTCAAAGGTCCACAAAGTGTAATTCGGTCTCCTAATGTTACCAAACGTAAACCCCCAGACCTCATTAAGGAAGTAAATGACATAATGCTCCGACATACTGGCCTTCACAAGTTCCCTCGTTGGCAACGGAAAACGTAGAACTTGACGCACATGGCATCATGCCCTCACCACTGCAGTCATACTGTATAAACTATTCACAAATCCTGTCGTTCATTATGTAATGGCTACATTGTTCCACTTCAAACAGTTAGTGCACTTCCTGTTGGTAATAGTGGGCCTATTATAATGCACTGTGTGGTTTATAAACGCTTGAGTGTGGTACAGTGGTAGCCCTATGTACAGTATTTGTCTAAAGGTTGCCAGGTTTTGAGATCACAAGGTTTTTGGTTTTATTTTACACGATGGCTTATTATAAATTTCTAATAGGCCTATTGTACACTTTTCCTAAGACCCACGTGATTGGCTATTGCTTTAAATTATGCACTTTTACGATGTCTTGATTTTGTTTTCATCCTTGATTGTTCAAAAAACGCATTATTTTTCGCATGTTTTACACTATTACAGCTCCTCTCTCCCCAGTCTGGTTCAAACCTCGTTTTCGATTAAAGCCCCGCCTTCCAAAATACGAAAAGGGTTGTGATTGGTTAGGCATGTAGGAAATGTCACACCCCTCCATAACGCAAGCTCTACTGAGATTTAAACAGTAACGATGCCGTCAATTTCAAACCCGATTCAGACCCTGACAATGTTAACAAACAAGTGGATTGTGCTGAAGAGATTTCAAGCACAGACTTTTCAAGCACAGATTTAACAGGACGTTTCAGAGATATGTATTTTTTTGTAATTTTCTTATAAATACAATGTCATCCCCCATTTAATCATATATGTTGAAAAACTGTGGTAATCGTTCACAAACATGCAGCCTTACAAAAGCAAGAGCTTACAAAAGCTAAAGTAAACACTACATCAATCCTGTAATGGTAGTTAGCAAGCTAGCGAAAGCAAAGCTTTGCTCTTCGTTAACATCATCTATCATAGCAACTGCATAAAGCTTATAATTGAAACTGTTCGAAAGCAAAGCTAATAAGGCATACTGTGATCCATAAACAACAGATTGTCCAGACAAAATGGGAATGGCTACGTCTTTCAGAAGAAGCTAGGCTATCGCATATGTAAACAGACATCGCATATGTAAACATTAACCCATGCTTTGTGAATGTAAAGCATGACATCGCTATACCTTAATAATTATTAACGCTGTGTCAAAATTGATCCGTGTGAAACCTATAATGACCGGTTAATCTTTTTATCTTTTAAAAACCTTTTTAGGTGAAAAACCCTCTGAAGATTCAGAATATGACCTCTTAAAGTGCCCGTAGTAAAATTTCTTCATGGCATCACTTCCTCTGACAATATAATCCATTGTAGGGCATCATGATGAGTTTTTTTTTTTCTAAAAGTATTCTTCTGTTGTAGACCACCACTTTGAGCAAAACAATGAGCTTTGTTGGGGGAGAAAGCATGTGTTATTATACCAAGCTGTATATACATGAACATTTCCATCCCTGCAGGCACTTCAAGACATGAGAAGATGGAACATTCCGTTAAGAAGATCAAACAGCCAATCCACTTCCTTGCTTGATCATTCTTAGAATCGTTCAAACCTCTTTGAGACATGCATTTGACTTTTAGTTGCATTCACGTGAATGTAAAATACATCTTGAATTGTGACATCATAGTCAAGCAGTTATCAAAATCAGATTTCAGTTCTTACGTATATCATGGTTATGTCATGGTAAGCCACGCACGCACAAACACACACACACACACACACACACACACACACACACACACACACACACACAGGACTGACTCCATTTAATGCAATAAGCAAACAAATACAAAGCAAGTAGGTAAAACCCCTTAATCCAAATTCTAAAATTCGGGGTTGTTTTAACCCAACTTTGGGTCAAATATGGACAAACTCAGACGTTGGGTTAAAATGTATTAAAAATGTAACCCGATGGCTGTGTTTGTCCATGTTTGACCCAAAAGTTGGGTTAAAACAACCCAGCAATTCACTTAAAATAATGCAATGAATGAAGAGGAAAACCCTTGTATATTTAAAATCTTTATTCTACACCTATAAAAGTGCAGTTTATCTTCTAATTTGCAGTTTTACAAGACAAAAGCCCAAGTGTCTGTGAATCACCTGTACTGATGTTCACCATTCCAATCTTACACTCAAAAAATTGCTGGGTTGTTTTAACCCAACTTTGGGTCAAATATGGACAAACCCAAACGTTGGGTTAAAATTTCAATTAAAAATTTTTTCGAGTGTATGAATATAATTCAACTGTTGTTGGACATGTTCACAATTAAAGGTGAATCTAGTCCAAGGTCAAGTTCAAGTCAAAGAGTTGATTAAACACATCTCACATTTGTGTTTGTTGCCTATAACATCATCTTTGGGTGAGGTTTTCTTTTCTTCTGTCTAATGTGAATCAAAGCTCTGATGTCAAATTGCAGTTAGTTTCAGCTGTCTTGTTCTCCACTTGCAGTTCCTGGGATCGGACATCTTACGCGTGAATTTGTTATCATTCAGGTAACTTGAGTGTAATCTGCCGTATGACGCAAGGATACGGCGTGTGTAAAACGGGTTTGTTGGTTAATATCACAAAATAAATAAGAAAATGTAAAGCAAATAAATACATATTATTAACTAAGTGTAATATATAAATTATAACAAACAATTAACTATTTAAATAAAACTATTAAATAATAAAATTAGTATTTTCTAAATATATATATATATATATATATATATATATATATATATATTAAAAGAGAAAAAATATCTTTATTTAGACTAAACTTACTAAACTAAACTTATAAAATGTCAAATCAACTGACTGAATGTACACAACTGGTTTGAAAAAAAGTTTGGAATGATTCAAAATTTTAAAATGTTTTGTTTGTTAGAAGTCAAGGTAATGTAAAATATTATTGCATTTTAAAAGAACTATTCCTATGTGTATTTATTTTAAAATATGATGGCAGAACAGCCATTTCTTCAGTCTTTAGTCTTGAAAAGGGTTAATTTAAATATAATTTAATTTCATTTGAAATATGTCACAATATTACTGCTTTTACTGTAATTTTGATCAAATAAATCCAGCCTTTTTTTTTGTAATAATCTTAATTATTCCAAACTTTTGACCGGTAGTGTAAATCAAACATTTAATTTGAGAAGAAGAAAAAAAATTAAACTCAATTAGACCTGACAATAAAATGTCACTTTTTCACCTCCTTCCTAAATTCAGCCCTGCAAGACGTTTGGGGACAGACTAACCTGCCATGCATTAGAGATAAAATCCTTTAAAGTGTGGGGTCAGTGACCCAATACTGACTGTGCACTTATGCCACTTACTGCACAGCTCTCCCATGGGATGATGTCTGGATCGCCGGGAGAAATATATAGACCATAAAGGAACAAAAACTGTCATAAAGCTTTGATTAAGGCCCAGGTTAAAAGACACAGGCAAGTGAAACGTCTGAGTTATGACAGCAGTTGAGGCTAGAGCGTTATTGTTCCCGTGACAGAGCTCTTAGCACGGGTGGCTCATTGTAAACAGCTCCTTTCCGAAGAGCAGACAGTCATTAATCGCCCAAGCAATCCCAGACTCCTCCAGCGTACCCTCGGCATCAGAAATCACACTGCCGCCTCCAGCACATTCACTAAAGCTTGAAAGGTTGTGACTCTGTCTACTCTCAGCCGCATGTGACTCTTTTTATTTTTGCCCTATAATGGCTGACGTGTCAGTTTAACAGCTATGATGAACCTCATGACCATTTTCTTTGCTATACTGTCTTTTGCAGGAAAAATATACTGACAGTATATTCGATTAATAGTTCTAGAATAGTTTTAATAGCTCTATTACTGTTTCTTGGATGTTTGGGCTCATTAGCCTGTGTTTCTGAAAGTCATGCTATGGGAATTAACCTATTTTATGAGGTGGTAATTTGTAACAAAACATATGATGTGAATTGTACAAAAATGTAAGATTTTTAGAAAAAGGTAAAAGCATGAAGGCCCTCCCAGCTCTAACCTTAAAAGGCACCACAGCAAAAATGTTTGAATGAGATCTGAGAATCATTTGAATCTGTAAAAATGTAAAATAGTCAGAATAGCCATGTTAGAATTGGAGGATTTGTTTCACATTTTTTTTCATTTTAAAATCTTACATTATTATATTTAATTCAATTTTTTTATTCATGGTTCACTGTAAAAGAAAAAATAAGTTGCCGCCTTAAATTTTTAAGTATACAAGCAACTTGGATGTTTAAGTCATTTCAACTTAAACTACATTAAACTGACTTAAAAAAATGAGTTGAATCTTGTATGACTTCTACAAAAGTTTAAAAAAGTTGGCATTAAATCAAATTTGACAAATCTTCTTTTTATATGTAATATTGTAGTGTTTATTATAAATGATTTATCTGTGCACTTCGTTATTTTAAAAAAAATCATGTCCCCTTATAATCTTTAATCAAAGACATTACCCTTTTTTCTAATTTCAGAAGCCGTTTCACTCGGGTATACGTCACGACAAGGAAAAAATGACAATCTCAACTTCTGTTTCACGCTGACTTTAACTTATTTTGATGACTTAATGCAATGTAAAAACATATGTTTCTAAATATGTTGATCATTTACAGTGTACATATGTTATTGTATATGGCAGCATTTGCACACCTTGTGAATTCTTTAAGTTATATGCCTATCACTGTAAAAAAAAAAAAATCCTGATTTGTTATAACGTTTTTTCTTCTGTCAAATCAACTTAGATAATTTATGTGGTTCAGATAACATAATATTTTGAGTTTCTGATATTTAAATCAATCTCCTTCATTGTATTAACTCAATTTTTCAATTTCAATGAACTTAAAGTTTAAGGCAACCAGGTTACTTCATTTTTTAAGTTAAACCAACAATATTTTTTTTTACAGTGATACCAGCACCTGTTCACGGACAGAATTAATAGAAAGTAGGCCAACCGAATGCCACAGAAATAAACAAAGGTATTAGTTTGTTTGTCCTTTGATGCCACCTGCGTCGCATTACCTTTTCCTGGCAATTATCTGCAGACAAAGGAGTCAGAGCTTTGATTCTGTAACACCATCTTCTAAATTCAACACTTGCAGGCAGACATAACCCAGCCAATAATTTATTTACCCATGATACTTTCATTATTCAGTAAGCACAGAGGTACCGGCAAGATGTGCACAATTAACAGACCTGGATAACTGAGCTGAGATGTTCGGTGTCTTTAGTCATCTCTCCTTTCCAAAACATGTAAATCAAACCATGTATTAACGTCATGAGAAGTCACCAGCATCATATAATTTTTAACAGGTCAGTTGTTTGTAATATGTGAAAATAAAAAAAAATATAATATTTGAAAGTATAAACTGATGATCTTTCAAGCATTGTACAATATCATAGTGTTCAAAATTCAAAATAATAAAAACATGTATGTAATTATAGTGTTAGAACAATTTACCTAAAGTGTATTAGTTGTTTAATTTTGCCAATAATGTGCATTTATATCTCATGATCATGTAGCATACACTTTTTTTTAAACAACAGCAGTTTATGACTCATAATGTGAACAACGATAACAAGTTGAAGTCAGACAGATGTTGGTGTTGCCACACCCACTGGCCATGGGCCCGCCCCGCTTGCCCCTCTCGCCCCGCCTCTACGAGGGACCGCAATGATTTAGAAGTTCAGGAATCCCACGTGACGTCACCAATGGGTGATGTAATGCTTCTCTAAATAGATCGTATTGTAATCTTTCCTCAGTCCAACGTGGTTCCTTCAGAAAGTGTGCTGCATCTTCTCCAGACTTCTGCGGTGAGTTGTTTGAGTTGTTTTTCATGCCGATACATCCATTCCTTCGCATTCACATGCACTTGACGAGTCGGTGCCATTGAAAGAGTCATTCTCTTGAGCCCGAAGAAGTGACAAGTTGTTAAGGATTCACATTCACAGACTCCAAGTACTTTTACAGACTCTGTTTGTACGCGTAAAGTCGTTCGCGTTTCATGCAGGAAAGTAAACACGCGGAACATGATTGATTGTTTTCGGATCTCCAGGAATTGTTTGCATGTAACAGCTTTGCGCACTGTCTTTAACCAAATTGCGCGTTAAGGGATAGTGTCGCATTAAACTGCTAGCTTAATCTGGATTCTGCTCTCTAATTTAAGTCGTTGTATTGTGCAAAACTTTACGCGGGGTCGGTAGTTTTTAGTTTGCGTGCATGAAGCTGTCAAAGACGATGTGTTTCTACAGTTTTTACTTGTGCGTGCATGTGTTTGTATGTGCAAGTGTGGCAAGCTGTTTTAACAAATATTCCTCTAACGAACTCATTTTTACGTTACTAGTACTTATTTCTAATTAATAAGTAATCTAGTCGGGGCTAGTATTTTTATTAATTTCACTAGTTATATTCATTTAATTTTTAGTTAAATAGCCTGTCTGTCATTAACTATGCTGTATTGGTGAATATGAGTAAAAATACAGAAAGAAGTACAATCAACTTGGATGTTTAAGTTATTTCGACTGAAAGTTAAACTTCAACCTACAATGTCTTAAAATTAGTTGAATTTTGTATAACATAAAAAGTTGAATATTGATTAATTTATTTTGAGTTAAAACTGTGTAAAAACATAGCTTGTCATAACATATTGATCATATTTTTTTACAGTTGAGATCAGTAGCCTAGTGTGTCATAAATAGATAGCCTAACGTTACTTAAAAATATTGTTGGTTTAACTTAAAAAAATTAAGTAACCCGGTTGCCTTAAAATTTTAAGTTGATTGAACTGGAAAAAGTGAGTTAATACAATGAAGGAGATTGATTTAATCATCAGAAACTCAAAATAATAAGTTATCGAAACTAAATAAATTATTTAAGTTGATTTGACAAAAGAAAAAATGTTGTGATAACAAATCTTGAAAATATTTTTTTTTACAGTGATAGGAGTAACTATTCCTAGATTTGTACTAACTTTGGTAGTATTGTTAGATTTTTAATAATATATAGTTAATGGAAACAGTAATACTTACTGTACAATTAGATAGGGGCCACTATAATATGAATTGATACTTGAACCATATCCAAAAAGAATCCAAAATAACTAATTTCCTGTAATGGGATAGATAAAGTAAAATATAGCCTAAAATAGTCTTCGTTATTGGATTACTTGCCAGTATAAATAAGATTAGGCTAGTTATTTAAACCAACTTACTAATATACAGGCTATGTGTTGTACATAGCCTGTATATTAGTAAGTTGGTTTAAATGAATAAGTGTTTATTTGGCTTGCCACCGCGTGTATGTTGTGTGTTGCCTTTTCGCGCTGTGACACAAGTGTTTTGTTCCTCTGAAGCGGTCTATTCTAGAGAATTAGTTTGTAGCGTTCAACCTGTTTTGTTTCATTCATCAACAAGCAGAAACTGAGGAACTTCTTTCGTCTCTGAAAACTACTGCACCTCAGAGTTTTTCCCGTTTCGACAAGAGCTCCCGCGGCTGTCAGAGGAGTCCCAGTCCGCTCTTTTATAAGGGACGAGTTAAAGCCTGCACGCCTGAATCTTTGCACTGAATCACACGTTTTTATTTTCTAACACTGTAACAAAAAAGCAATGCTTCGACGCATGACGTCATAATGCAGGCCAGTCAGACTTTGATTAACCGTCCAGATATTGAGGGTTTCAGCGGTTTTGTGCTGACGAGGCAAACTCTCTTCTATAAGCCCAAATGCTTAAAAGATTTGAATCCACTGACACGTTTTGCTGAGTTCTTTTCAATACGACAAAATAAATGTTTGTTTGTAAGAAAGTACAGCAAAACAATCGTATATTAAACATGTTACAGTTCATATTCACACAGGTTATTCCATCACATTGTCCAGGTTGGAGATTGAACGGGTTCACACTTAAAATGTGAAGTCTGTATCATTTACTCACTTTCATGTTGATACAAACCTGTATTAGTGTCCGGAACACAAAAAGAGATGCAACGAATGACAGCACCAGTCATTTTAATTGTATGGATAAAAAAAATCAATGAAAGTGAATGGCAACTGAGGCTGTCAGTCTGGATTCTGTCACGTTTCCTTTTGTGTTCCATGGACGAAAGAATGTCATAAAAGTTCGGAATAACATGAGAGTGAGCAAATAACTGCATGGGAATTCAATTTATGTCAACTTAATATGATTATCTGTGAAATGCACCATATTGTCAGCTGTAAAATAAGACAAATCTGTCACACTTTTGATTAGGGTCCAAGTCTCACTATTAAATAATTAAGTAGACTTTTGCCTCAATAATCTCCTATACTGCTTAATAATAGATAGTAAGGTAGTTATTGTGGATCAAGGGATGGATTATAGGCATTTGTATATGCTTTATAAGTACTAATATACAGGCAATATCCTAGAAATGCATGCAAATAAACAGCTTGTTTATAGTGAGAATTGGACCCTAAACTAAAGTGTTACTGGCACATCTAATAAAATTGGAAACAAAAAATGTCTATATGACTAAACATCCCTTCCCTCTCCAGTTTAATTAATCTGGGTGATAAAGTGAATTACATATAACTACAGTTATACTATAGAACATTCGAAATGCCTTATAATATGTGATGGATGATAACATGGCATTTAAAAAGTTTTTGATATTCATTTTAATAACAAATTGCCATCTCTTTTGTTCACTGTACAACAACAACGTTCCGATGTACAACATTCACATTTCAACTGTTTGCCACAAGTCAGCCCGAAGTTCTCTTGGTCTCTGTGAGTTTATGTTTGAGAAGATGTGATGACTGACAGTGATTGAAGGTTGCCTTTGTTGGGCCCCTTCGTCTGTTCATTAAGGGAGGTTTATGGCATCCTTTGCATTGTCTGTATGTTTCTTATTCCCTGCCTCGGGCCCTGAGCTGATCCTACCTTGAACCTTCTCTGCCGAAGGCCTGTGGAGGACGGGGGGCGGGAGGTTGGAGGTTGGATTTGAATTGCGGTGCAAGTTTGTGCTTGCCGTAACCTTCACCACCCCCCTTCTCCGCTCGGCCTGCGCACCACACTGTTTGAATTCAAATGAAGAAAGTTCCTCTGAAACTGTACTCCAGTCCCCTAATCCTCCTCGGCTGCCACATCGGGCCGTTCTAAATTTGAAGTGTAACGAAATTTCCTGTGTTAAATGAAAACACCGGTGAAATAAAAGCCAAGCAGTGTTTGACCACCGGTGTGCAAACATCTCACACCTGGTCTTGTGTCACATGGGAATATTGAGCAGTTAAGGTGGCTAAAAGACTTGCTGGAGGGTGGAAATGATACGGTAATATTTTTCATCAAAATGAATGAAGCGCATAATCCTATGTTTGAATGAACAGATTTGATGACAGTCTTTGTAGTGCGGATTTCGCATGTTGGAGAACATGCATAGTGGAAATATGGAATATCGCTGCAGGCGTCTGATTGCGTTGCACTGTTGGTTATGCTTTTGGAATTATGCCAGATGATATCACAAGGTCTCGTAATATTTGAGGACACGGCATATTTACAATAATTACAATACATTCTCAAATCTTGACTGATACGGTAAGAAGTTTGTAAAGTTTAAGGCTAGATTAGGACAGAGAAACATTGTTTTGACATTGTTAAAGTCAACATGAAATCAGACAAATTCTATTTAATACATTCATGGTTCTTTGTTTTGAATGATTCATCTGTGCACCTTATTTCAAAGGAAAAAAAAGGTTTGGGCTTGGTTTCATCAAAACGACTATCATGGGTTCAATTTTCAGTGGAAGCAGGAACGGATAAAACTGATTCTTAATATAATATATGAGGAACTCAGTGCAAATCGCTCAGTCAGCCGGATTAATTTTAACCGCAGAGGGAAGGAATGTTCATAATGATCATATAGAGATTTTTCATTTTTATCAGAAATGTCTTGTTTCACAGGTGACACTGGTACAATTCACAGATACTGTTTTTTTTTAATATCAGGTTCAAATAAATCAAGCTACTGAATATCTAATATCCAAAATTATGATGTTATTCCGAACTTTTTATCTTAAAACCTTTAATCCAATGCAAGTCGCTTTGGATATATATGTAAAAACCTCTGAAACGAGTTTCCTTTTCAGAGAAGAGTCAAATAGAGATGATTCGATTAATTTCTGATATAGAGAAAATCAAGTAAAATGTTAAGTAAATTTACTCAAATAAATAGTTCATCATCATTTACATTTTCATCATCACTCTCATGTTGTTCCAAACCCTTAAAAGAGTAGTACTTTTAAAAAACTTTTGCTTATAATTTACTCACCCCCATGTCATCCAAAATGTCCATGTCATTCTTACTTCAGTCGAAAAGAAATTAAGGTTTTTGATGAAAACATTCCAGGATTTTTCTCCATATAATGGACTTCAATGGGAACCAAACAGTTCAAGGTCCAAAAGACAGTTTCAGTACAAACTGCAAACTGTTCAAAGGGCTTTAAGTGATTTCAGATGATAAATAAGGGTCTTGTCAAGCGAAATGATCGCTCGTTTAAAAGAAAAATAACAAAGTTTAAGTTTATAAGCTCAAATGCTCACCTTGCTCTGTTCTGTGATGCGCGTTATAATGACTCTCCTGTTCGAACTCGTTTATCAAATTGAACAAATCTTTTTTCGTGTCATTTGGTTCATTCAACCAACGAAATGAACAAGTTGACTCGGGAAAAGATTTCTTCATTTTGATGAACGAGTTCGAACAGGAGAGTCACGAACGCCCATCACAGAACAGAGCAAGGCGACCATTCGAGCTGATAAAACTTAAAATTTGTTTTTTATTTATTAAATAAGCGATCGTTTCTCTTGATAAGACCCTTATTCATCATCTGCAATTGTTTAAAGCCCTTTGAACAGTTTGCACAGAAACTGTCATTTGGACCTTGAACCATTTGGTTCCCATTGAAGTCCATTTTATGGAGAAAAATCCTGGAATGTTTTCATCAAAAACCTTAATTTTTTTTAGACTGACGAAAGAAAGACATTGACATTTTGGATGACATGGGGGTGAGTAAATTATCAGCAAAAGTTTTTTTTTAAAAAAAGTGAACTACTCTTTCAAGATGCTTTGAAAAATGTCTCAGTGTGTTCTTGTCCATTCAGTGAAGGTCAATGGTGACCAAATTTGTTTACCAGGATTTTTCAAAATATACTATTTTGTGTTCTGTGAAAAAAGTAGTAAAACAGGTTTGCAGTGACATGGGGTGATCTAACATTTAGATGACCTGTCCCTTTATTTGAACATGTTCAATCTCATCTAGTGACAGAGGCGCTTGAAAGCTTGAATATCGAACAGCCAAAATGACCGTTTTTATAGCAATCGACAATGTAAAAAGTGAGAGGGGAATAAGACAGATGCGGTATAGACTTGGAGGCGCAACTTACTGAGAGCTGAGAGCTGTGTGTTAGTGACTTGTCATTCAGCAGACGTGTTCTTGATGTCGGTCCGCTTTCAGGAACACCCTGTCCAGACCATGTGTCCCCAAGGGCCGCGTGTCAGAAGCCGCCTGGAGGGGCTCTGTCCCAAGGCCGGACTGTGAGGGGAAAGATGTCTGGTTAATATAACGGCAAATTTGCATGTTTTGACTGCATGGGAGGAAACAGTTGACTGGACCAATCGGACAGAGAAAAACAAATGCGCATGCAAATGGTGTATGAAAGCGCTCACACAGCGGGGCTCATGTATATCCAAGTCTGAAGCATTTGAATTCATGCTTTTCTCTTAATGTTTTCATCTTTCAAAGTTTAGTGTTTATTTTCCACACATTTGGAAAGTGTTTGTTGTCTAAGCGGTGTGTCAATACGTAGCCACAGTCATCAGTCTGTTTTGCTGCTGTATATGAAGGGGACTCGACTTTGGCTGTCATGGACTATTACAGCTGTGTCTCATTAGGCTGTTGTAGACCATAATACTGTTACTCTTTTGCACAAAACTTACATAAGGGTGCTGTAAGATTCCCAAAACAGGTGTTAGAAACGTTGGTCAGGTTTATGGTCACCTGTGATGCACGACATGCAGC